>OW240912.1:101451811-101505929 GCA_933207985.1 Pelobates cultripes | reverse complement strand
GCCCTAGGTTGCTGCCTAATTCGCCTTATAGGAAGCACCGGCCCTGTGCACACTGGTAAGAAATTTACGATTAGGCATAGACTCACCTGTACCAGCGAGTACGTTGTGTACAAACTTGTCTGCCCGTGTGGCCTGGCATATGTGGGCATAACGGATCTACCACTAAGGGAAAGAATATGCAACCACCGATCCAGTATACGCATAGCATACAGGGCTAAGGGTTCAGAATTGCCTGTGGCAAAACACTTCTTGGAAAACAGCCACCCCCTACCGTCCATGAAGTTCACAGCTATAGATCACCTCCCACAACCGACAAGAGGAGGCGATCGTAAAAAAATCCTCCTCCAGAGGGAACTACATTGGATTAGAACTTTGGACACTGTCCATCCCAAGGGTTTAAATGAGAAATATACCTTGGGAATTTTTCTATAATTATGTACCCTGGTATCTTATTTTGATACTCTTGATGCACGTATGAACTCAAACTAGGGTCACACATGCTTTTGATATTACAAAACAGTTCCTTATATCTATGTATTAACAATTATATTGTATATAAGAGTCTCAGCAACATAGAGCTTGCTCTAATGAGCATCTGTATCTTGACACACACATGTATGGATACCTTTGCCTGTATCAGTTGTAGTCCCTCACTTTCCCACCAGAGGACACAAGTTAACACTCACCTCTGTTGAGCTTCTCTCTATATATATTCCACATGGTATCTCCCTTTTATAAGTTGACGACATATAGTGGATACATGGTACACCCAGTGCCTACTGTCATTTTGTATCGGTTTTTGCTTACATATGAATATTCAGAGACCATACGCTTTTCATCTTAGTAACCTATAGTGATTATGGTTAACTATTCATTGTATGGCACTGGTACCATGCACCATCAAAAATATTGTAATATGCTCTAATATTTCTGCCGATCCCCAACTCAATATACAAATTTGCATGTACTTTTGTTAATCAATTATTTATGAAATTACATAGATATGCATATATCCAAATAGCTTTGACTTAAATGGATACATTATTACTGTTAATCTGCATAGGAATATGGCTTACCATAAGATTGAATTTATTGTAAAAGGAAGGCAAGCAGCAGTGATTGTATTGAGTAATGTATTTATCTATGGTGCCTACTTCCCCCATGTACCCTGTGATATGATTTTTTTTCCTACCCTATTTATATCTATATATATATATTTAAGACTTGGGCCAGTAGTTGTGGAAGGGGCTTGAATCCCCTTTAAAAGGGCTGCCATTCCTCTCCCACTTTACTGTTGTTGGTCTGGCGAGTTAAAAGGGTTACTTCTGGTCACGTTGCCATCTTGTTTTTCTTACCTGCTTTCCCTCGTGGTCCTGGTTCCTGGATCCTGTTTTCAACTTACCTGACCGCTCACCAAATGTTACAAACCCGCTGCCTCCTTCCGGCTTCCTCGGAGCCTGGTCTCGGTACCGCTCGTGTTTTCCAACCGTTTCGCTGCAGGAAGTTAAAGCTTAAGAATTGTGACAACTTTGTCAAAACTTGGCCTTATTAGGTTGGTAATTTGGTTTAAGGTTGGATTAATTGGAAAACTCCTTTTGATATGGCATTAACATCTCGCATTCCTTTATGTGTCTTGGTCATATAAGAACGGTAGCTTTTACAAGCACTACAGTTCCGTTATCAGCCTCTGTCATATTTTCACTTTTCATGTCTAGGTTCTGGTAGATTTCTTTATTTTTATTCGGGCCCACGATCTGGCCCACTCACGTAATCAATACGCACAGTCACATTTATCTATAGGTTGCAGCACGTATCTACTGCCACTGTCTTTTCCATTATTTCTGCATAGAATCTAGCCCTGACTCATCTTTATCAGGTACGATTTTCACAACCCCGTACCTTTTTCTCTTAACAGATTAGTACTAGCTCTTAGAGTTTTAGTTAGTCCAACTAGGTTCTGTTTCGGGTCTTAATCCATAAGTTAGTGGTCCCGTGAGGCCAACACCCATCCTCATACTCGGAGGTATACGCCCCTTGGCCCACATCATAATTATTCGCCTTGCATAGTCGCATAGAGAGGGCCTCTCATGTCATTCCCATTCTATCTTATGCTTTAGTTACCACCGAGAGGCCAACACCCCGCCGCAACGTTTCGGTGGCCTCAAACTCCCCTTGGGCCAACGCATAGTTAGTGCCTCTCATGCCGCTTGGCAACTAGTAGGGACTCATCTGTCACGTTTATGATAGTTCTTCGCTGCTTGGCATGTAGCTAACCAGCCAGTACCAGGTCACATTGTCTCACTAATGGTAATTACATTGTATATATATATTTTCAGTTATGTCTCAAGTTCCTGATGTTCCTGAGGAGCTGTCCTTTCCCAGCACCCCCACTAAGGAGCTGATGTGACTAGTCCATCTTACCTGAGGTCATGGACTATCCCACGCCTCACAGCAGAACTACAAAGAAGATGCATTCCTTTCCCAGCTACTGCTAGGAAAGCAGAGTTGTTTAGACTTCTAAATTCTAATACTGACAACTCTGATGCTGGGGAAGGGCCTAGTGGGTCTCAGATGCCGGCTCTTTATGCCATGATGAATTCTTTAATGTCATCCATTGGTACTATTAGTGACAGACTGGAGAAATTGGAAGCAGTATGTTCTTCCCAGGTGCCTGCAGGCCCGGTTGTTTTTAATGACGGTGTAATGAGGTGTAATGAGGTGTAGCTGTCATACCCGGTAATACTCTTGCCACATTTAAAGTCCCTGAGAGTATCAACCCATCGCATATGGTCCCAGCTCATCTTAATAGTGATGTCCCAACCAAAATGTCTGCAGAATAACTCAGTGTCCAGCTTACTCCAATTTATGCTGTAATTGAACTGAGTCAGAGCTGCAGCCACTTTTGCAGAAGGAACGGTGGTAGTCATAAAAGGCTGTACCACCTATTGTTCCTGTAAGTTTATTTGTAATTGTCCTATTTATAGTTAAATCCCCTCTCATAATAATGTAAAGTGCTACGGAATCTGTTGGCGCTATATAAATGGCAATAATAATAATAATAATAATAATAATAATGTCCCGAATTGTTCGCCGAACGGTTCGCCACGGACTCATCATTGAGTAAACTTTGACCCTGTACCTCACAGTCAGCAGACACATTCCAGCCAATCAGCAGCAGACCCTCCCTCCCAGACCCTCCCACCTCCTGGACAGCTCACTAAGAATGCAGCTTCACAATGGATGCTGTCCAGGAGGTGGGAGGGTCTGGGAGGGAGGGTCTGCTGCTGATTGGCTGGAATGTGTCTGCTGACTGTGAGGTACAGGGTCAAAGTTTACTCAATGATGAGTCCGTGGCGAAACGTTCGTGGCGAACCGTTCGCGAACCGTTCGGCGAACAGTTCGGCGAACAGTTCGGAACATCACTACATCTTAACAAGGACATTCTGGAAGGGAAGGACGTTAACCTAGTCTCGCTCCACGTTGCCTCCCAGGATGTTCTTGAGAACAGGACATTTGCGTATGGGGACATTTCTGTGGTACTGAGGGCAAGAGATCCCAGGTTAAACAAGAAAATATCCATTCCTGAATTTGTGTTGGGTTTTGGGATTTATAGGGATGTATATTGCTCGGTATATCCTGAGAAAAGAGAAGGATTAGACATTTGTATATACAAGCTGGAGGATCTGGGGTACAAATTGTCAAGATTACAGTATGATCCAGCACGTAGAATTGTGTAACACAGAGGACTGATAGGTAACGTATACCGGACATTAGAATAGCCGGACTAACGTACCAAAGAATAGTCAGGAATATCCAAGGTCAAGGGATACAGAAAGAGACACAACAATAAGGAAAAGCCAGGAGTCAGGGATGACAGAAAACAGGGAAGTCAAAATCAATTCCAAAATCAAATAACCAGAATAACCAGAATCAATAACGCGCTCTCGGACAACCACAAAGGGAAACCACGACAGGGCACTGAGCAAGAGGAGAACTGGGCCCAAATACCCCGCCTGTGGAACTGATTTGTTATAACCGGCCTTTGACCCCAAAGGCAGTTAGCAGGTTCCTATTTGTATGATTGCTGCTCAGCACAAACCCTCCTGTGGATTGATTGCTGCTCGGCACAACTTTTCCTGTCAGGACAGTAAATGCCATTAATCACATTTTTTATGTGCAGATGAATACGTGACACAAATACGGTGGTACAGCCTTTTATGACTACCACCGTTCCTTCTGCAAAAGTGGCTGCAGCTCTGACTCAGTTCAATTACAGCATAAATTGGAGTAAGCTGGACACTGAGTTATTCTGCAGACATTTTGCAGGCCTCAGGACTTCAGCTTGTGCAGTTTTTGCATCTACGGCACACAGTACAAACTTTTGCCCTAATACGACAGAAGTTGAGCAGGGCCCCTCTGACCCAAACTCGGCAAGACCAACCAGAATCTTGAAAGATAAGCTGGGTAGGGACATTGTCTTCCTGGGCAAATCACAAATTTGCAGCAATTTTAATGCGGACACTTGTGGTTTTAGTTCATGTAGATTGTTACATGTTTGTACTCATTGTTTACGGGCTCATGCAAAATCCATGTGCCCGAATCAAGTTTTTCCTAAACCATACCACACTTGCATCAACGTCACATTATTGGCTGTGCTGTTACAACACCACCCCTCACATCACTTGGTTAAATTTATCACCGAAGGGTTGTCTGAGGGGTTTCACATGGGTATCGTACACTTGCCATCTGGGACACTGGAATGCAACAATTTACAAACCGCTATAACAGACCCAGAGTTAGTGTGTACACGCGTAAGGACTGAATTAGAACAGGGGTTTTTGTTAGGGCCATTTGTTTCCCCGCCTTTTACATCACGGAGAACTAACCCCGTAGGGGTTGTCACAGGGAAAACCTCTCATAAACCCAGAGTAATCATAGATTTATCTGCACCACATTCCTCCACTATTCCCAGCCTTAATTCCCTGATACCCTCCGACGAATTTTCCTTACAATATGCCTCCATCGATAATGCCATTTGTGCCATTTTGGCGGCTGGGACAGGAGCTTGGCTCAGTAAAACTGACATTGTCAACGTTTTTAAACTACATCCCATTCACCTTTCACTTTGGCATCTGCATGGCATTAAGTGGCAGGGGCTATACTATTTTTTTCTCACGGCTCACTTTCGGCTCCAAAAGCAGCCCCAAAATGTTTGATATTTTTGCGGAAACTTTGTGTTGGTTATTGCTTAATGTGTGCAGATGTCCATCTATAATTCACTATATAGACGATTTTCTCACGATCGAAAACAACGCACTCCCACCTAGCAGCCTTAAACACATGTTGGCTCTTTTTGAATCCCTGGCTATACCAGTCTCCCCTCAAAAGACCTTAGGTCCTGATACGATCATGCAGTTTCTGGGGATTCAACTGGACTCAATTCACATGCAAGCTAGCCTTTCCCAGGATAGGATTGAGCGCATCCTATCAAGCATTGAGCAGTACTTACAGCTAGGTTCTTGCAACCGCAAGGAACTTCAAAGACTGCTAGGGTTGCTCAATTTTGCCATGAGGATCATTCCACAGGGCAGATCCTTCATTTCCCGTTTACTTTCTTTATTGCCAAAACTCACTTGAGACTAATCATGTATCACGTTAGACACTCACGTAACCGCTGACTTACTCATGTGGCGCATTTTTCTCACATCTTGGAATGGGCAAGCCATGTTTATCCCCCTCTCTCTGACAATTCACCCACGCTTTGGACAGATGCTGTGGCAAATACTGGTTTTACAGCTATCTGTGGGAATCAATGGCATTGGGGTTCATGGCCTAGAGACGTTAAGTCCCTGTCTAGCTTCTCCTCTGCATCGGCCTTGTTCGAATTATATCCGATCGTGGAAGCTGCCATTGCCTGGGGACCAGAGTGGGCCGGTCACTCTGTCAAATGTTATTCAGACAACCTAGTCACTTGTCACATTGTGAATAAAGGCTGATCATCATCCTTGGTCAATATGAGAATTTTAAGGAAACTCACATGGGTAGCGGTCACTTGCCAATTTTTTATCACCTGCATTCATGTTCCTGGTTTCACAAATATATCAGCTGATCACTTGTCTCGGTTTTGTTTTCAGGCTTTCCTCCAGACTCTGCCCACCGCTTCCCAGCTGGCTACCCCTGCCTCGCCATTCCAAGACATGCTCATGGATTAAATGTCTTATTGACTCATGCACGACACATTTCCCACCTTGCACTTTCGGTCAACAATAGGAAAACATACAAGAGGGCTTTTCATATTTTCACTAAGTTTATAGCGGAATTTAAAGTTCAGGACATGTTTGCTTTGGAATCGATACTGGGGTTCACTTCTTTATGCCACCTTCACTTAAAATTATCTTTTAACACAATCAAACTGTATCTTACGGGCATCCAACACCACATGCTTCTACAACACCTTAATAACATAGGATTCCTTTCATCATACCATATAAAGACCTTACTGAAAGGAAACCAAAAGATAGATACCCACGTACCATCTCAAAGACTACCCATCCACAACGAAATATTCCATTCACTATCCGACTTGTTAGATGCAACTCCTTTTGAACATATAACCAATATGGTAATAAAAACAGCCATCTATCTAGCTTTCTATGGGTTTTTACGTCCAAAGGAATTCACCACTAGAAATGTAACAGCCACAGAATACATGAAAACAGCTGATATTCACAAGACCTTAGATCATTATGTAATCTCACTTCATCATTCTAAAACTAGCCCAATGGGACATACAGTCAATATACCTCTTTTTCCTACTCACAATAAATGGTGCCCCGTAAAAGTTCTGGATACTTATTTTAACACTTTCAAAAAACAACCACACCAACCATTATTAGAACATGCTTTATGTTCGTTTACTGTTAACTAGGCTCGGCCTAAATGCAAACCTTTTCTCAGGACATTCCTTCCCCATAGGGGCAGCATCTTCTGCTTCTTCAAACCACATTCCAGCACATATCATCAAAGCTATGGGACGCTGAAAATCTTCCGCTTATGCTCTTTACATTCCAAACCCAGTTAAAGAGTTACGGCAAGCTTTTCGTGACTTGTCCAAATAATTGACACTTACTGCACAGACTTATTTATCCACAGAGGCTGATTAGACTTCATGTGTTTTGCTAAACATCGTTTTGCACATAATATTAGACCAAGGTCCCTGTAAATTTTTGAATAGGACCCTCTCACTTACATTAATAGATGCCAGTTCACCATTGTTTCAGCGTTACTTTTGAATAGGACTCTCTCACTTACATTAATAGATGCCAGTTCACCATTGTTTCAGCATTATTTAGATAGCTTGTTACAATCTCTCTCTTCTAACTGTTGCAGTTAATGTTACATTGTGTTCTTATTATAGATTTGTTACTATCCTGAGATAAGTGCTACTTTACAAAGCCCATGTGGATTGCAAAACTTGTTTTGCACACTTTATTAGATGAAGGTTTCTGAAAACTTGTGAACAGAACCTCATAAAGATCATATATTTCTCTGCACCTACTAGGGTTCTGGACTTTTTACTTGATTGCACTTATTTTAGTTATCAATCAGTTTACCGAATTGTACTTTACCTTTGTGTATCACCATATACACACGTTTCTGTGGCTAGCGACAATTACTAACCATTGTGGACTGCAAAACGGTCGTTGAAGATACTACTAGATAGGGTTTCTGTACTCTATTTATTAGAGGTCCACAGGGTCTCTTTACATATTGTAACCGCGGGTGGTTCCCTTATTTACCACTATAATGTCTTAAAGAATAGAATTTAGTAGGGCTAACCATACAGATATCTTAGCCATAATTTTATATAGTTAGTAAGAGATCCTTTATTTAACATATATAAATAATATATACAATATATAAATAATTGAGAATACAATATAAAATAAGGATTGTCTTGGAAGCAATAGTTTTGTCTTTTTGGATATTTATTATATAAAAATATAAATATAAAATCCATTATAGCAGAGTTTATAAGATTAAATTATATGCCTGCAAATATCATTAATAGGTTAACATACCTTTCTAAACATGTCATCATGTCAGTCTCTCTGTCATTTTAAGATGGAGCAGCGTCTGTCTCCAAGTCTCTCCTCCGTGTCTTAACATTTAAAAGTACACCTATTTATACCTTAGGTATCTCCATTTTAGGGTTACCGTAGTTCATTTACTTTATTCATTTTAGGACCTCCCTTAATTTGGCAAACATACAAGGCCATAACTAAAGGGTGCATACGTCATGGAAATTTTCCTGACTTAGTTCAAGATGTCATCTTAAAGTCTGAATAGGTTATCTGTTGTTTATACTAAGTCGTAAGTGTACAGTCGTGGGAGAGTCCCATATTTGGGTAAGTTCCATTAACTTGGGGTTACCACAGTATATTGTGTACTGCAAGAGTCGTAGTATAGCCTTGAAGCTTGTTTATGCATTATTGTTATTGTAATTCGTCTGGGACAAAATGGCGCAAACATATTATGCACTGAGGTTATTGCTTAAAGAAACAGTTGTGAAAAACAATATGTTCCATTTCTAACACCTTATCAGTTTGCAATATCTCTTAAAGACAAAGTACATAGTTTAAGAAATACAACATTTCATTCTAAAACTTGTAATATTTGCATTTGCCCATAACAATATTGCCCTCTACTCTATCTGTTACTACTCGGTCCACAGGATCTCTTTACATATTTTCCTATTGACAAGCTATTAATCAGTGAATGTAAATACGTTGGTTTATTATTATACATGTGAATATTTGAATGTATATAATTTAGTTTATCACCATATTTTTTAATATCATTTCCATTTAGAACATTCAGATTAGATTTTAGAATTACTATTAAAAGTTATATTTTAAAGGGCACTCATTTTCTCTCTTTTCACGATACACTTCTTTAGTCTCTGGGTTAACCCCAATACGAGTGTCCCTTAAGCTTCCTCCTTCCTGTTAATTGATGCTTGTTATATGAATACAGTTTGTATGGTACACCTCTTTTTGCCCTCTTTTATTACAGGCCTACTGCATTGTCGGTTCCGGCACACCACCACCGACTGGTGTTATTTTTAACTATGTTTATTGGTTATAAATTATGCTATGTTATCTTATCATCATGGCAATATTACCCCGACTACAAATTTAAAGCTTGGGCCTGTAGTTGTGGGACGGGCTTAAATCCCCTTTAAAAGGGCTGCCAATCCTCTCCCACTTTACCGTTGTTGGTCTGGCGAGTCACCCCTCCCACCACTCCCTCTATTCACATAACCCTCTAATGTTACAGGCCTACTGCATTGTTGGTTCCGGCACACCACAACCGACTGGTGTTATTTTAACTATGTTTATTGGTTATAAATTATGCTGTTATCTTATCATCACGGCAATATTGCCCTGGCTACATATATATATATATAAAACAAAAATTGCTATGGTTACTCGATTACTAGACTATCTGAAATTTGTGGTACCTGGGTCTTAGATTTACACTAACATGGGATCATCTATGCAGGTTAAACTCAATAAAGAGGGATTTACCAGATTTATAAGAATTGTTAGAGAAAAGGGTAAAGAATAAAGTATGAGAATAAAAGAGAGGAAAAAGCTACAGAGTGGATATGAATAGAGGGCCAATGGGGATCCTTATGGGAAGCTTCACTCATAGTACACTGTTCAAGATCGGACTATGGGCGTATGTAAGTAGTGGAAATTATTTATACAATGGGGGTAACAGAAAGATATGAAGGAGCAGATAATTGCATTCCTGGTCATCTAACCAGCCCCCATCTGTTCATCAGTAGTTATGAGTGGCCATGTGTATTTGATTTGTAAATAATTTTCTAACCAATAAGGCCCTGTAACCAGGTGAATAGATTATCTTCTAATTCACGAGATTAGTACTGTGTCTTTTGAAAGAAAAATCCCATTTTAGATAAGGTATTGACTTTAGAAAACATTTTATTTCCTTAATGGCATGCACAAGATATTGGATCATTATTTCTGAATGTCATTGTTTTCACAGGTTGTTCTACAATGATAAAAGGGAAAAGGAGAAGAAAGGAAGGGAGGGAAAGAAAGAGAAAGAAAGGGAAAGAAAGAAAGAGAAAGGGAAGAAAGAAAGGTAATACACTATTGCTATCATATTATATAATTTATATATATATATATATATATATATATATATAACATTTTATTACATTTATTGTTATAAAATGTTTGTTTTAAATCTGTTTATTGTTGCACTCCAGTAATGCTTCCGCGCATTATATAGCAGAGTCTTTAACACAATTAGGCAAGGACATCACTGGTGTTTTAAATTTGTGGTCAAGCCATTTGCCAAACGGTTCTAGGAGGCCCCTTCCTTGGCAGAAACAATAAGGCGGCCAAGGGGGTGTACCGGGTCCTTGTGAACTTTAGGCAGTGTGTATAAGATGGGAAATCTTGGGTGAGTCTGTAGTAAGTATTCAATCTCCTGGGGAGAAAGGTGACCCTCGGTTAAGCCGTTCTGGAGTGTGTTGGTTAGGATTTTGCTGTATTCCATAGTTGGATCCTTAGACGAGAATCGATATGTGGATGTGTCTGTCATTTACTTATCATGCGTTATAGAGCTAATTGTTTCTTTGTATATATATTTTTCTTACCTTCACTCACATGGTTAAATTTGGTGTGATGATGTAATCTCTGACATCACCAGTCTTGCTCTCACCTGTTCACCCTCCAATTATCTAACAGTGTGTGTAATTTAATTCTACGTGTATTTTTATATTAATATATGTATAGATTAATATACAAATACTCTTAGTATGACATTATATATATGATATATAGATATATATTATATAGATATAATATATGTATATATATCTCATAAATATACATACATAATTTTAAAAAATTTATTTACTAAGATATATATATATTTATTTTAAGGCAGCAGGGAGACTGCCTGACAGTACAGGCAGTCTCCATGGAGGCAGATACACAGATACCTATTGCGGCCATGTGACCGCTCTTTCAGAGCGATCACATGCTGACTAATTTGCCAAGTGGGGACTGTCTGGGCTCTCAAGCAGTCCTCCAAAATGGGGAGCAACACCGATCGCCGACGGGGGAATGGCGGCTATCAGGTGAGTGAATAGGACGGCGGGGACATTCTGTACCGCCCACCGCCATTTAGACTCGGCTCCTTAAGGACAGCATAGAACGCCCACCATCCTTAAGTGGTTAAACATTCGTTTTTGCAAACATAATACAATATTGGAAATAAAGAATCTTGTTGCCTGTTGGGTATAGCGAAAGCATAGGCATTAGTTTCGTACCCAAGGAATATCTTGTCAGTATTACCGTAAAGTATAAAAAACAGAAAGGTGACAGCACACACTCTGATTATGTACGTTTTCAATATATAATCACAGATAGGTCTTTTAAAGTTCATGCATAGACCTTCTGTTATGTAAATATAAAAATACCATAGTGTAATATGTACATACAATATGGAAGTAAAGAGGTAGATTGGAACACTCACAATTTACAGAGCCATTTTAAAAATTGGCTCTGAGCTATAGATGCATTTCATCCACGTAAAGGAATATCTGGATACTGCAGTAGATTCAGGTTTTTGCATGCGTTGCAAGTACCATAGTGATAAAAACCTTTATGAGTTTTTTGATTTATAAAAAAGGAAATTTCATATTACCTCCCCCGCTCGCCTCCCTTCCCCTGAATGGAGGGTCCTGAGTCGATTGAAAAGGGAGTCAAAGCTCTCTGAATGTTTGGCTGGAAACCAACCAATTAGAGTGCTCTGTCAGACAAGCCTCAACTCTCACTGACTTCCCTTCTCAAGACTTGCCTGGAAATATTCCCAGTAAACTGTCCAGTCCTAATTATTAACATTTAGTCCCTACCTGATGCCAACAGGTAGGGGTTCTGTGGTTGGCGATCAGTGAGAGGTCCTCACCCTAATAATATGTTGGTGAATGGGCAGCAATTAAATGTATTTTAGTTACAATCCTTGGCACTTAAAGATATTAAGAAGAAGTGACCAATATAATATCCTTTTTATTTTTATGGTTGCTAGTATGCTAAAATTACTCTATTACTGCATTCTCTATAAAACTGATATTTGATTTGAGTTTAACTCAGAGAATGCAGATACACACTATGAATGCTTAAAGGGACACTGTAGGCAACCAGACCACTTCAGTTCATCGAAGATGTTTGGGTGCTGTGTCCCTTTTGCACCTAGTGCTGCAATGTTAATCATTGCAGTTCCAGAGAACTGCAATGTTTACATTGCAGCTCTAAGTCTGCCCTCAGTGGCTGTCTTTTAGACAGCCACAGGAGGGCTTCCTGAATCGAAACAGACTTTTTATCCCTTATCTGATGCTGGACGTCCTCACGATCTGCATGAGGACCTCCAGTGTCAGATTTTTCCCATTAGGAAAGCATAGATCCAATGCTTTCCTATGGGGAAGTCTAATGCACGAGCGGCATTAGACCCCACTTGTTGCAGGACGGAGGAGGGGGCAGAGCTTTGACCCAGTGCCGAGAGACTTTGGCACTGGGTTTAGGTAAGTAAATAAAGGGGTTTTAACCCTTTATTTACCGGGTAGGAGGGGCGCAAGGGAGGGGGGAGGCAGAGGCATCGGTAGTGCCAGGAATACAGCTTTGTATTCCTGCCACTACAGTATCCCTTTAAACCTGCTCTGTTTAAATTCCATCATTTGAAGATATAGGTCAAAATATTTGCATGTATCTTAATCATTGCAAAGATTTTTAGGCAAAGTTATGTTGGTATATAAATGCATCATTAATCCTTTTTCATTCAATGAGGCAAGTGCCATTATTTTGTTAGTGGTGAAATCATTTTAAACTATGTGATCCTTTTTTTTGTGTCAATTATTTGTTGCGGAAAATGCTATAGGCTCATTAATCCTTTTACTGTAATGTCTGTATAGTTTACATTTTTGCAGCATACACTTTGTGTTGGCTTTGAAAATAAAATACTTGTGTATGTATTAACTTATTAAGTAGATAAAAGCTTTGCTTAGGTTAATGCAAACGAAATCTGTGATGCCATTGTGCAAACACTCACAGAGTACACAAAACTTTATTGAAGTATATACTGAAGATACGGCATGAAAGGGGAAACAGCCAGTAATGAAACCAATAACTACTTACATATTCTGGACTCTCAGGTCGTTTTAGATAGACTTCATTCTTTTTCTCCTGGCTGTTTCCCTCGTTACATCTTGTACTTTCACTATGTGGGCGAAAGTATTTGGCAACACCTAATAATTATTACTAAGTTCAGGTGTTTCAATCAGACCCATTTCCACGGGGGTATAAAATCAAGCACCTAGCCATGCAGTCTGCATTTACAAATATCTTATTCGTAGTACTATGGTAGGATGCCACCTTTGAAATAAGTCAGTTTGTAAAATGTCATACCTGCTAGATATTCCATATTCACTTTAAGTGGTATTATTGGAAAGTGGAATCGTTTGAAACAGGAACAACTCAGCCGCAAAGCAGAATACCATGTAAAGTCACAGATTGGGGTCACCGAGTGCTGAGGTGAATGGTGCGTAAAAGTTGCCAATACTGCTGATTCCATTGCCAAAGAGTTCCAAACCTCCATTGACATTTATATCAGCACAAAAACTGTGTGGCAGGAGCTTCATGGAATGGTTTCCCATGTCCAAGCAGCTTCATGCAAGCCTCACATTATCAAGCCTAATGCCAAGCGTCGGATAGAGTTGTGTATAGGACGCTCCCACTGGACTCCAATCGAATATGTGAGTGTGGGTTTGGCTGATGCCAAGAGAACATTACCTGCCTGACAGAATTGTGCAAAGTGTAAAGTTTGGTGAAGAAGGGATGATGGTGTGCGTTTGTTTATCAGGGTTTGGGCTAAGCACCTTACTTCCAGTGAAATAAAATCCTAATGCTTTGGACATAAAGACATAGTTGGATGAGTTTGGGAGTTTGGTGTGGAAGAACTTGACTGGCTCACATGGAGCCCTGACCTAAACCCCATCAAGCACATTTGGGATTAACTGAAATGGAGATTGTGAGCCACGCCTTTTCGTCAAACAGCAGTGCCTGACCTTACAAATGCTCTACTGGGTGAATGTGAAAAAAATCTCACAGAATTTTTTTAAAATCCTGTGGAAAGCTTTCTCTGGAGAGTGGAAGCTATTATAGCTGCAAAAGAGGGACCAACTACACATTTATGTCTATGCATTTAAAATGCAATATAAAACTCCCTGTTGGTGTAATGGTCAGGTGTCCTAACACTTTTGTCCATATAGTATAGTGTATTTTATAATCCCTGTCCCCACCACCCTCAAATTCCCACATTCCCAATTCTACCATTTTGTACTATTTTTAAGGATATCAGAAGTGTTTGCAATACTGGAGTGAGTCACAGAGGTCCACAGCAATGTGACTCACATCACTGTGTCTTTAAAGTACATTAATATTTATATGAAATTAATTTTTCAGAGAAAATAACTTGTTCAACTAACCTTTTCAAATACAGAAGTTATTTTTATTATTATTTATAAGACATCAACATATTCCCCAGCTTTGTAAAATGTCTGACAGAGATAAATAAGTTTGACAGAGATAGCTCATTTGCTCATTAGCTCATTAGTCACCTAGAATGGTGACAAATACACCCAACCGTGACCACAACCACTCCCTAAAAGAAAAGTGTTAGGTTCTGTGTTCTACAGAAAATGTTCATAAATAAATTGATTAGATAGGGAGTTTAGCCTGATCTCTTTTTTCACCATGGAACATTTAGTGACCCTTATGGGGCAAGCCTTCCCATTGAAATGCTAAGCAACAAATTAACTTCTTTAACAACGTGTGAAGCCACCTCAGAGTAGCTGGCGACGACGGTTGTGGGGGCAACATAATCAGCTACATGCAATGTTTGTTGCAGGGACACTCAAGGAATAAAGAAGAAAAGAATATAAAGAAAAGAACTCAATGTAAATTGTTAAATGCAACTCCAAATGTTCACTCAGTGTATTAGTTAGATATATTGTCAGTGTTTCTTTAAATGTTTTCCCTTTTGTTTGTTTTGCTTTTTTATACATGTTTTTTTTGTCTAATGATAATTACATAATATAGCTCATCACTGTCCCTTTTAAGATGCCTCTGTCACTAGCTAGCCTTTAATTAGAATGTGTTTCCTGGGAGTCATTGTCCAGTTGACAAGGAAAACAGTAATTTGTAAAAATAAAATCTGAAAACCTTGCAAAAGCTCAGATAAAAAGAATTATAGCTGCTATTATGTTGAAGAGTGCTGGAAAGTCCTGATAAACCAAAACATACTGGCTGTTCTTGTGTGAATAGTTAGTGCTACTTAACCCTTGTATCAGCATCTTCAAATCAATAGATCCTATTAATATTTAACATTCTCATACAATTCACTGTAACATACAAAATCCAGCGCAGTCACTACCTAAACACTAAGTTGTGTAATTTTTAGAAGGGGCAGGGAGTCAGTAATCTAAATCAATAAATGAACATGTTAAAGATAAAATGACAAGCATCACTTTGAGACATCTGTCTAATTCAAAAGCTTTAGCTTTGAATGAGATGGTCACCTCACTTTGCAGGTTGAAAAAGCAGGTAATTGTGATCTTTCTTTCATATTAACCTGCTTCTTCTTTCTTAAGATTTCTTTAACCACTGCAGGGGGACTCTGATCGAACCAATCAGTGTCCTATTTACTTCAGTGCAGTTGGAAGATCTCTTCATCTTGCAACATCCTGACGAGGGGGAGTCGAATCAGGGAGTTTTCTCTCCTGCTGCTGCACAATTATGCCCTGTTTCTGTAGTGGACTGAAACTGGCATGGGTGGGCAAAGGAAGGGGCTTAACAAACTCCCCTTGCTGAGAGGCATGCTCAATAATGCAATCTGACCAAGTTTATAGTAAGTTTATAAACATTTATTGCATACTTTTCTTAAGTTTTCTTGCTTTATTTTGGTTTCTATTTTTGTTTAACAGTGTTAATTAATTGTCACGTGATGCATGTCCCTTTAAAAAAATGAATATATTTACTTTTAAGCTTATAGTGTTCCTTTAAAAAAATAGGTGTCCAAGACTTAGGTCCAGTAAACAGAATTATAGGAACTGACTACCTGATTTTCAGTACTTTTTAGGTTCAGTTATGGAGAGAAGATAAATCCTCTGAGAATAGTCATAAAGCAATCTGAGTTCAGGGGTCAGAAGAGATCAGCGTAGTAATATTACAATGCAGGTATAGGTACATGGAGACAAGAGGGAATTGTTAGGTTAAATCCAGGTCAATTGGGCAGGAGAGGTCAGCAGCGCCGGTAGATCAAAAGCAGGAGTCGGTACACAAATTTAACGAGTATAGAGCTAAACTCAGCAAGTTTTGTATCAGTAGAGACAAAATAACTCAGCGGTTCAAACTTGGCACGACTTCCCTATAAGGCGAGGGAAGATCACGTCATTATAGGGTGGCGGAGATTCCCATCGGCAAAACACGGAAGTAACTCTGAGGTAACGCGGATAGGTAAATGCTGACCTTCATGCATTTCACACCAAATCACTTTGCACCAGTAGGGCGTTTACACCCTTCCCTGGTTGTATATGGATTGCATAAATAGTCAGAAAAGAAATAAGGACATATTAGAAACAAGTGATTTATACAGAAACAATAATATGTTTTTGTCCTTATTATTTACCTACAATGTCAGTATAAATATTACCTATGATGACAGCTTGAATATTTTGGATACAAATTTAAAAAAAAATAAAAAATTAAAAGAGCAGAAAAAGCATTACAAAGGCTCTATCACCTCCCCTGCCAAATTAGTTTTTCATAAAGATCAACTATTTGAAGGCTTTTGTAAAATAACATGGGAAAAAACCTACAGCAATTTGCTATCATTTGTGTTATCTGTGAACCATTTGTTACTTTTGTTTTATCACCTTTTTTCTTGTTGAGTTGTTGATTTATCTGTTGTTAAGTTGTTGATGAATGTGATTTCTTATCTTACTGTAACAAAGTAAATGTATTTCTAAACACGCACTTTGTATAGTATCAACTGTGGATAAACATTGTGGTTTGAAATTGAAGGAAACATAAATAAAACAAGTTATAATCTTGTATAGAGACATTATCAGACATTATGTAGCCCAATTAACAGGATAAATTAGCACTTTCTGGGATTAAGAAAAAAAAACAATTCAAGAACATTTCACAGGCCTCTATGTATCCAGGGTATTTTAATCTAAACATCATACCGCCCATATACACATATATACGTTATGGTTGGGAAGAATTGTGATTGAAAACCTATTCCACCTGAAGTCAGTGGATAGTTAATACAATGTTAAACATAAATCTGCACACCAGTCAAGCCATAAGATTTGCTTTTCCCACAGAAATCACAAATTTACAGTTATGTCACTACCGCAAAGCATTGTGGGTGGGCAACTAATTTGCATATGTACATCCATAATCCTTTGCGGTAGTAACATCACTGCAAATTTGTGATTTCTGTGGGAAAAGCAAGTTATATGGCTTGACTGGTGTGCAGATCTTTGTTTAACATTGTATTGACTATATATATGTCCTTAACAGCAGTTGAGCTTACCAGTAACACTGATATGCTGATAGCCACTGAGACTCACTCTCTTAAAGGTTTAGAAAAGTGTAAGATAGTGGTAGTGGTAGTGGCAGAGGCAAAATGTGGTGGGGCACATGGGTTGTTGCCCTAAGCGCAAAATTCTTAGGGGTGCACAATTTCAAAAGAAAAAAAGAGACTAGTAATAATACAGAAAATAAAAGATACCATTCCTCCCCCTCACACAGAAAATCTCCCAGCGTTCGAACATTCTACACAGTTTTTCAACACAACGGGCCATGTAACATTTACAATAACTTTCCTGCTAATTACAGCCATACTGTCCTCATGTAATCCTTAATGGTGAATTACATGTCTGTTAATAGCATGATTTCCCGACTGAAGATACTGCCGGTTTCTTCAGCGGGAAATCACGCTATTAGTAGGCAATATGTAAATGCATATTAAATGGTATCATACCGGTATACCGGTAACAGGTGCCTAGGTAACCTTGCTCTCCCTAGCCCCCTCATCTCCATTACTTGTATGACAGTGATAGTTGCTTTTTGGTTTTTTATAAAATCCACCTCACTTGTAAAGTAATGTGTATAAACTATACACATTAATTCAGGAGTAGATTTTAAAATGTACACAACCCAACTATCAGTGTAACACACACCTCACGGAGATGAGATGGGTAGGAAAGGGGGAGCAAGGTTCTCTAGGAACCCAGACTCGGGGAGTGCACATGGCAATACCTGCCATGCCCGGGTGCTGGCAACCCATGCTATGCCACTGCGTTGTTATTTTTTTATGTATAGTATTAAATGTAATGGGATGTGTATCCTGTCCTAATTCATTCAATTAAATGAACACTATAGTGTTAAGAATACAAACATGTAGGCTACCAATAGAATACAGGGCCTAGTGATCGCCCTAGATGCAGAGAAGGCCTTTGACCGGCTCCACTGGGGGTATATGACAGAAATTTTACACTGGCTCCTATTTCTGACCAAGTTTGTAACAGGCCTCCTCTCCCTATACTCATCCCCACGAGCCTCAGTAATGAGCTCGGGCTTCTTCTCCAGACGATTCGCCCTCACTAACAGGACCAGACAGGGATGCCCTCTCTCACCCCTAATTTTCATACTAGCACTAGAACCCCTAATACACAAAATAAAGAGGGCCATCTCTATTTTCGGAGTACTGTCACCAATAGGACCCCAAAAAGTAGCCCTCTTCGCCGCCGACGTACTTTTATTCCTCACCAACACGACAGTCTGCCTTCCGAGCCTCATAACACTTCTCTCTGACTACGGACGGGCATCCTACTACAAAAACAATGTAGCTAAAACACAGGTGCTGCCAGTGCACCTACCACGTACCACTCTTACTGACCTGAAGGCACTCTACCCATTCGAGTGGAGAAAAGATACCATCTCTTACCTGGGTATACAACTGGCGCTATTGAAACATCACATACTAAAACATAACCACGACGAAACATTGACAAAGACTAAATTGGTACTGAAAGGATGGGGGGGAAACACAACTCTAGCGCAATTTCAACGTTTGTTGAATGCACATATATGGAAGAAAAATCCACAGGTTATCCCTATCCAGCATGGGATTGGTCATGGGGGGAGGAAGCGTAGGTGTCCCTAACATCTCTAAATACTATTTAGCAACCAACCTGGCCCAGACAGCAAGGCTCCTGTCTAACCAGCAAAACCATTTGTGGCTTCAGCTGGAAAACGTAATTAGCACACCACATTCACTGACGGACCTGATATGGATCCCAACAGATAACTCTCTTGATGTCCTCCAAAATATCCCTTCACATATGGGTAAGATGGGGACCCAAAATTCTGCAGCAACCCGTAGACATGTATGCCCCACTAACTAGTTTACAATATAGTTCACCTAACCTAACACTGCTGGGAGATGGGGAGATACAACACTTCCATGACCTCCAAAAGCTCTACCAACTGCCTAACAGTGAACTATTTACATATGTACGTATCAAACACATCCTGAGGACCACCAACCTGAGTACAGGGAACACCCAACCAATGGGTCCATTCGATACACTGTGCCTAGGCCGCCCCACCTTTAACATTATGTTTCCTATGGATTTGGAGTGCAACTCAACTGCAGAAATATAGTTAGGAGAACCCTTAGGGTTTTTAGAATAGTAATTAGAATTTAGATGGAACAATTCCTCATTAAGGAGTTTTACGAGGAGGAGGATTGAAGAGAACAGTTCTTGTAATTTAAAGGAATACAATACGAAGATAATTTGAAGATAACAGTTCATGAATATTTACTGAACACAATATGAAGATAGTTTGAAGATAACAGTTCATGTAACCTTAATGAATACAGTATGAAGGTAAACTGATGACAAGAGTTCATATAGTTTAAGGAATACAATATGAAGATAGATTGGTGAGATGAGTCCTGTAACCTTAAGGAACACTACATGTAGATAGTTTGATGAGAAGAGTTCCTGTAGCTTTAATGAAACAATATGAAGAAAGATTGATGAGAAGAGTTCCTGTAGCTTTAAGGAATACAATAGGTAGATGGTTTGAAGAGAAAATCTCCTGTAGCTTTAAGGAACACGACATGCAGATAGTTTGATGAGAAGAGTTCCTGTAGCTTTAAGGAATACAATATGTAGAGTGTTTGATGAGAAGAGTTCCTGTAGCTTTAAGGGATACAATCTGTAGAGTGTTTGATGAGAAGAGTTCCTGTAGTTTTAAGGAATACAATATGTAGAGTGTTTGATGAAAAGAGTTCCTGTAGCTTTAAGGAATACAATATGTAAATAGTTTGATGAAAAGAGTTCATTCTCTCCCTACCTTCCTGTTAACCCCCCCCCCCTAGTTCTCTCAAGTTCAACTCCCAAGCACTTAGATATTGGTAGTTACCGACACTAGCCTGAGACCAACTAGAAAATCCAGTAAGATTGCGAGTAAATTGAGTAGGGTCAACTGGCTACCTAACCTCATAGGTGCATACCCACCGCTAATGTAGGAAGTGGCCAAGGGCACACAGACAGCACCACATCCAGCTACAATGGAACCTAGCCCTCTGGGTGCATGCCCACTGCTATTGACAGACTGCCCCAAACAGCAAGATATCCTCACCACGGAACTGGCGGTTTCCCCAATAAACCCCTAACATGACCAAGATTTGGCTGGGCCCAATGCACTACTGTGCACCAGATGCACCACATGGTCGGACCCCCAGATTTACATGCTCTATGTATGATATACAATTTACCACTGTACTTTTCTTGCCTGTGCAGACACCTGTGACCTAACTGAGGCTACAACAAGGTCCCCGGTACCACCCGGAAGGCTACACTGCCTATAGTTACCAAAGCTGCCACTCCCCTGGGACCACCATCCCAAGTACTAAGACCTTGCGGATGGGCACACCTCACATACGGAGATAACTCTGCCCCCCAACCTGCGAAACACGAAGGGTGAAAATGCTCAAAAATTACTTGTTGACCAATGCCAGTATTATATGTGATGTCAGTACTATGTGTAACTCCATGTTTAGCAATTTGCCAAAAACATTTGTACTTGTGAAAATGTGTTATATCTGCATCTTACAATAAAAATGAAACATTTAAAAAAATAAAAAGAATACAAACATGTATTCTTAACACTCTAGATACCTTATCAATGTTTAGGTACCCGCCCCCCTCCGAATGCATGAAAAGGTCAGATTTACTTACCTTTTCTCCATTGCCGCGCTGGTTTTACCGCGGCAGGCCCCACCTCCACAGCTGAGATGATTAGCAATGATAGAACTGGTAGGCTATTGTGAATACATGGCAAAACTCTGTGCTTCATCAATCAGCATCTTGTCATACAGATGCATTGAATCCATGGGGAGCATTCAGTGTCTCCATGCACAGGGATGTTCCATGTCACCTGTTCAAGTACTTCACAATAATTATCGAAATTTTTAGCATTGCTGCATATGCTAACAGGGATTTTTCACCAGGAAATTGTAATTCTTAGGCCAAAATAGTGAAATTGGAAAATCTTTAATAGGAAGCTTTGCATATGTTTGTGAAGTTAAACCAGTCTTTTGACTTGTTTAGTTTTATGAGAAATTAAATATACCTGCCAACATGGGTGGAATTGGGATCCGGATGGAGGGGTGATAGACCAGCTAATGAAAGACCAAGGAGTGGTTCTATCTTGCCTGAAAAGATTGCACCCCAGGCTAACAGATATGCACCTGAGAGCTGCCAGTTCTGTGGTATATTCAAATCTGCATAGCCAGACTGACAAGTATTTATGAACAACAATTACCACGATGTTCAGTCTGGAGTTTGTAAAAATATGCAAAGTAATTTTCCTCCACTTCCTCTGAATGAACCTGACAGCTAAAACACTGCCAGCATCATCATAGAAGACTGTGCCTCGTCTTCTTATTGGTGAATACGAATGTGCATGCTTCAATGGCAGTACTAGAGTAGCAAGGGCCTTGGTGTAATAACATTTTGAAGGCAGAAATTTACTTGTGTGCAGTGTTTGCCTTTAAATGCAGGGGTTTATTTGTGTGTAGTGTTGGTGTTTGAATGCTGAGATGTATGCACAGATAAACACATTGACACCCATTCAAGTACACAGAAACACACTAACACACATTCAAATAGACACAGATACACACATGCAGATACTGGACACACAGAATGACACGTTCAGATACAAAGAATGACATTCATTCAGACGCAAACACTGACACACACAGATACACGGGGCACACATGCAGATACACAGCAACACAGATACAAATACAGACACACAGATAGATACACGTTAAGACACACATAAAGACACACAGATACACTTACAGATACGCAGATAGAAACACATGTAGATACAGAGACAGGGCTGGACTGGGAATTAAAAGCAGCCCTGGAAAAAAAATATTTACCAGCCCCGTAATGCGTCGCGCCAGCATAGTGTGCAGATACAGAGTTAGAACAGATAACTTAAAATTAAAAAGTACTTCAACGTAAAAAGCGCACTCATAGGCTTCAAAATAAACAAAAGTGCAGATTTATTTTAAGCAGACGTGCCTTTGCATGTAATCAATGTTTCAGTCCAACTACCTTGACATATTAAGGAAAGCTTATTAATGGGACTGAAATGGTGAATGTATGTAGGGCACAACTGTAAAAATGTTTTATTTTGAAGTCCTGTGGGTGTGCTTTTCACTTTAAATATGTTATTGTGCTGGAGTATGCACCTAGCAACAAGACTGAGCCAATATCTGCTCATTACATATGGTACATATTAATGAAATTTCTCTGTGTATTATGCATATATAAATGTACATTAATATGTGTAAATATAATATATATATATATATATATATATATAAATATATATAACTAATATACACATTAATATACATGTCATATACCAGTGACGGATCCAGAGCCTGAGCCCGGGAGGGGCACTTGTAGATTATTTAAAGAAATATTCCATGCACAATAACCACTACTCCTCTGTGTAGTGGTTATGGTGCCAGGAGTGTCGGCACCCCCTCCCAGAGTAAGTAGTCAAACCGTTTAAGAACAGTTTGATAACTTACCTGGAGTCTGCTGGGATATGGGGCTATAGTAGGGTATAGGAGCAGTGGTGCAATGTGTGAGGGGTGCAATGTGTGTGAAAGGTTCAGTGTGTGGGTGTGGGGGGCAGTGTGTGAATGTGTATGGTGTGTGTGTGTGGGGGCAGTGTGTGAATGTGTATGGTGTGTGTGTGTGTGGGGGGCAGTGTGTGTATGGGGCTAGAGTTCACTCCTACTACTGCGACCACCAGGAAGTGGTGAGAGTGAACTCTAGCCCGTAGCTCCAGGGCTAGAGTTCACCCTCGTGAGAGCCGGAGCGTTGCCCCGGGTCCTCTCTTTCTCCCCCTCACTGTTCCTCTGTGTCAATGTCTCCCCTCTCCTTCCCAGTCTCTCTCTCCCCCCTCTGCCTCTTTCTTCCCCTCCCCTTGTGTGTCTCTCTCATTTCTCCCTCTTTGTCTCTCTCTTCCCCCTCTGCCTCTTTCACCCCCTTTCCCTGTGTCTCTCCCCTCTCCCCATATCTCTCCCTCCAACCCATCTCTCCCCCCCTTCCCTGTGTCTCTCTCCCTCCAACCCATCTCTTCCCCCCTTTCCCTGTGTCTCTCCCCTCTCCCTCCCCACTTTCCCTGCGTGTTCTCCCCTCTCTCCCTCCTCCCCTTTTCCCTGTGTTCTCCGTCTTCTCCCCTCTCTCCCTCCCTCCCCTTTCCCTGTGTCTCCCTCTCCCTCCCTCCTCCCCTTTCCCTGTGTTCTCCCTCCCTCCCTCCTCCCCTTTCCCCTGTAAGTCTCTCCCTCCCTCCCACCCCCTCTCTCTCTATATTCCCTCACTATCTCCCCCCAATTTACCTTAGAGAAGGCAAGGGGGCCGACCGCGTTCCAGACTGGTGCCGCCGGGCTGGGTAGCAGCTTCGCCGGTCCGGCGGCACTCCAGTCACTGGTGTCACTGGTGGCTGAAGGAGGAGGCTCCTGTCTACCATGCTCCCTCGCGGTTCCCACAGTTCCCAGCACAGGAACCGCGAGGGAGCATGGTACAGAGGCAGGCTCCTCCTCCTTCAGCTATCAGTGACACCAGTGACTGGAGTGCCACCTGGCCCGGCGGCTCCAGTCTGGAACGCGGCCGGCCCCCTCTCAGTGTGCCACCTATGTGGCAGCACAGCCCCCAGGTGCCGTGGCCCACCGGGAAATTTCCCGGTATCCCGGTGGGCCAGTCCGGCCCTGTACAGAGACACACAGATACACTTACAGACAGACAGATACACATAAAAATAGAAACAGATACACATACAGAAACACAAATAGATACACATAGAGACATGCAGATGCACATACAGACACACAATAAGATACACAGACATAAAGATGCACTTACAGAAACACAGATACACAGACAAACAGAAACAAATACACATACAGACACATTGATATGCAGAAGCAGGAACACATGCAAACTGTAAATGTTTAGCTGACCTCCAGTTTCCTACCTTTTGGGTGTTGGAGAGTGGCTTCCCTGGGGTCCAGTCAGCTTGCTGAGACTTTAGGGAGTCAGAGGCTTTCCCAATCTAGTATATCTAGTATACAACTAGTATATCTTTAAAGGAATACTATAGAGTTAGAAATATAAATGTTTGTTCCTAATACTATAGTATCCTAGACACCAAATAAGTGACCCCCCTGCAAGGGTTAAGAAGGTATTTACTTTCCTTTTATTCCATTCTGCGCTGCTCACCCTGCCTCCCATGGTAAAGCACTTAGAGCCTAGTGCACATGCACGGCAAAATGTTGCGGTTTAAATGGCTAAAACAAAAGTGAAATGGCATCCAGACCACTTTACTGAGATGAAGTAGTCTGATTGCATATCAGATGAAGTAGTCTGATTGCATATAAGTGTCTCTTTAAGTAACCTCAAATATTCTGATATTTTGCTATTAAACTATGCCCCAGGCATAGTTTTTAGCTACACCATTTAATGCTAATTTTTCTTTCTTTAGTAATTTGAAATATCAGGGGATTTCCTCTATGTGTGTGTTTTAGGGTAGTGCACATTAGATTATTATGGTTTAAATGGTATATATCTGTAGTGTTACTTTAAGTTCATTGTAAGCGTTTACAGAGATTTTTTGCTGGCGAATACAAGGAGCAGTTTCATTTACAAAAACAATGATTTTAAAAACAAATACTTATAGAGCAAAATCTGCCTAAAACCGTCTACGCATAGTTCTATACAATGACTGAAAAAGAACCTTAATAATTGTGACAAACAAGCACCATCATTATGTTCAATCGCTTTTTTAATTTTCAGTGTCAGAGACATTTTATATTTGGAATTTCTCCAAAGTGGTAAAAAAAATGTATCTTAAGCAAATATAGACACATGATTATTATAAAGCTGTGAGTTGGAACACCAGTGCCATTTGTTTATAATTGGGTTTTTAATGATGTTTAACATATCTCCATAATATCTTCTGACATTCCTTTTCAAATGTGTAATAGGGCCCAATTTCTACCGGATTGCTGTATCTTTTGGCAAAAATAGAAAGATTTTTTTTATGCAAAAAATGTTCCATTTGCCGTCAATAGCTACTTCTGAGACTTGTGAGCAAACAAATTTTCAAAGTTGATTAAAACGTGGAAACTCACATTTCTATACATTTCTTCAAGGTCCAGTAAGACTAAACCATGAATACATTATTCATCACCAGCAAAGTTCAAATACAGAAGTGACACATTAGGAATTTATCCAGTTTTGCTCATTTAATTGCAATGGCAAACTTGATTTGCATAGTTAATTACTTCATGCTTTTACAGGTTATATGTATTAGTGGTTAATGTGAACTGAAAGGGGTCAACAAAGCTTGCTTGTATGTTAGTGATCTGAAAGTGAAAATATTGAGGTAGCAGAAGTCACAGTTAATGCATGGTAGACAAGACCAAGTCCAACATGATTTCTTCTCCAGCATTAACATTTTTATTTTCTTTATTTAAAGGCAGACTGTAGGCACACAGACCACTTCAGCTTATTGAAGTGGTCTGGATGCAATGTCCCATGTCACTTAATTCTACAGCGGTAATTATTGCAGTTTCTGAGAAACTGCAATAGTTACCTTGCAGGGTTAAAGGGACACTCCAGGCACCCAGAGCACTTCTGCCCATTGGATTGATCTGGGTGCTGACTCCCACTACCCTTAACCCGGCAACTGTAATTATTGTGAGGACCTCCAGTGTCGCTCAATTCCCCATAGGAAAGCACTGAAAAGCATTTTCAATGCTTTCCTATTGAGAGCTCTAATGCGCATGCGCATTAGGTCTCCTCAGCCTTGGGGGCGGGATCAGTCTCCCATGCCGGCTGATGTAATGAAGAGGAAGAGCGGCGGCGACCCGAAACCACCACCGAGGGACATCCGCAGGGGTCTCAGGTAAGTCACTGAAGGGGTTTTCACCCCTTCAGCAACCGGGGATGGGTGGTGGGAAGGAGGGGGCACCTGCAGTGCCAGGAAAACGGATTGTTTTCCTGGCACTGGGAGTCCCTTTAAGCCGAGGGACTCGCGCTGGATTCAGGTAAGTGACTGAAGAGGTTTTAACCCCTTCAGCGATGTGGGATGGGTGCACTGTAGGATTCTACAGTGAAAATCAAAAACGTGCAGTGGTCATGGGAGGAAAGGCGCCATCCATTTTCTGCAGGAAGCGTCCTTTGTGGAGGCTCTCCCAACCGTCACTTGAACTCAGAACGCCCTTTGAGTATGTGTTGTTAGCACTCATAAAATGTTTTTGACAATCTACTACCTTCCTCAAAATGGGCTCAGGACATCCAATTCCAACCAGCCTTATGATCCTATAATTACATACATTTTCTCTACTTTTCGCTCATTTTATTTTCTTTCCCTGTATCTCTTCTTATCATCACTCCCCATCTTTGCAACACTTCCACTCCTTTTATTTGCCTCTCTTGTGTTTCTTGAATGCATCAAATCTCTTATGGAAGCGCAAATAGCTTATCATTTAATGGCTCATCCTATCCTGACAGTTTCCATGTTGTAACTATTTCCAGACAAGCCAGCAATCATTAGTCTTCCATCCTGCATCCTGCATGAAGTGTACAAATGTACCAAAGAGAATAAAGCCAGTTGGATAATGAAGAATAGCTATGACCTACTTAAACATGCCTAGATACTCCATGTTCTGCAAATGTGAAAAAAGTGAAAAATAACTAAAAGGAGTTGTGATAGTTAAAATGGACATTATCTTTAAAGGGGAATTTTCATTTCCATCTAATTTTCATTTCATTTTAATCCTATGTTTACTGATCCATATGATTAATAATTATGTATCTGTGAGGTGTAAAACATTAAATTAAATGTAGAAATCCACACCTCTTTATCCTGCAACTGGGTATCTCAATCTGAGCTTCCCGTCAGTTATTGTAGTAAGTGTTACCCTTTGCATCTAGCGATCAGCTTAAAAAAATAAAACAATGTTTCTATTTATCCTCTTGCAATGTTTGTCATGGATTTGTCCGAACTGGATTATGATGTAATTTGCACATTTTTTTTAAATATATTTTTAAAAGGAAAACAAACATATCATAAAAAACGGTTAATACACGTTAAAGGTGTCTGTCAATTATTTATTTAATGAAAATTCCAGACAAGTCCCTTTTCAAAAACTGAATTGTCCAGTTTATAATTAAGCATAACCACAATACACTGTCAATAAAATGTTTTATTCATCAATAAAGTAGAGCTAGCTGGAATGATGGTATTAGGATAACACAAACCTTAATCCATCCAATGAATTGACCTCAAGCAAATCCTTTCAAATGATTTCTCCCCTAATTTCCACTTTATGTCTTTTTTCCTCACGACACATTTCCACACTCGTACCTTTCCCACAATTATATCATATTATTAACAGATACACACTTGAGCCTCGATTTAATATTGTTGGATAAGCTTTCCAAATGATTTCATATTTTAGGACAAACTTTTAAATGATTTAATGTTGTGAAAAATGTTATAGATTTTTTAAATATTTGGATATATATATATATAAAAGAAGTCCAAACCCTTGCACTCCAACTATAACGTTATTACCCGGTGCCCAGTCACATCAATGATACATTTCAAAAAATACCGGCACCCTGGGAATTCCTCAATGATCTTCTTTTTTTCAAGTAAATCCAGGTCAACGTTTCAGCTCCGCATTGGAGCTTTCATCAATACATATTTTATAAGTGGGCCCCATCAGAGTACAGGCCCTGGTGTAGGTGCACCGCCACTACAGATAGGGAATGTGGGGCCCAGGTCATGGTTGTCACACCCTGAAGGTGGCCCTGAGTATTGGCATCTGGTTTCTGCAGCTCAGCTACCATTCTTGGAGTACCTGTTTGGACTCATGTAAGTGGCAAACCATTGCAAAAACAGTTTGTGCCCTTACTAGAGAACAGCGCCATGGTACTGACACCATAACCATTACAGCAGGCGTTATGATGCATGACGTAGCCCTTTAATAGTGTCTGATTCATTGTATTTTTAAAGGTGGGAAAATTGTTTAGTATACATTACTAGTGATGATATGTAGGCATTATGGTGCTTGCAGCATTCCTTTAACCAATGCCCTATCACTAAAGCGATAAAGAAAAGCCAAAAGTCAAGGGAACCAGAAATCAGTGAAGTCAAAATGAAGCCAAAGCAAAAAAAAAAAAAAGAAAGAAAAACACGATCAAGAACACACTCTCGGATAACCAGCTAAGGGAAACCACAACAGGGCAATGAACTAAGGAATAAGTGAGTTTAAATAACCCTCTTGCAGATCCTTGACCCCAAAACGTGCGGGTGCGTCTTTTGCTTGACGTCACCCCTACGTCGACATTGTCTTTACCGTGGACAGACGTGGGGCTATATAATTGCGTGGGTCCGCTGCGGTCCGTGTACACCGACATGCTGCACAAGCCAGACATCATGGCAGAAGACCGCCGAGCAGCACCTCGATCTTCGGAAGGTAATTATCTTAATTTTTGCCACATGGATACAAAGGATATGTGACACTGACCCCATTCACACACTGCCCCGCATACATTGCCCATCCTGCATCCACATACATACAATGCCCCCATACACACACTGCTCCAAACACAAGACTGCACCCCTTACATTTACACACATGCTGTCCCACATTCACACACTGCAACCCTCACACACACACTGCCCCCATACACACATACACTGTGCCCCTCACACAATACCTCCTATACACACACTGCACCCCTCACACACATTGCCTCCCATTCACACACACCTCACATACTGTCTCCCATACACACACACTGCCACCCAAACACACACACATTGCATCTTATACACACACTCAATCCCGCACACACACCGCACTCCTCATACACTGTCTCCCATATATACACACTGCAGCCTTCACACACACGCTGTACCCCGTACCGAAACTGCACCCCTCACACAAACTGCAACCCCTCCCACACACCCTGCCTCCCATACACACAATGCACCCCTTACACACACACTTCACCCCTCAGACACACTTCAACCCTTATACATATTGCGCCCTTCACACACACACGCACACTATACTGCCCCTATCCCCTACTTTATGCCCTATCCCCTATTATAGCCCGTATTCTGGCAGACCCCAAGTAAGTTGTCAAACTGTTCTTAAATGGTTTGACTACTTACTCTGGGAGGGCGCCACGGCACAGCTGACGCCATAACCACTACAGAAAGCTGTAGTGGTTATTGTGCCTGGATTGTTTCTTTAAATAATCTACCAGTGCCCCTCCTGAGATTAGGTTATGGATCCGCCCCTGTCTTTAATTGTGTTATTTTCCCATAATACTATCTTATTTTTTGGCCCTTAGTTTGTTTGTATTTGTGACATGGCAGGGATTGTGCTAAACCTTTAATACATGATACCTTTTATATCGTTAAGTTAGATTGGAAAGACATGCAAACTAATTGCTAGCAATGCCTGGGGTTAGGATTTCATAATCTTGTTTAATAACAGTGTGAGCAATCACAACATGGAATGTTAACTAAGCTCAAAACAGTATGCTCCCGATTATTGTTTAAATTTGAGTTTCTTAACATAAGGAAGAAAGCAATGACATAATAAGTAACCATGTTTAAATTAGGTTTTAATTTAGCTTTTCATCTGCTTTAGAATGTTTTGAATAAAATGTGAGCCCATTTATGATTTTTTAACTTAAGTAGAGATTTTATTTTGTATTGTTTGCATATGAGGCAGTTGGTTGTAACATGTCCACTGATTCAAGGCAGCCGTAGTCATGATACATCTGTTAATATATTTAGAAAACCGTATTTGGCCATTCTCACAGAAAAAAGAACTATTCCAGCTTTCAGTGCTATATGAATTTTATATAGTGCAGGGCAAGTGTTTGTAAAGAAGTGGTACATGGCCAGGAAACATCATAAATATGGAACACAAATTACAATCCTTGAGGACACAGACACGATTTTTTTTTTGTAGAGCAGGTTATATCATTTGCAAATGCTCGTTTGGGTTATGCAGTCTCTGCATTCAATAATAAATCTTAAACCAATACTATCTTGTGCCTTTAATGATATTTAGTGTAGCTTGCAAACGGAAACAAATTGGTCAAGAACGCTGGGCTTTTGGAAGCAGATAGGATAAAATTATATAATCAATCTGCCATTTAGAGTTCACCCTCCATTTTGATGTTTACTGCTCATAATTGCTGAGAAATATTTTTCATAGAAATTTTCATATTTACTCAAAAGCTTCACTTCAAGTCACTTACTATGTCACCTCAAACTAATACACAGCCTCCCGCAGCCCGCCCCCCCACTCTTAGACACTGCCCCTCCCCATATCTAATACACTGCCCCCTCCCTCCACTCTAATTTAATACACTGCCCCTACTCCCTCCACTCTAATTTTATACACTGCCTCCCTCTTCCCAATTTAATACACTGCCCCCTCCCACTAATTTCACACACTGCCCCCCCACTCTAATACAATTACCCCCTCCTTCACCCAAATTTAATACACTGCCTCACCTCCCAATTTAAAACACTGCCCCATCCCACCACTCTAATACACTGTCTCCCCTCCCTCCTCCCAATTTAATACACTGCCTTCTCACTCTAATACACAGCCCCAGCTCCCTCCCCCTAATTTAATACACTGCTCCCCCCTTTCCATTTAATACACTACACTACAGGAAGGCTCCCCAAAGCCCCTCTTCCCCTACCGGAAGCCATCCCAAGTCCAGCCCTCCACAATCTTCTCTGCTCAAGCAGGTCACACGCACCTCTGGCACTGCGAGCTAGATATGACTCCATATGCTGTATGTGCAAATCCGGTTGAAGAAGATTTTGTGCAGGAAAACGCGATCGGCCACAGCACAAAGCGGCTGCATTTTTGACATGCTTGGTGTAGTGGATGTAGTCTCTGTGTAGTGGATATAGTGTATGTATATGTAGTAGTGTCTATGTAGTGCATGTAGTGTTTATAGTGTAAGATACGTGCTGGGGGTTGAGCAGTTTATATTAAATTTGGCTTATCGCCCCTTCCCTGCCTCTTACCTGTGGGCTGGTAAGGGGGAGACAGTGTGTAGGAAGGTGACAGTAGAGTGGGCAGGGTGTAGGAAGGTGACAGTATAGCGGGACAGTGGGTAGGAAGGTGACATTGTGGGGGGGCAGTGTGTGTAGGAAGGTGACAGTATAGGGGACAGAGTGTAGGAAGGTGACAGTGCGGGGGAGCAGTGTTTAGGAAGGTAACATTGCTGAGGCAGAGTGTGGGGATGACAGTGCTGGGGGAAGGGTGTGTGGATGACAGTGCAGGGGCAGAGTGTAGGGATGACAGTGTGGGGGGCAGACAGACAATATAACCTCACTGACACACATACACTGATATAAACTCACTGACAGACACACATTGCCTCACACAATGTTTAACAAGCATACACCGACACAAGCAAACTGTCAGACACACATGCACTCACTGACATACACACACTCACTGACAGACACACACACACACACACTGACACACTTACTGACAGACAAACACCTACTGGCAGATACACACTGACAGTCACACACACATTTAATGACAAATACGCAGACATCACTTACAGACACAGACTCTCACTGATTTGATACACACACAAACACACACACACTGACACACACACTTATTTACTGACAGACACACACACACTGACACACATACACACAGTCATTTCGGACAAACACACAAACACTCAATGACAAACTCTCACTGATTTGACAGACACTCACAGACAGACACATACAAATTCACATTCACTGGCAGACACACACATATTCACTGACACACTCACTCACACATTCACTGACAGACACACACACACACACTCACTGACGGACACGCACACATTCACATTGACTTAAAATTATTAATGTAATATGTCCTACCAATCTCCCTACTTTTTGAAGAGCTGAAGTGGATCTGTCGCTGTGGTCCAGTAGGGCTGCTGTGAGGAAATCAGCTGTGAGCGCTTCAGAGGCGGCGATGGAGCTGTAATCCTCCTGCTCTTCTCCCTTGCGTGCCATCTACTGATGCAGGCTCCCTGCATGAGTAGATTGTGCATGAGGGAGAAGAGCAGGAGGATTACAGCTCCATCGCCGCCTCTGATGCTCTCACGCTGCTCACCTCAGGGGTCCATAAGGTGCTTACTCTATGACAGGAAAAAGCACCGGTTACATTGGGCATTTTGGGGGTGGCAAAACCAGAATAGTGCCACTAGATGCAGCAGCATTTATATATGCACTAAGCACTATATACAGGGAGTGCACAATTATTAGGCAAATGAGTATTTTGACCACATCATCCTCTTTATGCATGTTGTCTTACTCCAAGCTGTATGGCTCGAAAGCCTACTACCAATTAAGCATATTAGGTGATGTGCATCTCTGTAATGAGAAGGGGTGTGGTCTAATGACATCAACACCCTATATCAGGTGTGCATAATTATTAGGCAACTTCCTTTCCTTTGGCAAAATGGGTCAAAAGAAGGACTTGACAGGCTCAGAAAAGTCAAAAATAGTGAGATATCTTGCAGAGGGATGCAGCACTCTTAAAATTGCAAAGCTTCTGAAGCGTGATCATCGAACAATCAAGCGTTTCATTCAAAATAGTCAACAGGGTCGCAAGAAGCGTGTGGAAAAACCAAGGCGCAAAATAACTGCCCATGAACTGAGAAAAGTCAAGCGTGCAGCTGCCACGATGCCACTTGCCACCAGTTTGGCCATATTTCAGAGCTGCAACATCACTGGAGTGCCCAAAAGCACAAGGTGTGCAATACTCAGAGACATGGCCAAGGTAAGAAAGGCTGAAAGACGACCACCACTGAACAAGACACACAAGCTGAAACGTCAAGACTGGGCCAAGAAATATCTCAAGACTGATTTTTCTAAGGTTTTATGGACTGATGAAATGAGAGTGAGTCTTGATGGGCCAGATGGATGGGCCCGTGGCTGGATTGGTAAAGGGCAGAGAGCTCCAGTCCGACTCAGACGCCAGCAAGGTGGAGGTGGAGTACTGGTTTGGGCTGGTATCATCAAAGATGAGCTTGTGGGGCCTTTTCGGGTTGAGGATGGAGTCAAGCTCAACTCCCAGTCCTACTGCCAGTTCCTGGAAGACACCTTCTTCAAGCAGTGGTACAGGAAGAAGTCTGCATCCTTCAAGAAAAACATGATTTTCATGCAGGACAATGCTCCATCACACGCGTCCAAGTACTCCACAGCGTGGCTGGCAAGAAAGGGTATAAAAGAAGAAAATCTAATGACATGGCCTCCTTGTTCACCTGATCTGAACCCCATTGAGAACCTGTGGTCCATCATCAAATGTGAGATTTACAAGGAGGGAAAACAGTACACCTCTCTGAACAGTGTCTGGGAGGCTGTGGTTGCTGCTGCACGCAATGTTGATGGTGAACAGATCAAAACACTGACAGAATCCATGGATGGCAGGCTTTTGAGTGTCCTTGCAAAGAAAGGTGGCTATATTGGTCACTGATTTGTTTTTGTTTTGTTTTTGAATGTCAGAAATGTATATTTGTGAATGTTGAGATGTTATATTGGTTTCACTGGTAATAATAAATAATTGAAATGGGTATATATTTGTTTTTTGTTAAGTTGCCTAATAATTATGCACAGTAATAGTCACCTGCACACACAGATATCCCCCTAACATAGCTAAAACTAAAAACAAACTAAAAACTACTTCCAAAAATATTCAGCTTTGATATTAATGAGTTTTTGGGTTCATTGAGAACATGGTTGTTGTTCAATAATAAAATTAATCCTCAAAAATACAACTTGCCTAATAATTCTGCACTCCCTGTATATATGCAGCAGAGGCAGCCCAGCCCCTAACGGCAGACACAGGGGCGGCAAAATGTTAAAGTACCTGTTAAAGTGCCGCCTGCGGCCATGGCCCCACCTGGGTCTATGAATGGACTGGCCCTGGGGGGCCTGGTTATGAAGCTTGCACAAATATGACATCACATTTTTGCTACTTTTTACATTTTCATACTATAACATTGAATGGGTAACCAGGCACTGCAAATAGAAGCACAAACACTCATGTTTACAATGCAAAACCATAGAGAGATGGAATGGGGGTTAAGGGGAACTTGTGTGATGTATTTTTGCGTGGATATGTCACTACTACAGTACCAGTGTCTGTTACGTGCATGCCTCAATAAAAAATAGTTTGACAACACAGTTTTGTTTACTGCCTGTTTTGGTTGCTTTATGATCCATCCATATGGTTCAAGAATTTGAAAGACCTACCGGTTGCACAAAATTCAAACAAATCACAAATTGTCTGAAACCAAATGCACAAGTCTAGAAAGCATACAGAGAAGATGAGAAATGAAAAGTGTTTCTGGTTATACTTTTCATTTGCATTGCTTGCCCTGGCTTTGCCCTTGTCTGAATGGATAAATCTTTAATATACATTTAAATCAAAACGCAGCATCTCATGAAAAAAAGTTTAACACAAGTTACAGGTGATTTCAGTGTTTTAATTCCAGATCAATTAATGGTGCAAATTCAAGAGATCTGACAGTTCCCCTTTAAGGTGGTATGTCTGCTTATCTTATTGGTGAGTAAATTTTACGGTTTACATTAGTAGCAATGAAGGACTTTTGAGACGTAATTACTTGTCAAAACGGTGCCAGGTCCACTTACTGGTGGAATAAAGACTACATCACTTTGGAAATTCTCAAGTTTATTTTATTATACCTACTTACACTATAAACACAATCCACACACACAATGTATCCAATATACATCCACAGTGATTATACAGAAAATAAACATACATTTACATTATATGCACATACACAATTACATACAGCATACTCCAGCCTAAAGTGCCCATTTTAAACATGTATATTGGTGTTTGGACACAGCGTAATTTTGTCCAGGACCAAGACTGCTGTCAGTCCATCCTTGAACCACTGGAATATTATCTAAAAAAAAAATACTTGGATGACATATTCTGGAGATCCTAGCAATAGATGGATGGATAGAACAAGCTGGTATGAATTATAAATTATTGCTTTTAACAATTCAAATTAGACTATTTAAAATAATTAATTGGCTATAATAATACAATACATACACAGTAAGCGGTAACCGTACATTTCTGATTTTACCTAGCTTATCACATGTTAAAAACAGATGCTTCTGAAGTCATTCTTGGCAAACATAATTGGTAGAGAAGGTCCTAATTCAAGATTCTAATGCAGAAAATTGTATCCAAAGATAAATACTTTGGGAATAAGTGATATTGAACACACATCTCTCAGTATGAGTGTGTTCTTATTCATACCTATATTATTACTCGAACTCTAAGCAGTAGTAGTCACATAGGGGTTATTTGGAAAACAAGGTTAGATGAATATTCATAAAAATTGTTTTCGGTGTATTGTATGGCTTTTAAATCAGCTTGGCTTGCTCTTCTGGACCTAGTATGAATTTTGTTAGGCGACATTTTTTAAGCAGTATTCAGTCTGTAAAAGTGTAACCAAAGTAACTAAACACAAATAAATATTGTTACAATTGCCCACCTAGAGAGCATTATTGTTAAGGGACCAAAGGCGAAGAAGCGCCAAACCCCACAGATCTGGTTTTTATACGATGTCTAGTTAGCATTCCAGAGGATTAATCCATAATCCTGATACCTCATACAGTCTATTCTCTGTTTGATATTAGCCGCCAGTAGGTCATTGGAACTCTCATAATCACTCCTATAGCCCCCGCCCTGCATTACAAACTGATAGCAGTCGTACCTCCTACAGTTTTGTGAACTGGACTGCGTGATGCAAATGGAAGAGGAGACAGATTCATCCACTGGTACAAGTGGCATCTGAAAAAAGTCAGGCAAAACTGGCACATTTAAGTAGGGAAAAGACCCCATTTTGTTGTGTGTTATCATAGAAACATAAACTGTGATGGCAGATAAGAACCATTCGTCTCGCATCGTCTGCCCAATTTTCTAAATACTTTTATTAGTCCTTGACCTTATGCCTATCCCACACATGCTTGTAGTTGGCGTCTACCACTTCAACTGGAAGGCTATTCCATGTATCCCTCTCAGTAAAGTAATACTTCCTGATATTATTTTTAAACCTTTGTCCCTCTAATTTAAGACTATGTCCTCTTGTTGTGGTAGTTTTTCTTCTTTTAAATATAGTCTCCTCCTTTACTGTGTTGATTCCCTTTATATATTTAAATGTTTCTATCATATCCCCCCTGTCTCGTCTTTCCTCCAAGCTATACATGTTAAGATCCTTTAACCTTTCCTGGTAAGTTTTATCCCGCAATCCATGAACCAGTTTAGTAGCCCTTCTCTGAACCCTCTCTAAGGTATCAATATCCTTCTGAAGATACGGTCTCCAGTACTGTGTACAATACTCCAAGTGAGGTCTCACCAGTGTTCTGTACAATGGCATGAGCACTTCCCTCTTTCTACTGCTAATACCTCTCCCTATACAACCAAGCATTCTGCTAGCATTTCCTGCTGCTCTATTACATTGTCTGCCTACCTTTAAGTCATCAGAAATAATCACCCCATAAATCCCTTTCCTCATATTCTGTACTCTGCCCTTGAACTGGGTGGAATCAGTGACATACAAGTTAGGGATTGTATGGTTTCTTTGGAATTATGATTTTTAGAAGGGGCACTAGGATTTTAAGCTGAGACCTTTTGTTCTACAGTTAAAGGCTCTACCACTGAGCTATAACCACAATCTCTGTAGCTAAAAGTAACATCCAGAAATGAGATTTGGCACTGAGTACTCTCTGCACTATAAACTTTACAAAAATATAAAGTTGTTGAGAGGGCGTGGCCAACAGAGATCCGACACAAATGTCTTTTCCCTGAGCTCTGTCCGGGCCCAGGGGAAAACGAACAAATAGACCCACCAAACATAGAGTTTCCACACCAGAACAGCACCCCCTAATCACAGCGACAATTGGGCGCAAAAAAAGAAAAAAAGCTGTGAGGCGCACAGGAGCCATCAGAGGCCTCATTGGAGGCCGGGGTAACAACTCCCACCTCAGAATCTAGCGCAGACGAAGGGAGACATCATGGGGCTCCTGATTAACCTCTGGAGGGTCTGGAAGGAGGACCTCCAAGTTGCCCAGGCCAAAATTGGAGTGGTCCATAAAAAGGTGAAGGAGCTAGAGGGGAGCGAGGCTGACAGGACCAAACACATACAAGCCACAGATGACAAACTGGAGGGACTAACCACCCACGTTCAACAACTTCACAGAGTGGTGACCACTTTAGAACTTTAGAAAGAAAAATATACGCCTTAGTGGCATTCATGAACAGGTACCCACAGAGACACTGTCTATGTTTCCAAAAGAGTTGCTTGCAAACATGAACATTACAGACACCCCTTAACAACCCGTGATAAAGTCCGCATTCAGAGTGCGGAAATCAGCCACTGTGCCAAACGGCGTATCCGGAGATATTATTGCTGTGACAAGAGATATCGCAGCGAGAACGGCGATTATGAATCGCTCATGGGAGATGGGGAACATACAATCCAAGGGTCACGCTGTAGCTATATATGCGGAATCCCGTTCTCAGTTCTGGTAGAGAAGAGGAAGCTGGCCCCGATAGCTAGATGACTAAGAGACCACTCCATGAAATACCGCTGGGGAATTGAGGGGTTCCTTTTGGTGGATAATGGAGAGGAGACCATTACGCTGACATCTGTGGAAGACCCAGAACCGCTCCTGCAGGCACTGGGGTTGTCCACAAGAAAGTGCACCCTTTGTCCAGAAACCGGGATGCCAGACTCGGCACTTCAAGACCACTGAATAGTCCAAACGGTATCAGACACCTCACATGAGGCACGTCAGATCAATATGGGCCACGGTCTGGCAACCTGACCACCTCCTGCTCGGAGGCCTGAATTAGACTTACCTAGCAATGATCCCTTCAGAACTGGGTTCCATATACCAAGTTTTCCTCAGCTGAAATGTCCATTGCCCCCAAGTGCCAGCCCAATAACGTTATGTTACCAGTAGTTATGTTGTTATTTATTTCTATTTTTTCTAATATGTTGATTACTAAACGCTTTTGTCCAAGTGTCGAATACATTGCACAAGGCTGACAATGATGTGATTAACTTAATAAAACTAAATATATATACATATAAATATATATATAAAAAGTTGTTGTGTTGATTACCTAATCCTAAAATATCTCATATATTGTTTGTGTTGTGAATACTGAAGAATTCTTCTATTTAACTAAATATTTTCATTTAATTTGAACAAAGGTGATCTGATTTCCACTGACAATGGGGCTGTAATACAATCCATGGTACAGTGAGTGGTTGAACTTTTCTAAATCATTACGAGGTAGTGGCCAAGGACGATAAACTCAGTTCTCAGTGGACTTACCATAAATAACTGTCATTATTGTACTCTCAATGTGTGAAAAGATAATTGCCCTTCTTAAATGTAGGAAAACCTATGTGCTTTTATCAGACAGACACTTTTGTCTAAGATCCCTGGGAATTTCCTACCTTGGCTCTAACCCATATCTGAACTTGCAAAAACAATGAGGAAAAAAAGTTACATTATTGATTTTGAGATGCCATCATCAATTTACACACAATGGGGTATGCATGTAAATAAAGATACAATTTCTGCAATTAAAGAAGAACTATCACTTCTTTGTTCATGGTGGTTTCTTTTCTATTCAAGTTAGAAATGGATATTTTAATAAAAGTGGATTTACCTCCACTGACCTAACTGGTTTGTAACTTCAGAAAACTTCAAAGAACGATTATCCGTGTATTTACCTCCTCTGTAGTTAATTCACTGAAATTGGTGCAAAAGCACCAATGCAGAGAATTATGGGTGTTAAAAAAGCACACTCCAATGGAAAACGTTTTTTTTCTATTGTTGTTAACAATTTAATAGATATAATCCCAATGAAAACATGCATGCATTTTATTATGCTTTTTTTTATATATATATTGTGGGTATATCTGAAAAAGCAGCTTGCAAAATCTGCAGGTCTCTTGTTTGCTGTCTTTGCAAGCCCTCCCCTTCTAATTCAGTCAAGACTTTCTGTGGCTGTCCAATCACAGACTTTCCAATGCAGCTCAATGAGAAGTCTTTGGCATGTGCTCTCGGAAAGTGCCTGCCTCTTGAGTTTAAAGGGATTCTCTAGTACCATCAAAACAAACCCGTTTTCCTGGCACTAGAGAATCTTTCCTATGGGTATTCCAGCGACGCTGGAGGTCCTCATGCATAGCGTCTAAGAAGCCGGAAGTCCATCTAGTGGCTGTCTGGTAGACAGCCACTAGAGGAGGACTTAACCCTGCAAAATAATTATTGCAGTTTATAAAAACTGCAATAATTACACTTGCAGGGTTAAGGGTGGTGAGAGTTGGCACCCAGACCACTTCAATGAGCTGAAGTGGTCTGGGTGCCTACAGTGTCCCTTTAACTCCACTGAGCTATCCAAACCAGGAACTAAAAGGACTGGTTGTCTTAATTTAGAAATGTGCCAAATTCTATTGAAATCTACAATTTTTGTAAAATGAAAAAATGGATACACTATTCGCACATAAAGCACTACAGAAAGCTTAAGTGTTTTAGTTGTGCCACTTTCTTCCCTTCCAAAGTAGAGAGGATTGAGAATAAAACTGTATGTCTCTGTAACTAAGTATCCCCTTTCTATACATGAAAAGATGACTTAACCAGACTAATAATCATCCCCAAGTGATCAGTATGTTCCAGTCAATATTTTATCTCTCTTTCATATCTTCTTTATTTCTTCTTTTTTTTTTTAATCTGTTGCTAGATCCACTACCCAATGAATTCATGCATTAGTGTCTTAAAATCGAGCTCTCCCAGTCCTTGTGTTTCTAACAACAAACAACACAGCATATTACGTTATACACAAGCCGTCTTCAAAATTCCCATTTACTTTACTTTATCTGACCAATGATTTCATTCTCCTTACCTGCTAAGGAAAGAGCTAACCAAGTAGTGTTAGAAGATCCAAAGTATGTTCCCTTATTTTTTTCTAAATTGAACACAATAAAAACCAAGTGTTTCCTTTAAAATTCAAAATGATCACAGTGTCACTAACGTACCCTCACACCCAACTTATGTCTGTGTCATTTTATTCTGCAATATGCTGCGCAATATGTAACTAGCACTGTGAACTAGCTCGAAGTGTTATATATACCAAATGTTGACAAAGTATGTATCAACTCTCACTATTGCCCCCCCTTTCTCTTCTGTACTCCCCATGTATTTGCAAACTGACAAAATAAAAATTGTCAAATTAAAAAGAAAAAAATGTTACCAATTCATTGCAATCAAGGTATCTTTATGCATCAAATAAGGCGCAGGAGATAAGTGTTCTGGCATTGCAAATTAGTTGGAGAGCCAGTAAACTGTTCCTTGCTAAGAATGAACTTCCTTTTTCTAAGGCCATTATCAGCATCTGCCAGCCACCTTCCCCAGCTCAAAATGCCAAACAAAACAGGAGTGAACTTTTGGGTCTTGGAGACTTTAATTTAATTCAATTCGGCTGGTTGTTAAAAACAACAAACGTAATTCATTTTTAATGGTTTGTATTTAGCACAAGTGTACTCATATAAATCATAATGCCCCAGACATACACTGCTTGATCTTTTATCTTGCCCAAATGGAATTCCGGATCTGGGTACATTTCAAATATATTTAGTGACCACTCCCTAGTACTGGTTTTAGAAAATAGGAGACATTAAACCAACTCTAAACTTATCATCACGAACATCAAAATATTATCTAGGAAATCTAATCTTCAATTTTTTTCTAAATGATCTAAACTCAGCAATTAACTGTTCCCAATATGTTTCCTACAGGTCTTTGATACACATCCTCTCAGGTGGGAAGTTAGATCCAGGGTGGTTTGCCATTATAAGAACGCTGGTTGCTCAAAATCTAGACAAACACTCTGTCAGTATGACCTCACTGCTTAAAAAACAACTATTCAATAATGGCACAAGTAAACTAAACTTGCTAAGGCACTGTTCACAGAAACAACTAACAGTAACCTATCTAAATTGGCCAACCTCTGGAATGCAATCAAAAACATCTACAACTTCCAAAATTACATCTTAATAGGGCAGTAAGCCACCAAAACATCTTGAGCTTAATGAAGCAGTATCGGTGTATAGATTGTATTCTTGCAGTCTCAGTTACCTCCCATTTAGGAGATAAATCACTTTGTATATGCAGCCCTAGCCACATCTCGCTGCATGTGTTACATACTGGAAAAGTAAGATATACCTAAACAACCTATACCTATCAAGTAAAATCACACGCTTTAATAAATGCACTTACAGTGTACAAGGAGTTAAAAAGCCCATCAATACAACTCTGCGTTCCCAATCTATATGGTGTTGAGTAGAGGGTTCTTCACAGGAGTAGTAGGCAAAAAAGAATATATATATATATATATATATATATATATATATCAACAATTAAAAATAAACTCTATGCGTTTCGTCTAATGTATTAGACTTCATCAGGAGTAAAAAATTAGATAAGGTGTTTAATTCACTCTGAGCTCTGAAGACCGAAGCTGTATTTAAAAGTCCCTCCTACAGGTGTCAGAATCCATTCAGCCAAACCGCTTTTCTCAATTTGCTTGTTTCTAATTGCCATTCAATCTCTTCCTTATATGGAATTCTGGTGGACGTCGGTGGAACGCTTGTGCGTTTCACCGATCAGGAAGTGTTCTGCCTTCTTGCATAGATCGTGTTGACGTGAATACTATGCGTCTTTTCTTCACAGGGTTATCATAAAGAGTCCTCATTAGATCATAATGTCCCAGATAATAACATGAAAACTAAAGTATATTAAAAAGTGTTAGTGGCTCAATGTATGCAATTGCAAATATAAGCATGCATTTTCGACAGCCAAATTCACAAGTATATAAAAATATATAAGTCAAATACATATTTAAATGGTATGTTATATCAAAAGAAACATGCATCACACTACCCTCAGAGAGGTCTAAAAGCAGGGCCGGATTAACATAGGGGCTGATGGAGCTGCAGCTCCAGGCCCAGGCCCAGGCCCATGGAATAGGCCCATTGATTTTAAAAAAAAATTTAAAAAAAGTTTACATTTTTTTTTTCACACACTACTCTTAGGGATTCCACCTGGCTTTTATTTTATTGGCACAGCCAGTATTTGGGGCTGCCTGGCTGGTGCCAATATTGCAGTGATACTGGCAATATAAATGCTGGTATTTTTCTCAGTATAAACAGAGATTACGATGCAATACCAGCACTGGCCAGTAGGGGTCACTGTGTATGTGGAGACAGGCAGGGATAGGAAGTTTCAGCATATCCCTCCCTGCCTATCTATACTCACTGATCTGCAGGGGTGCAGCTACAGAGAGTCCAGACAGCAACTCACACCCTGCAGAGACAGCCTACGGCTCAGGGAAGTAAGGGATGGGGGAAAGGCTGCAAGGAGACATATACTGAGACACTAAGGGACATTGGGAAACATTATGGCAGACACAGAGACACTAAGGGACATTGGGAGACATTATGGCACAGACACATGGGGACACAATGTCCCCATATCTCCCAGCCAGTGTCCCTGGTGTCTCAGTGCCTCCTAGTCTCCCAGTGACCTCTAGTCTTCCAGTGCCCCCAGTCTGCGAGTGTCTCACTGTCCCCATGTCTCCTAGTGCCTCCATGTCTCTCAGTGCCTCAAGTGTCACAATGTCCCCAAGCTAGTGTCCCTAGTGTCTGTGGCCCTGGTGTCTCAGTGTCCCCATGTCTCCCAGTGCCCCAGCTAGTGTCTCTAGTATCTTTGTCCCTGGTGTCTGTGTCCCCATGTCTTCAAGTGTCCCCTATTTTCCCATTGTCCCCATGTGTCCCAGCCAGAGTCCCCTAGTCTCCCAGTGTCACTGGTGTCTCCGTGTCCCTAGGTCTCCCCGTGTCCCCAGGTCTCCCCGTCTTCCTAGTGTCCTAGTGACATGGGGACCCTGGGATACATGGGGACACAGGGAGACATGGGGCATTGAGACACTGATACATAGGATCACTGGGAGACCTGGGGACACGACACGACACTAGGGGACACTGGGAGACATGGGGCACTGAGACACTGGTACATAGGAACACTGAGACCTGGAGTAATAGGCACATGGGGGCACTGAGTCATGAGGGCACTGGGAGACATGGGGGCACTGGGAGGAATCCATCTATACAGCAGATTTAAACTAAGTAATTTTTTGGTGATTTTACAGCATTTTCTCTTATGTCACTCCTTGTGATTTACATCATGTGATGTCACCCACACATGTAATTATGCAAATTAGTAAGGCTGGTATGTTTTTCCAAGAAAGGTGGCAACTCTAACTACTTTTCACATACTCTTACTTAAGTATGGAAACTTAAGAGGGGTGTATGGAAACAAAACTTGTGTGGACTGGCTGACAATGAATATAGTTAAAGGAACACTATAGTCACCAGAACAACTACAGCTTATTGAATTTGTTCTGCCTAAAATGCATCCAAACATTCAGTGTCTCCTCCCTCTGCATGCAGACACTGAAGTTTCCTCATAGAGATTCATTAATTAAATTCATCTATATAAGGAGATGCTGATTGGCCAGGGCTGTGTTTGAATCATGCTGGCTCTGACCCTGATCTGCCTCTTTGTCAGTCTCAGCCAATCCTATGGGGAAGCACTGTGATTGGATCAGGCCACCACTTCTAATGATGTCAGCAGACTGCTTCTTTTTATGAGTCTAACAGCATGCAGAGTTACAGCTTCAGGCTTGAATATAGTAGGATTTTGCTATATTTATGGAGGCCATGAGGGGCCCAGGGGGGCTAGATGGTGGTGTTAACACCATAGGGTCATGAATTCATGTTTGTGTTCCTGACCCTATAGTGATCCTTTAAGGTAATGCTGACTTTGGTCTCTCTAACACTGTGGCATGTTCCCTTTCTTCTAAACTCACTACATACAGCTTTTCTCTGTCCCAGACCATATACCAGGAGCTTCTGCCTGCTAGTAAGAAGGTAAGGAGACAAATGGACCAGCGAGTGCTAGGGGACAGTCCTTAGAAAGTGTTGAGTGAGCGCATCATTAGATGCATTTATGCCAAGCTCAGGGTGCTGTCTGCATAGTATTCCCTTAGTTGGCCAGCTGCATGATTGGCAGGCAGCCTGACATGCATTCATGCCAGACTGGCCTTCTAATTCTTTGAGCAGACATGTCCTCTTTTTGGGCATGTTCGCCCCTTTTGGCAGGTTACGTGATTTGTGTCAGTGGCACACCCTTTTACCATGCCCATTGACTTCTTGCTTGACTGGACACTGCTGTTAGGGGTTATGGATTTACTTGAAAGATGAAAACATAAATTAGAGAGAGATTAGGCTATGGTATGTGTTTTCTTATAGCTGCTGTTTTCGTTCTCTCCAGCACCATCTCCATCAGATTCATGATGCTTGGGAGTGTTTTACTGTTTTTGGTCGAAATGATTCTGTAATTAGGCCCGTCATAACTGTCAGCACCAGGCCCACTGGGCTCTTAATCTGGCCCTGTCTAAAAGAGATGATAGAATAGAGGGGGTGAGAAAGTGGAAGAAATGGAAGGGATTTTGGAGACATTTTGGAGACATTTAAAGGGTCCTAATGGGGGGCGCTCTTACACTAGCCCCGGACGAAGGCGCAGTTCAGTAGCGCCGAAAGACGTCGGGCGTTGGGGTTTTCTTGGGGCTTTATTTATGTAGCATTTTGGAGACGCTAGACTGAAGAATCAAGTGAAAGGTGGAAAAATAAATATATATATATATAAAAAATGGAAAAATAGAAAAAATAGAAAATATTAAAAAAATGAATTAATAAATATTAAAAAAGATATATGAATAAAGAATTTTTCTATTTTTTATATATAGTTTTTATTTTTCCACCATTCACTTGATTCTTCAGTCTAGTGTCTCCAAAATGCAAAATATGTTCCAAAAAAGAGGAACCAATAAACTAATGTTTATTTTTATTTTTTTCATGCATCTCTGTATATCTGAGTGATGGTGAACCTGTGAGAGTCCATGCATTATTGATAAGCCTGAATATATCTCCAATTTTGTGAGCGCAACATTGAAATAAGAGGCTGATTGTTGATTAACACTATTGCCCTAAGAGTTTTTTTCTTTCTCTGTTTATGTGTTTATGTATATCTCACTTTTTCATTTATATTGAGGATTTAGAGGAATTCTTTGTTATACCAAATCAAAAGGAAGTAATTATCTTTTTATATTCATTGTGTATATACTGCACCTGGGTGGTCTAAACTTGTTTCTTGAAATGTGTCACATTCTGTTGTCACAATTTAAGGGCCAGTCTTACATTTGGGTCAGTTTAGGATAGTTCACTATTTGGTGGAAGATGAAAATCAAGACAGTAAATCATACAGCAAAAATTTATTATCTTGCCCCTCACATTTTGTGCATATATTTATAACTCTAGTTTATTTTTTCACTTTAAAAATATGCCTAGCTTGTTCATCTACGCTGTCTTTTATTTTGAAAAAAAAAACTAAAAAATTGTGCACAAACTCATAGCCATGTATGTGTAACCTATGCTGACTATTCTGTGCTGGCAAATGCTATTGTGGCCTTGCAAGTTGTCATGTTATATTATGCACAATGAAAATAAAGATTTAAAAAAAAAAAAATGTTCATTTATGTTTTTAATAAAAAAAATAAAAAAAATGTCCTTTATGGCCTTCTATCCAATAACAGTTTTATATAAAGCCCTATATACTCTCATGAAGACACCAGAATGAACAGAAGTAATCCTCTCCATAGCATGGTTCTTTATGGACACTTTCAAGAAGCCCAGACTGGCGACGATGACCATGGCATTGCACACAGTTAGGGTTGCCACCTTTCTTAAAGAAAATACCGGCCATGTTAATTTGCATTAATATACAGTACATGCATGCACACAGTTAGGGTTGCCACCTTTCTTAAAGAAAATACCGGCCATGTTAATTTGCATTAATATACAGTACATGCATGACATCACAGGAAGTGACATAAGAGAAAGATTAAAATACATTGAAAGGGATAAGTTCCCTAAATCACTAAGAAACGTCTTTGTTATTATTAGTTACTTTTTTAGTTGTATTTGGGGGAACCACTTGAAGCATTCATTGTGTTGCGCTATTTCAATTGCTTTGTCTGATTTGTTTATTGCAAACAGCTGAAAGTCGGTACATTTTGACAAGAAATCTGACCTGGGGGGCAAATCATTTTGATTGCAACTGTAGGATAAATTGCTTTCCCTAACAAATAAGTACAGTTATTGGATTATGTGTTCAAAGGAAAGAAGATTTGTTTTTTGGATTTCATCTATCATTTTACACAAATCATTTCTATTAATTGAAATTAGCTAAATCAAATTGTAGGAATAGTATCCCCCAATCCACCAACATATATTTGGTAAAATCATTTAATTATGTATAAATCATATATAAAACTACAGTTAGAAAGAAAAACATAAACACATAATATATACACATTTCATTTCTGGGCTGTCATACAGTCTCAAAGGCAACATGGGCCCAGCAAACCAAACCGTCAAATTGCAATGTGTTAAAAAAAAAAAAAAAGAAGAAGAAAAAAAAGGAAATCTCTATTTTTGATCCTGTAACTTTCCAAACCCCTATAAAACCTGTACATGGAGGATAGTGTTGTACTTGTGAGACATCGCGGAACACAAATATATGTATTTTACTGCAGTAAAAGCTAACAGTATAATGACATTCGGAGTTAAAATATCAAGCAAAACTTGGAAAAAAAACTAAATTTCTTAATTTTTTTCACGTTTTAGATTTTATTCATATTAAATTGTGTTCCATATATAAATATTTGATATGAAATGAAAGCCCTATTTCTCCTGAACAAAATGATATATAATAAGTGTGGGTGCATTTAATATGAAAGAGAAATTATGCTTAAACAGACATAACATTCTCAGAAAAACACCCAATTAGGCCATCAGAAACACATAGAGTTTCATACGATTACACGTTCAGATTAAGGCATACATATAGTTACTTCCTCAGAAACACACGAGCAGATCCCAGAGGGCACGTTACATAACATTTTAAACAATCACCTGATTTTCAGCAGTAAAGGAACATGAACAGTATATTTAGGTCAGGTGCCCTTCCAGCCCTCTGAGACCACCATGCTTTTTAAAATGCTCCTTGCTTTTCCATTCTAAATCTCCTGTTCTGTTTGAAGCCAGGGGTAGGAGACAGGGCCGGACTGGGGATACGAAGCAGCCCTGGAAAAAAATATCTGCCAGCCCCATAAGTCATTGTGCTATGTAGGGTGTTTTATATTTATATATATATATATATATATATGCAATTGAAATAGTTGGCTGCACTCTCGGATTTCCTTAAAACGTAACATAACTTTTATTGAAATATTTAAGAGAAGATCAACGTTTCAGTCCCTCTTATGGACTTTCATCAGGATCATGATGAAAGTCCACAAGAGGGACTGAAACATTGATCTTCTCTTAAATATTTCAATAAAAGTTATGTTTTAAGGAAATCTGAGCGTGCAGCCAACTATTTCAATTGCCTGGATACTGGAGCCCTGGTGAATCACCCGGTCACACAACTTTGAAGCCGGAGTGCAAGGTACAACAGCAAATATATATATATATATATATATATATATATGTGTGTGTGTATATATATTATTGATACATTTCTTCTTTCAGGGTAATTAAATTATACAGTAAAGCATACTCACACACAGACAGACAATCTTACTGATGCACACAAATAGGCTCATTGGCAGACAATCTCAATGACAAACACAGACAAGGTTACTGGCACACACACAAATTTAGTACAGACATAATCTGATGCACACACAAGCTTACCACAGACAGGCTCACTGTCACACACACACGCTCACTACAGACAAGCTCACTGATGCGCACACACTCTCCCTACAGACAAGCCCATTGACACACACATGCGCCCTACAGAAGAGCTCACTAACACACAGATTCACTACATACATGCTCACTACAGACAAGCTGACTGACACACACATGGTCACTACAGACAAGCTCACGATCACACTTATGCTTACTACAGACAAGCTCACTGTACACACATGCTCACACAGACAGGCTCCAACACAACCATGCTCCTTACAGACAAGCTCACTAACACGTACACACACATATGATCCCTACAAACAAGCTCACTGATACACATACAAGCTCACTCACTAACAGGCACACACACAAACTCACTAGCAGGCGCACACACACAGAGGCTCCCTCACTAGCAGATGTGCGCACACACACACACAGAAGCTTGCTCGCTCACTCACTAGCAGATACACACACACACAAAGACATCCATACACACAGAGGCAGACAGTCACTGACACCGAGGTAAACATCCACACATACAGAGACAGGCAGACAGCCACACACATACACAGGCAGACAGTCACACACACACAGTTACACACAGGCAGACAGTCACACACACAGGCAGTCACACACACACAGTTAGACACAGGCAGACAGTCACACACACAGGCAAACACACACAGTTACACCGACAGTCACACACACACACACAGACAGTCACACACACACACAGACAGTCACACACAGGCAGTCACACACACACACACAGGCAGTCACACACAGGCAGACAGTCAGACACACACACAGAGGGTCACACACACAGGCAGATAGTCAGACACACACACAGTCACACACACACAGACAGTCACACATACACACACAGTCACACAGGCAGTCACACACACACACACACAGTGTCACAGACAGTCACACACACACAGGCAGACAGACACACACACACAGTCACACACACACAGGCAGACAGACACACACACACAGATAGTCACACACAGACACACTGACCTCCTTCTTACCTCCTGTTTGGAGCTCCTGCAGGCTGGTTGTTGGGGAAGCAGGGACTCCTTCCTGCTTCCCATGCTGCATTAGCCAGGGCCCCCGCCGCATGCTAAGCCCCGCCCCCGCTGCCCGCTATGCCCCGCCCCCTCGCGCACTAAGCCCCGCCTCAATATTATTTTTAAAAATATATATATTTTTTTAATGATCGCGGCCGGCCATGTGTGAGCTGTGCCGGCCGGCTCCCCCTGCTCCCATGGGGTCCTGTGCGGCCGCACACCTTGCACATGGCCGGCCGGGATCACAGGAGCCTGATCAGTACTGAATGGGGCTGTCAGACCGGCCCCAGGTGCCGCGGCCCACCAGGAAATTTCCTGGTATCCCGGTGGGCCAGTCCGGCCCTGGTAGGAGGAGTCTGAAGTACTATAGCAAACAGGGCACCATGACCTGTAGGGTCTCATGCCAGGCAGACCCAATTGCTGCTGAATAGTGAGGGGTTAAAAACACATCTTACCAGACTCTCTTCTCACACTACTCTGACTACCTGACAGCATGGAACACAATTTATTATTAAGCTAATTAGACTTACAGGGTGGGCTAGCGGCACCAGCCACATAGCCTTAAATAACACTGCAAACAGGGTATATCAAAAGTTCTCCACAGCCGGTCCCTGCAGAGCCAGCACTACCTGAGCACCAGTTCAGAGAGGGAGCTCCACACAGCGGTGGACCAACAGTCAATGCGGCTGATTTTCAAGTATCCCACCATTTTGTTTTGTTTGTATAGTATAGTTTAGCTAGTTCTATAGAAAATTCTAGAGAACTTCTTGAGTTTAATTAAGTAATTCACCTAACTCCAATAAGTAAAGAACTTGTTTCACTGATGTTAGCAACCATTGGCACTACCACAAATGAACTGGCAATACTTACTGGTAAACTCAAAAAGATACTGTGTATGGGATATGAGGTTATTTATCAAAATATCTTGGCTTTAAACCACAGACAAAATTGGCTCACCGTAGCATTCAGTTGGAAGAAACAAAATAGTGTCTCAGCTACCAAATGAAAGCAATGGAATTCTGGAACATTATCCACACAGCGATCCTATTGTAGTGGCAATAAGCTGCAGACAAGAGCAAAATGTTATCTCCTTTGTATGCCATTATTGGGCTGTATCTGTCACAGTTGCTGAGTACAGATTATTTCAGTATGATAGACAAAGTCACTGTTAGCTTTTTACAACTTAAAAAAAAAATAAGAAATTTCCATGCTCTGCATGTGCTCGTCATGCCGTAAACCAATTTTTTGTTATTCTTTTTTGTCTGCTTTTATTCCTGTCGATGCCAAAAAGCCTTCAGAAATACTATACTCCTTCATGGTGCCCCTTAACTGGCTCCTCCTTTTATGGAAACTATATATTTTTTTTCTTTATAAATTCCAAGATTGAATACTTTTATTCTTCACACATGCCATTCAGAATCAAACATATATTCATGCTCTAAGTCAGGGGTGAGCGTTGTAACGGATCATCTGGCACCCCGACTGGGTACCTCCGTTGAAGGATGCTCCTAGTGCTTCCTGAGGACTCCAAGCACTGCAGCAGACACCACAACCACTGAACCGGAGAAGCATATGAATGCTCTCAAGCATATGAATGCTGTAAGCAGCTGAACAGGAAAAGCATACAATCAGCTTACACTCCTGGCAATCAGCATACAATCCAATTCCCCCAATAACGAGGCGACACTTCGTTTTGAGGTCAAGCAGAACTGACTGTACTGGCACATACAGCCTCTTTTATTCACAATCCACAAACATAGTACTGCCCACAGGGTTTTGAAATCCAACCAATCAATCCGTACAATACACACCTACACTCCCACACAAAATCCTCCTCTCTGCCTGTGATATGATTACTGAAAACAATGGTTAATATAATTATCACAAGCAGAGAAACACAGTATTATAAAACATTTCACAGGGAGCCCAAAACATGCAATAACCCCATAAAAGTAAATCCTCAGAACCGGGATATCTGGGTGAACCACATATCCAATATTCACCCAGATCCATTCAGTAGTTTGGAAGATACAGTTTAATGTAGATTCCGCAGAACATATACAGGCTATATGAAAAATAATTACTGTTAAATGTGTCCCCTGTTCTATAGTTTAAAACTACTGCATGATGTCTTTGTGCACCAAATACCGGCAAGATGGCACCGTGTAGAAAAGTCCAAACAGTGTCTGTGAGCCAAAATGGCCGCTATCCACCGTTCTCACCATGTGCTTCATCCATTGTTCTCACCATGTGCCTCTGATACATGGAATGGTGGCCACCCAGTAACTCCACAGGATGTCCCCAGATGGTTCTTAAAGGGCCAGTAGCAGCATAATAAAATCAAGTATGCCCACATCAGTTTCTAGAAGGGCAATACATCCCAGGGCCATAGTCGCAGGGCAGGAGGCTGGCAAACAGGCCCCTCCAAAAACCAGTGGCAAGCTTACTTTCGCCACAAGCGTCATATTCCCTGTGTGCACCCTCTGTTTTGCTCCTGTTCAATTTAATATGAAGAAATAAAGGTATAATTTGTTGTTTATATTCATGTGAAGCGGATTGAGGTACCTTTTGTTTTGGATGCCGGGAGGTTTGTGTTATATTGGTTTGAACCAGGACAGGATCTGTGGTTGTCTTTCAGTCATTAATATTGTACATTAAAGGATCACTACAGGGTCAGAAACACAAACATGTATTCCTGACCCTATAGTGCTAAACCCACCATTTAGGTGGCTTGCCCCCCCCCCTTAGCCCCGCTATAAAAGTATAAAAACTTAACTTATTTCCAGCACCGCGCAGGTCCCTTTGTGACATCATCGAAATGGCCAATTTTTACCCAATCCAGTGCTTTCCCATTTGAGGAGTGGCCAATTGGAGGTGTCCCTAGGGGCAATGTAAACACTGCCTTTTCTCTGAAAGGCAGTGTTTACATGAAAATACCTGAAGGGAGCTATTATACTCACCAGAACAATTACATTAAGCTGTAGTTGTTCTGGTGACTATAGTGTCCCTTTAAATGACAAGATTGTTCGGGTCTATGGTGTGACTTACAATAATATGCTTTAGGACCTCTGATTGCATTCTTTGAACTGAGAAAAAAAAACATGTTTCTGTCACTGAGAAATACTAAAGTTATCAAATTGCTTTGTGGTGGGATAAATCATCAGAAAGACAGTGCACTTCATATCAAAATGTCTCCATAGCAAGGGTTAACTATTGTAATTTTCTTCATTAGATTGCTGCCAGAAGCTTCTACTATAGCAGTCCCACCATGACCTGCTTGCACGTGTATAATGCCAACTCCATTCCTGCTCGTCCTAAGTGACCCGATTATTCCATGTGCTCATTCTCTGGCTTCTAACCTCAGTTCTGTTACCCTGACTCCACTCCTAGATCTCTCCATTGTACTTACATTAAGATGGATTTCCAGGTGCTTAACTCAGCTTACAGTAGCTGGACTTAGCTAACTCAGCTAACTCCAAGACCCTGTCATACTTGTTACTGGCTCCTCAGTTCTTGTGACAACCCTACTGGATGGTTTGCTTGGAGAGGAACTCAGTTTCAATTTACAAAGGAAGAGCTAGAAATCTCTAAAGCATGTTCATACCTTATTGAAAATTAAACCAGGGGAGGTGTAGCTAAGGCTGCATAAACAGAAACAAAAGTTATTTAAGTCCTATATGGCAGAGAATTGAGCGGTGAGACTGCAGAGGTATGATCTATACGCCATAACTGCTTCATTAAGCTAAAGTTGTTTTGGTGCCTTATAGTGTCCCTTTAAATTTGTTTCTCCTCAAATCTTGTTCCGTTGTTTATGGGCTCAAATGTCACAGTCTAAGCAAAAGTAGTATATAGTAAATTATTTTTATTTGTTACTAAAGGTTTTGTGTCCATTAAATATAACCCCATCACCACCAAAAAAAGTGACACGTCACACACTTTATACATTGTATTACAACCTGTATTTAAAAACAATACTCTTCTGTCACCAAAGTACACAAAACAAACCATAATGTCAGAGAGAGAGAAATAAAAGCATAAATAGAATTTCTACATATTTTACAAAATTGTGAAGAAAATATACTCATGCAGAACATCTTCCTGTACATTATAAACTCTACATATACCTGGCATGGATTATAAAATCCTTTGTTAATTACATATTCCTGCTATTGCTATGAAACTCACAATCCACCTGTGTGCAATTAAACCGCAAAATAATTTCACATTACATCAGTTTCTGGAATCAAACTGT
>OW240912.1:100965856-101446539 GCA_933207985.1 Pelobates cultripes | reverse complement strand
TGTGTGTGTGTGCTGGATGATTGTGTGTGTGTGCTTGATGATTGTGTGTGTGTGCTGGATGATTGTGTGTGTGCGTGCTGGATGATGTGTGTGTGTGTGTGTGTGCTGGATGATGTGTGTGTGTGTGTGTGCTGGATTATGTGTGTGTGAGTGCTGGATGATGTGTGTGTGTGCTGGATGATGTGTGTGTGAGTGCTGGATGATGTGTGTGTGAGTGCTGGATGATGTGTGTGTGTGTGTGAGTGCTGGATGATGTGTGTGTGAGTGCTGGATGATGTGTGTGTGTGTGCTGGATGATGTGTGTGCTGGTTGATTGTGTGTGTGTGCTGGATGATTGTGTGTGTGTGCTGGATGATTGTGTGTGTGTGCTGGATGATTGTGTGTGTGGCGGGTGCTGGATGATGTGTGTGTGTGTGTGTGCTGGATTATGTGTGTGTGTGAGGTGCTGGATGATGTGTGTGTGTGGCACAAGATGATGTGTAGTACTGCCCAGATGATGTGTGTGTGTGCTGAATGATGATAGCCAATGGCCAGGCGAGTGCTGGATGATGGGTGTTTGTGGCGAGTGCTGGATGATGGGTGTTTGTGCTTGAGTGCTGGATGATGTGTGTGTGTGTGTGCTGGATGATGTGTGTGTGAGTGCTGGATGATGTGTGTGTGTGAGTGCTGGATGATGTGTGAGTGAGTGCTGGATGATGTGTGAGTGCTGGATGATGGGTGTGTGAGTGCTGGATGATGGGTGTGTGAGTGCTGGATGATGTGTGAGTGAGTGCTGGATGATGTGTGTGTGCTGGATGATGGGTGTGTGAGTGCTGGATGATGTGTGTGTGAGTGCTGGATGATGTGTGTGAGTGTGCTGGATGATGTGCGTGTGAGTGCTGGATGGTGTGCGTGTGAGTGCTGGATGGTGTGTGTGTGTGTGTGTGAGTGCTGGGTGTGTGAGTGCTGGATGATGGGTGTGTGTGTGCTGGATGATGGGTGTGTGTGGAGTGCTGGATGATGGGTGTGTGAGGCTGGATGATGTGTGAGTGTTGATGATGGGTGTGTGTGTGGATGGATGATGTGTGTGTGTGTGCTGGATGATGGGTGTGTGTGTGAGTGCTGGATGATGTGTGTGTGTGGGTGCTGGATGATGTGTGTGTGTGGGTGCTGGATGATGTGTGTGTGTGTGGGTGCTGGATGATGTGTGTGTGTGTGTGGGTGCTGGATGATGGGTGTGTGAGTGCTGGATGATGGGTGTGTGAGTGCTGGATGATGTGTGTGTGCTGGATGATGGGTGTGTGTGCTGGATGATGTGTGTGTGAGTGTTGGATGATGTGTGTGTGAGTGTTGGATGATGTGTGTGTGAGTGTTGGATGATGTGTGTGTGAGTGCTGGATGATGTGTGTGTTAGTGGGGCTGGATGATGGGTGTGTGAGTGCTGGATGATGGGTGTGTGTGTGCTGGATGATGTGTGTGTGAGTGCTGGATGATGCGGTGTGAGTTTTGGATGATGGGTGTGTGTGCTGGATGATGTGTGTGAGTGCTGGATGATGTGTGTGTGAGTTTTGGATGATGTGTGTGTGAGTTTTGGATGATGGGTGTGTGTGTGCTGGATGATGGGTGTGTGAGTGCTGGATGATGGGTGTGTGTGTGCTGGATGATGTGTGTGTGAGTGCTGGATGATGTGTGTGTGAGTTTTGGATGATGGGTGTGTGTGAGTGCTGGATGATGTGTGTGTGAGTGCTGGATGATGTGTGTGTGAGTTTTGGATGATGGGTGTGTGTGCTGGATGATGTGCGTGTGAGTGCTGGATGATGTGTGTGTGTGCTGGATGATGGGTGTGTGTGTGCTGGATGATGGGTGTGTGTGTGCTGGATGATGGGTGTGTGTGTGCTGGATGATGGGTGTGTGTGTGCTGGATGATGGGTGTGTGAGTGCTGGATGATGGGTGTGTGTGTGCTGGATGATGGGTGTGTGAGTGCTGGATGACGGGTGTGTGTGTGTGCTGGATGATGGGTGTGTGTGTGCTGGATGATGGGTGGGTGGGGGGGAGCATTTTTTTTTAAACTTTATGTGTATGTATATTTTTTATTTTATTCCCCCCTCCCTGCTTCTTACCTTGTCAGGGAGGGGGGAGATCGCCTGGTGGTCCGGTGGAGGGAGCCAGCCGCTGCACAGAGGGGCCATCACACGCTGTGTTCCCTCTCCAGCTCTAACTCTCGAGAGACTCGCCTGTGCGGAGCGTTGCCATGGTAACAGCCGTGGGTCTCGCGAGAGTTAGAGCTGGAGAGGGAACACAGCGTGTGCTGGCCTCTCTGTGCAGGGAGCAGGGCCGGTCCTGCAGGACAGGTAACGGGAACGGCGTTCCTGCTGTGGAGAAAGTGCAGGAACGCCGTTCCCATGCGTTCCTGCAGGACTCGAGCCCTGAATAGGAATAAAGTGCAGGTTATCAAACAATACAAAGTTCATTAATAAGTATTTACTCAGAGAAGTTTTTAATAAGATTCTTTAGGTTGCTGGGAATAATCTTCAATAGAAACATTAAGCAGGTAGTAAAGGGTAAAGCAAGAACAGTTCATAGTAAATAAGCAAGAACAGTTCATAGTAAATAAGCATGATGGGAGTTGTCCTCCATATAATTAATAACTTGAAACAGAGATGATTTGAGCAAGCAGGAATTGGTTCATTAATAATTGATATTGCAGACAATAGTTGAAAGATATACTTAAGGTTAAGGTGAGTTGTCCTCCAAGAGTTCAGAGTTATAGTCCACTTGTAAATTAGCAAAGTTTTCGTTCACCAGTAATCCTTTATGGCATGAAGCAATCCTTGCATTGGCTCAAAGGCTGGGACGGCTTGTCAGAGCTTGTGGATCCGGCGTGTATACCCGGAAGTAGGTCCCACAATCACCAAGCGCCTTCTCCCTGGCGCGGTCTCCCTAAATACTGTCAGAGCCGCGTCAGAAGGGGGCGGGGCCGGCTCCGCAATGCGGAAGTGCCGAACTCGGAAGAGATACCGCATGACATACACACTCTCAGTGACAGACATGCATACACACACTGACAGACATACACATTCACTAACAGAAATACACACTTTCACTGACACACACTCTTTGACAGACACACACTTACTATCAGACACAAACTAACAGACACACACCAACACTCTCACTAACACACACACTCACAATTGTTTTTTTAATTATTTGCTTACATTTTGGTGGCTTCTTCCCTGTGGTCCAATGGGGCTGCTACTGGCTGGGCTGGTAAGCACACAGGCGGGCAAGCAGGCTCATAGTGGAGGTGGCGAGGGAGCAGTGATCCTCCTGTTCAGCTCCTTCGCGCACCTTTTAGTGATGCCGGAGTGATGTCATATTCCGGCTCTGGCATCACTGTGGTGCACGTGAGGGAGCTGAGCAGTGAAGAACTCAGAGTCCTCCCTTGCCGCCCGCCTCCCACATCAGCCCATGCCAGCCTCGGGGGTCCAGAGGTGGCCACCCGGCCATCTCCTGAGCCCTCCAGGACAAGAGGCTGGCAAGGCATTTGGCTTGCAAGGGTGTTTGAGGGGTGGCTTTTTTTGACGCCCAGCTGAAAGTGCCTTGCCAGCCTTGCGGTAAATACACTGAATACTTTTGTTGCAATATTTATCCTAAAGTGTCTTTAAATACATATAACTATACTGCAATAAAAAAAGAGCTTTAAATGCAAACTTTGTGTGTTTCTCGATGTTTTGAGCTATTATGCTCTGCTCTTACTTGAGTGCATGTTATATGATCGTACCCTATATGCTTGCTTTTAGATAATGCATTGTCTGTTTTTCATCTCAAAAGGAACACTATAGTGTCAGAAATACAAACATGTATTCCTGACACAATAGTGTTGATGTGACTCTTTAGGTAACCGGCCCTCCACCGATCACGCTGAAAAGGTAATTTTACTCACATTTCCTACTGCGCCGGTCTAGTTGCAGCTGGCCGCCCCTAGCTCAGCCAATCCAATGCTTTCCCACAGGCTATTGTGCATGCGCATCAAAACACAGCACTGAGTGTCCATGCAGAAACATTGAAAAACCTTACATTAAAAAACCTGCAGAGACAGGAATGTAGCCTACATTTAGCTGTTCTGGTGACTATAGTGTCCCTTTAATTATCGTATAGTATTCGTTGTGCATATTTTGATAGTGCTTCTCTCAAACAAAGAACAGGCAATGTGGTTTAGACATTAACTGGCATTCTTTTATTCTTTAACTTTTGGTAGAAGGATTTGGTAATACACTCCCAGTAGGAGCATGCCACAAACAAAACAACAATATTCCTTTAAACTATAGTGGTACATGTAATGAAACTTGTTTTCTCTTTAATATTTTTATTAGTGATATTGCAGAAGGTCTTGATGGTAAGGTATGTCTTTTTGCTGATGATACTAAGATATATAACAGGGTTGATGTTCCAGGAGGGATAAGCCAAATGGCAAATGATTTAGGTAAACTAGAAAAATGGTCAGAATTGTGGCAACTGACATTTAATGTGGATAAGTGCAAGATAATGCATCTTGGACGTAAAAACCCAAGGGCAGAGTACAGAATATTTGATAGAGTTCTAACCTCAACATATGAGGAAAGGGATTTAGGGGTGATTATTTCTGATGACTTAAAGGTAGGCAGACAATGTAATAGAGCAGCAGGAAATGCTAGCAGAATGCTTGGTTGTATAGGGAGAGGTATTAGCAGTAGAAAGAAGGAAGTGCTCATGCCATTGTACAGAACACTGGTGAGACCTCACTTGGAGTATTGTACACAGTACTGGAGACCGTATCTTCAGAAGGATATTGATACCTTAGAGAGGGTTCAGAGAAGGGCTACTAAACTGGTTCATGGATTGCGGGATAAAACTTACCAGGAAAGGTTAAAGGATCTTAACATGTATAGCTTGGAGGAAAGACGAGACAGGGGGGATATGATAGAAACATTTAAATATATAAAGGGAATCAACACAGTAAAGGAGGAGACTATATTTAAAAGAAGAAAAACTACCACAACAAGAGGACATAGTCTTAAATTAGAGGGACAAAGGTTTAAAAATAATATCAGGAAGTATTACTTTACTGAGAGGGTAGTGGATGCATGGAATAGCCTTCCAGCTGAAGTGGTAGAGGTTAACACAGTAAAGGAGTTTAAGCATGCGTGGGATAGGCATAAGGCTATCCTAACTATAAGATAAGGCTAGGGACTAATGAAAGTATTTAGAAAATTGGGCAGACTAGATGGGCCGAATGGTTCTTATCTGCCGTCACATTCTATGTTTTCTTTAGTTACATATTAACATTGTATAGAGCTGACCATCATTATTTTAAAAGGGATCAGGAATTTATACCATTGAATAAAACTTGTCTGAGATGCTCCATTTTAAAAAAAGATTTATATTAAAGATTTAGCAAATGACATCATAACCCAGTTCTGGTAAATCAAAAGACATTGCAAGGAAATGGAGAAAAAGAAAACACGTTTCATTTCTAATGTTCTTTATACACTGTCTCTATGCTTACTGCCAGATGCAAAGTAATAGAGTTTATAACAGTGATTGACAGGGAGGTAAGATGGAGGTGCCAAGTTGCAGGATAAACAGAGGTGGATTTATAAATGTATTTTTATTTTTCATGCCTCAATTAGTAAGCATTCTATTAAAAATCCCAATGTGTGACAATTGATATTTAAATGCAGCATATTAGGATTCTTCTTTATTATGGAGACAGGTAGATGGATGGGAGAAACTGGAAGGAATTGGAGATTGCTATATATGGAAGTAAGGAGTGGGTAGAAATGGGTACTTAGCACAGGGTTTCCCAATTAATGTTTCCCTTTGAACCCTTTCACATGGTATAGCAAAACTTTGGGACCCCCCTAAAAAAATGTGTGCCGTAGAGTAGCACAGCGCAGCGCAGCGCAGCGCAAACCTTTCAATGAGCAGAGTGTAATGTTCTCTTTTACTGGCAAATTCCTTCTGTATCTGGTTTAATTGTTGAAAATTGTATTTGCATGTCTGCAGTTGCATCAAGTCGATTACGATACTTTGTTTTTGTTGCAGAGTAAAGTGAGAATCCAGTTTCACATAAGTACATGCTGGCGAATGGCAACAGAACTTTGATTGCCCTCTTGGACAATTCTGGGTATTCTTTACGTAAATCACACCAGAAAGCAATAACAGAAACTTCTTATTCAGAAGTTATATCGATCATATTCTCAAAATTTACATCAGAACAATTGGCTGGCTTGTCTTTTATGAATGGATTTCAAACCCACTCATTATTGTTTTCATTCAAGAATGGAAAATACTGATTAATAGATGTGATTAAATGGCAAAGATGATCTACAATTTCATTGTGAATTTCATCTTCAAGTTCAATTTCTGATTCTTCGAGAAAATCCTCAAGTGTTGCCAAAGAGTTCAAATTATTTTGCTCAACAGATGAGGTCCAAAACTGCAGCTTACAAGACAGTAAAAATATTTTATCCCTCGCATTAAAAATATTAGTGTTTTTGCTTGGAGTGATAAACATACCGTATATACTCGAGTATAAGTCGAGTTTTTCAGCACATTTTTTGTGCTGAAAAACCCCCACTCGACTTATACTCGAGTCAATGTCTGTATTATGGCAACTTACATTGCCATAATACAGACCAGGACCACCAAGTTTGTCCTGTTGGGGGCTGGCAGAGAGCTGTTAGCTGGCCAGGGAGGGGGGCTCTCATTCCCTGGTGGTCCAGTGGTGTGCACTGTGTAGGAGGGGGGCTGGCAGAGAGCTGTAACTTACCTTTCCTGCAGCTCCTGTCAGCTCCCTTCTCTCTCCTCCGGTCCGGTCAGCTCCACTGCAAGTCTTGCGAGAGCCGCAGGATCAGAGCGTTGCCACGGAAATTGTATACAAACTTATTGGGTATTTGATGATTTCTTCCAATAGACAATGGAACATGTAAGAGAAAAAATACATAAAATACAGTGATCGTGCAGATTGTACTAAACTGACATTCATTTGTCAATTAACATATGTTGTATGATTCTATTTGTGCACAATCTTAATTGTGGATAACCTTCTATGCAGATAATCAATAACTTAAATATAAAATGTGAACAAAGTTAAACAATTTTTTATCTGCTACATGCAGAGTTAAAATCAAAACATAAATAGAAGGATAATATCATATCATAGACAAAGGGTCGCTAGCCTCTTACTAAAGGAGGTGGTGAGTTAAAACGGCTTCCACCGTTACTCACTAAAACAGCCTGTAATAAGTCAAAGGGTGAGCTGCTGTCTTCTCCTCCGGCTTGGCTGGCACAGTTTTTAGTGAGATTAAAATATTTTTATCTACCAGTGCATGTCTGTGAAGAACACAGTGAGAACTGGTGCTGTTTTTTTGCTACATTTCTTATTCGTGTCACGCCGTCTGCCACTTTCCCAACCATTGCTTTGGCACCATCTCTGCACACATCTACACATTTGTCCCAATATATACTGTGTGTGTTCATGAACTTCTGGATACAGTTAAAGGTTTTCTCACCAGTGGTATGAGTTTTCAAAGTTTCACACAAAAGCAAGTCTTCTTCAATCTGTTTGTCAAAATTATATTTAACAAAAAACAAAAAAACTAAAAGTCCTACAACATATGCGGACTTGTCTAATTGCAGTGAGTACCCATCACATTGATGCAGTCGAGAAATTAGTTCAGTATGGATGTCATCAGCAAGATCATGAATACGGCACAAAACTGTGTTGTTGGAAAGTGGCACAGTTTCAAAATTTTTACTCAACTTCTCACTTAAAATACCTGACACTATTTCTTTTGCACATGGTTTTATAAGTGATTCAGTAATTATGTGTGCTTCTCCTGCAAGTGCTATGCGGTAACTCACTCTGTCAGAAGCCTCTGTGGCTTTTTCATTAGCATTTTGAAATGTTTTGTTCATAAATTGTTTACTCTTCTTATACTCCTTTAGCTTTCGCTTAAAAAAGTCAATGTCTTAATCTTTGTACTCTGCGTGGTTTTGCTCAAAATGATGACGTAATTTAGCAGGTGCTAATGAACTGTTTGGCATTATTTTATTGCAAAGTACGCATTGTGCTTCAGGACAATCTTCATTTCTGGCACTTGTGAATCCAAATGACAAGTAGTTATCATCATATTTTCTTTTCTTTATTTGAGAAGATGATTGGCTAGCATAGTGTGCTTTTCTTTTTTTGTTCTCGCAGAATTTTGTTCTCGCGGAGCACCAATTGGGAAACATTGACTTAACAGATAAGCTGAATATTGTAGCAGATGGAAAAGTTGGACAACAAACACCCCTGGGCATAGAGACTATAACACTGTCTCTATGTCTTTAAAGTTGGTGTAGTGGTTATGTGTCAGACTTTTTAGAATAATTTTACTTAGCTGGGGTTCCACTACAACAATAATTGAAAAATGGATGAGTTGTGGTAGGCTGTAATAAGCACAAAACATTCTACTTTGTTGCAATTGACTCACTGGGCTAACAGATACTAGCCATTTTGTGGAAGAGAACATGATACACTAAGGTTTAACAATTATCACAAAAACATGCATGCCACAATATCACTGCATGATAACTAATACAGGGGAGTAGTAATCAGCCAAGTCACATCTCCTAACTCCCATTCTCCCTATTTCCTAAGCTTGTGGAAGCTGTGAGCATTTCATTTAAAGCCAGCATGTCCAACCCGTGGCCTGCATGCGGCCCGGACCCGCAGGCAATGCGGCCCGCCGGCCGTGGAACTAAACAAAGTTGATTCAGGGACCCGGTCAGACACCCCAGCGGTGAAATAGCGCAACCGGGTCCCTGAATCAACTTTGTTTAGTTCCACTGCTTTGCCGCAGTGCCGGGAGGAAGTGATTGCAAGTCACTTCCTCCTGGCGTATGAAGAAACCGCGCGGGAGATACTAGATAGGAGCCAATAGAGACTCCTATCACAACCAGCCAGACACCACAGAAAATACAGGAAATCCACCTACCTGCACCAAAAAGGTATGTAGCAGATATTGTAAATTGGGATCTTTTGTGTAGATTTGAGTATGTGTTATAACTGTTTTTTTTCATCAGTGTGTGTGTGTGTTACCAGAGTGTGTTATTAATCTGTGTGTGTTACCAGAGTGTGTTATTAGTGAGTGTGTGTGTTACCAGAGTGTGTTGATAGTGTGTGTGTGTGTGTTACCAGAGTGTGTTGTTAGTGTGTGTGTGTGACCAGAGTGTGTTATTAGTGTGTATATTACCAGAGTGTGTTATTAGTGTGTGTATTACCAGAGTGTGTTGTTAGTGTGTGTATTACCAGAGTGTGTTGTTAGTGTGTGTGTTACCAGAGTGTGTTATTAGTGTGTGTGTGTTACCAGAGTGTGTTGTTAGTGTGTGTGTTACCAGAGTGTGTTATTAGTGGGTGTGTGTGACCAGAGTGTGTTATTAGTGTGTGTTATTAGTGTGTATGTGTGCATTACATCAGTGTGTGCGTTACATCAGTGTGTTTTATGTGTGTACGTTACATCGTTTTATGTGTGTGCGTTGCATTTTTTTTAGAGGTATTGATAACGAATATAATGTCACTGGAGAAATGGCTTCTTTGGTGCCATTAAAAGACACAACTAAATCTCTTGATTTGTACAAAGCGGTTTTAGGTAACCCTTGTCAACATAACCGGTATATCTACTGATGGCGCCCCGGCGATGGTTGGTAAAAGTGAGGGACTTACAAAATTGATAGAATATGATGCAATTGCTGAGGGCAACTCACATTTGATGAAGTATCACTGCATTGTCCATCAAGAAAATGTATATGCAAAGGCATTAAAAATTGATAATGTCATGCAAATTGTCATTAAAACAGTGAATTTCATAAGAGCCAAGGGATTGAATCATCGCCAAATTCAGGAGTTCCTTAAAAGTAAAAGTATGGATGCGGATTATGGGGACATCATTTATTTTTCTGAAGTAAGGTGGCTAAGTCGGGCTAAAATGCTAAAAAGATTTTATGATTTGCGAACTGAAATCAAGTCATTTATGGATTCAAAAAAGAAAATTGTGCCAGAACCCGAAGGTGAACAATGGCTCACAGATTTAGCATTTTTGGTGGATTTGACCACTCATTTAAATGAGTTAAACATGCATCTTCAAGGTGAAAACCAACTTATTACTGCAATGTTTCAAACCATAACAACGTTTTAAATGAAACTTAAAGTATGACAAGCTCAAGTTCTGGAAAATAATTTTATACATTTTAATACGTTGGCTAAACACAGTCCTGTGAACAGCGAGATCCTTGCTTTTCGATTTGATACAGGAATTTGAGAACAGGTTTCAAGATTTCAGAAAAAATCTGCAATATTTTGCTATATTTTCGACTCCGAATTTTCAAATGGAATGCATAGAGTTGCAGTCAGACATTCAACTCAAAGAAAAATTTGATCATGTTTCTCTGCTGGACTTTTATATGGCCTATCCTCCCAAAGAAAAGTATCCCTCGCTTCACAATCACGCCTTATTCATGACATCTCTTTTTGGCAGCACGTACATTTGTGAGCAACTATTTTCAAGGATGAAGCACACAAAGAGTAAAATTAGAAGTAACATTTCTGACGAGCACCTTGAAAACTCACTAAGAATTGCAACCACTTTCATCGAACCAGATATTGATGCATTAGTTTATCAAAAACAAAGTCAAATATCCCACTAGTTTGTCCCGCTCTATAATTCTTCCTGTGGATCCACCTCACTCCTACACCCCCCCCCCTCCACTCTGGACCATCAGGGGTTATCCCGGGACCCACTGGGCTACCAACCACAACTCTTTTTGCCACTCCGCACTTATTCTACTTACTGAGGAGATGTTACTATCCTGTTACTACTCATAAGCAAATAATATTGGACCACGGAGCCTAACGCAACATGGCTCAGAACAGCAAGACTGCGCCAGTAGCTCCCTGACAAGGCTAGAAGCACTATTTGAGCGATTCTTGGCCCAGATAAATGAGGGGTGTGCAGCAACACTCTCCACAGAGTCAGTGTGAACAGAAGTCAGGAGAGTCTTCTACAGGCAAATCACCCTTACAGGCTCAATCCAAGCCTTACTCTACTTACCTGTCCTCCTGGGATGAAGGCCAGATAGGGTTTGCCACCACACCATCCACCTCAACGGAGAACCGCTAGCCAGCATTGTTGTCAGATCATATCGATTCTTTGTTATTTTCCACTCTGGAAAGACTTGGCCTGTGGCACAGAGATGTGGGCCTTTCGACGAGCCTGGGTTGGAGGGATGCTACTCCCTGACGCTGTACAAATGAGCTATTTAGTGGACTTTCCTGTTAACCTTTGAGTCTACCAGCAATGGGAGTCGGTTAAATGTCGGTGCCCTGATCTATGAAGGCTTACAATCCACCAGGCCTCTGTAGCCACCATTTTATCATTTCTATGTTTTGTTTACACATTATTTTCACTGTCGAGTGTTGTTTATGATTTGTTTTTAAGCTTGAGTGCTGCGTTACTATGATGTTCTAGTCACCCAGTTGTACAAAAAACCTAGTGTCTGGAAAGTTTTATGCTCTCTTACATCTAGCCTATGCTCTCTTACACCTAGCTATGGTTTTCTAGCTTGTTTTTCAAGACTATAACCCTGTATTATAAGCTTGTCCTCTACAATTTCCATGACTAGCTAGCCTTTCTCATCTACGAATATAGTATGTTCTCTGTTCCAGACATGCCAGTCTAGCTGTTTTCACTTGTTATTTAAAAAAAAAAAAAAAAAAAGGAGGTATTACCATAATTTTTCAATTGTAGAAACATACCTGTACATTGTGGTTTTGATCCATGTATTTAATGTTATGTCAATATACTTGCCTCAATAAAGAGATTGACATAAAAAAAATAAAAATATCCCAATAGTTTTATGTTGCCCTGTTTTTTTTTTGTTTTTTTTACATTTTATAATGAAAAATATAAAAAAATTAATTACTTTTTATTACTTATATACCTTAACTATAGTATATATTTTATATGCAGCCCGAGGAAATTTCTCAACACTCAATGCGGGCCAGAGAAGCCAAAAGGTTGTACACCCATGATTTAAAGGGAAACTATACACAACAAAACAACTTTATCTTAAAGCGTTACTCTTACTTTCAGCCATAACTAGCCTTTCAAGACTTACAATGCCCTACATGGCATTGTTTTTAGATCTCTCTCCCCAATCTGACATCAGGGCCTTGATTGAACCATTTCACCAGCTCAGAGTGCCTGTGTGCAATCTAAGAGGGCAAAAGGAGTGAGTAGGGAATTCTAATAAAAAGTAAAATAAGAAATAAAATTACAAGCAATGGAAAGAGGTGGGAGGGAGGGGACAGTAATCTTCCCCTAGCAGGCAACGTAAGTGCAGTTAATGCTGAATGTTAAGTGTTTCAAGCAGAAACTCTGCACACCCAGGCTCCTACAACCATGAGCATGTCAAATCACTAAAGTGTTCATGGTAGTTGGAGTAACCCAGTTTTGGTGTTTAGATCATGCCCCTGCAGTTTCACTACTAAATCCTCTTATTTAGGAGTTAAATAAATTTGGCTTATGTTTCTGCAGCCCCAGTCACACTTCCCCTAGCTGTGACTCAACTGAAAATTATGGTTTAATTTTTAAGGCATTTTTAGCTGCTGCTTCTGTTAACAGTTTAACGTTGTTATGGCGTAACATGCCATCCTGCACTAAGCAGGCTTAAAAGCTGTTACGAATGCATAGTACCACAACAACCCAGGCAGTCCCTCTGCAACAAATCTGGCCATTCTGAACCATATGATCGCAATGACATGTATGTAACCCCATTCCCTCCTCTGATGTCACCCTTAAATATTCCTCTACATTACATTTATTCTTTTGAAGCTTTATTTAGACCTTTCATATCTGCTTTTGAACTTTTATGTCTCATTTGACTTTATGTCACGGTTGCCCTCTCATTCTTCTTCTGAATACTTTTATTGGCTTTTTTTTATTTTTAAAAAAATCTTTATTTCTCGCAATATGTTATAAGGTACATATGGTACGTATGCATCAATGAATACATAGAAGAACATCATGTACTTTGTGCTATATATTGTGGTATAAAAAAAAAAACTAGCTCCGTTAACTAATTTACCTTCGCCTACTGGTATTGAGGGCCGCTAATGGTTGTGTGATGTTATGCCATGTACGCCATAGGAACAAAGGGAGTTTAGTAAGTTTGGTAAAGAAATCAAAACTAACACTGTGCAGTGGCCATGACTATTATGATGTGAAGAGTAGCAGTGATTCCTAAGCCATCACTAAACACGATCTATGAGATTAGTCGGCTCACACTCACGATGTCATGTACATTTACCCTCGAGGTTATCAATCTGGCACTCTAGCACTCTGTGGGAAAAATATGCCTATCTGTAGCAATCACCACACGAAGTGTAACTTCGACTCCTTACAAATGGCAGAGAAGTGGGCAGGTTAGGAGAGCAAAGAGGAGATTATCTATGTTAACACGTACAGCTAGCCCTAGAGCACCTCTACACAGAAGGAAGGGAGCCATGGGCCTCGCAAAGATAGGTCATGACACACCTAGCTAAACTTATCATACATATAAGTATATGAGGTTGTATATAGTGTTAATCCTGTCATACTGTTAACTTTGTACTTGGGCCCTGCGAGTCCCAACATGACACAGTTCTTCATTGTAACGAGAATATACCCCAACACGCAGGATTCAGCAAAACAAAAGACAACACAGAGGAGAGATACGTCTACCGGACCTTAGAATGGCCGGACTCGACGTATATGAGAGGAGACAGAGTCAGGAACGATCCGAAATCAAGGGCACAGAGAGACAGCGTAAACTAGGACAAGCCGGGGTCTGGTACACAGTAAACAGCAAGCCGACAACCAGAACAGAAGGATAAAGAGAAAACGTAGTCAGAAACAAAGCCAAGGTCAATACGGAGAAACACAACTGAACACAACAAGCGCTAAAGGGAACTGATACAGAAACCACGATAGGGCAAGGAACAAAGGGAAGAAGGTGAGTATAAATACCTAAACATCTAATTTGATTGGTCCCTGTCACATCCACGCCCCCAAAAGGTAAGTGTATGGGGAGTGTGGCATGACAGGGACCAATGGGATGCCTTTTCCAATTTAGGCACCCACTGTCCCTTTAAGAGCGCACCCGATACCCGCGGCGCGCTCTTAGAGTTAGGTGGAACACGTGACCGCTTTCCAGTCACAGCGGTCGGCTGAGCCGCGCGCGGCTCGTGCAGCAGCAGGACCGCGCGCGGCTCGAACAGAGGACCCCGGCCGGCGCCTGGAAAGGGTAAGTACCGCTACATTATCCCCCCTCGAGGACACGCCCTCCGGGCGGGGAGGGCCAGGCCTGGCAGAAAAACGAGAATGGAAAGAGCGCACAAGACGAGGAGCGTGAACCGCGTCAGCTGAAATCCAACTATGCTCCTCAGGCCCATAGCCCTTCCAATGCACTAGGTACTGAAGTCGGCCCCTAAGGAAACGAGAGTCAAGAACTGCAGAAACTTCAAATTCCTCATGACCCTCCACAGAAACAGGAGGGGGAGGAGGTGCATGTCGGGTATAGCGGTTGCGTACGAAAGGCTTCAACAACGAGGTGTGAAAGACATTAGGAATACGCAGATTCTTAGGGAGACCCAAGGCATACGAAACAGGATTAACCTTATGCAGAATACGATAAGGACCAATAAAGCGGGGAGCCAATTTCATAGAAGGCACCCGGAGGCGAATGTTTCGCGTAGAAAGCAGAACCCTGTCCCCCACAACATAAGAAGGAGCCGCCCTGCGATGCTTGTCAGCCTGCACCTTCTGGCGAGCAGCGGAATCCACCAAAGAACGCTGAACCTGCTCCCAAGTATTACGCAAATTAGCCAAATGTTCATCCAGAACTGGCATGCCCTGTGAGGAGAAAGCAGCCGGAAGAACAACAGGATGTTGGCCATATACAACGTAAAAAGGACTCTTGCCGGAAGAATCATGAGTAGCGTTATTCCGAGCAAACTCAGCCCAAGGAAGAAGGTCAGACCAATTGTTCTGATGGTGGGATACGAAACAACGAAGGTACTGCTCCAGAGATTGATTGGCACGTTCGGCAGCTCCATTAGACTGGGGGTGGTAAGCGGAAGAAAATGAGAGAGAAATGACCATTTCCGAACAAAAGGCTTTCCAGAACCTGGAAATAAATTGGCTACCCCTATCAGATACAATAGATACGGGAATGCCGTGTAATCGAAACACCTCTCTGGCGAAAACAAGTGCTAGTTCCCTGGACGTGGGCAGCTTGTGAAGAGACACAAAGTGAGCCATCTTGGAAAACCGATCCACTATCATTAGGATAACTGTGTTACCATTCGAGGGAGGTAATTCAACAATAAAATCCATGGACAGGTTAGACCAAGGTCTCTCGGGAATAGGTAACGGATGCAACAGCCCACAAGGAACCCTACGAGAAGATTTCATACAGGCACAAGTAGTACAAGCACCTATATAGTCAGTGACATCCTTGCGTAAGGAATCCCACCAAAAATACCGAGAAACCGCTGACACCGTTTTGGAAATACCAGGATGTCCAGCAGTCTTAGTGTCATGATACAACGACAGAATCTCCCGTCTCTCGGGAACATCAACGAACAGTTTATCAGTAGGTCTCTCGCTAGGTGCCATGTTTTGTTTCGCTTGTATGGCCTGCAAGAGGGACGAAGAAATAGACAAAACAGTGGTAGCGATTATTCTTTCTGGGGGAATCAAAGGAGTAACATCAATCTCCTGTTTGTCAGCAGTTTCGAACTGTCTGGACAGAGCGTCTGCTTTAGTGTTGTGGTCACCTGGCCTATAGGTGATAATGTAATTGAAATGGGACAAAAATAGTGACCACCTAGCCTGCCGAGAAGACAATCTTTTAGCCTCACTAAGGTAGGATAGGTTCTTGTGATCCGTAAATATGAGAATAGGATCTTTAGTTCCTTCTAACAAATGTCTCCATTCTTTCAGTGCTAAAATAATAGCAAGGAGTTCGCGATTACCCACATCATAATTCTTTTCTGCTTTGGACATTTGTTTGGAGAAGAAGCCACAAGGATGCAATGGCTTTTCAGGCGACTCTCTTTGGGATAAGACAGCACCTACCCCGATATCAGAAGCATCAACTTCAAGAATACAGGGCAGTGTGGGGATAGGGTGCTGTAAAATAGGTGCAGAAGCGAATGTAGTTTTAAGAAACTCAAAAGCCTGAAGTGCCTCGGGAGACCAGACACGAGTATTGCCTCCCTTTCTTGTCATACGGGTGATAGGCGCTACAATAGAGGAAAAACCTTTAATAAAGCGTCTATAATAATTAGAGAAACCAAGAAAACGCTGAATGGCTTTCAAACCTTGTGGAAGAGGCCATTCCATGACAGCAGAAAGCTTCTGGGGATCCATACGAAAACCTTTAGCGGAAATTAAATACCCCAAAAACTGGACTTCGGATTGGTCAAATAGACATTTTTCCAGTTTACAATAAAGACCATTAGCAAGAAGGGTCTTCAGAACTGTCGTAACATGCCTGTGATGAGTGTGTAAATCTGTAGAGTATATTAATATGTCTTCTAAGTACACAATTACAAATGTGTGAATAAAGTCTCTTAAAACGTCATTGATAAATTCTTGAAATACTGCTGGGGCATTGCATAGACCAAATGGCATAACAGTATACTCGTAATGGCCAGATCTAGTGTTGAATGCCGTTTTCCATTCGTGGTCTTTCTTAATACGTATTAAATTGTATGCACCTCTAAGATCCAATTTAGTGAATACAGCAGCATGTTTGAGTCTGTCAAATAATTCCGTGATTAAAGGTATAGGATATGCATTTTTGATGGTGATTTTATTTAGACCTCTATAATCGATACACGGTCTTAAATCACCTTCTTTCTTTGATACAAAGAAGAACCCCGCTCCAGCCGGAGAAGAGGATCTCCTAATAAACCCCTTTTCTAATGATTCCTTAATATACTCCTCCATGACACGGTTTTCTTGAACAGATAAAGGGTACACCCTGCCCTTTGGAGGTATTGTGCCAGGCAATAAATCGATAGCACAATCGTAGGGTCTGTGAGGTGGTAATTTGTCAGCCTCCCTTTTATCGAAGACAGTTTTGAGAAATAAGTACTGAGGGGGTATAACAGTGGACAAAGGAGGAGTTGTAGGAACATTAATAGAATTCAAAGGGGTGACTTCAATAGTACAGGACTTATGGCAGGCATCGCTCCATGATTTTATTTGCCCTGACTCCCAATCGAAAATGGGATTGTGAGTACGTAACCATGGGTACCCTAACACAATGTGAGAAGAGGGAGATGTGATGACCTGGAATCGAATGGTTTCAAAGTGTAAAACCCCTGTATACATGTGTAATGGTACAGTTTCATGAGTAACAATTGGAGAACTTAATGGTCTACCATCTATGGCCTCAATGGCCAAGGGTATCTCCCTTTCTCTGACGGGAATGTTATTTTTCGTAACAAACTCAGAGTCAATAAAGTTCTCAGCAGCCCCAGAATCAACCAAGGCTAATATGCATTCTGCTATACAACTCACCCCCATATGAAGGGAAACAGGGAGAAGCAAACGATTAGGAGGCAATTTAGGAGACTTAGAGATCACACCCAAGGCCAGTCCCCTATAAGGTCTTAGGTGCGAGAGTTTTCCGGACGCAAAGGACATTCCCTTACCATATGGTCTCGCCTACCACAGTATAGGCAGAGTCCATTCCTTCTTCTAAGTAGTTTTTCAGTATCCGAGAGTTTGGCAACCCCTAATTGCATGGGTTCCTCCTCGGGTACTTTAACACTCTCAGGTTTATCAACTCTAGGGTTAATAGATGTGACCAGACGCCTATTCTTGTTTTTGGTATAGAGCCTGTCGCGAATTCTATTATCTATATCAATGAGGTAGTCAATAAGATCCTCTAATGGAATAGGAAGCTCCCTTGCCGCTACCTCATCTAATATAGTGTCAGATAAACCTTCCATGAACGCAGTAGTTAACCCATTATTGGTCCAATCTACCTGTGAAGCAAGGGTACGAAACTGAATAGCATAATCCGCCACAGACCTAGACCCCTGTTTAATCCTCATTAATGCTCTTGCGGCATTCTTTGACCTCTTTGTTGTGTCAAAAGTTCTACGAAAAGCCGCAAGAAAACTATTGAAATCATGAACCATAGGTCCATTGGCCTCCCAAATAGGATTTGCCCACTCTAGTGCTTTGTCAGTAAGTTGATGCATCAAAAACCCCACTTTAGACCTATCAGTGGGAAAGGAATGAGGATACATCTCAAGGTGGAATTCTATTTGATTAATAAAACCTCTGCATGTCTTGGCTTCCCCTCCATACCTAGGAGGAGGTGTTAAATGGGGCGAAGCATTGGTTGAATTGGATACTTCGGGAGGATGAGGTGTAGGAGGGTTAGGTGCGGTTGCAGGAATGGTTCTAGACAAGAGCGCCTGGAGAGCCTGTGCTATCTGATCCATACGGTGATCCTGCTCTACAAACCTTGCCTCATGAGAAGCCATTTGCTGAGCCAAATCTGCGGGGTCCATGGCCCTATCGTAATGTAACGAGAATATACCCCAACACGCAGGATTCAGCAAAACAAAAGACAACACAGAGGAGAGATACGTCTACCGGACCTTAGAATGGCCGTGTAACGAGAATATACCCCTACACGCAGGATCCAGCTAAACAGAGGCAGATACAGAGGAGAGATACGTCTACCGGACCTTAGAATGGCCGGACTCGACGTATATGAGAGGAGACAGAGCCAGGAACAAACCGAGGTCAAGGGCACAGAGAGACAGCGTAAACTAGGACAAGCCGGGGTCTGGTACACGGAAAACAGCAAGCCGGCAAACAGTACAGATAAGGATAAAGCGAAAACGAAGTCAGAATACGAAGCCAAAGTCAATACGAGAAAACACAACTGAACACCACAAGCGCTAAAGGGAACTGAAACAGAAACCACGATAGGGCAACGAGCTAAGGGAAAAAGGTAAGTTTAAATAGCTTTTAAACCAAAGTGATTGGCTCCTGTCACTTCCACACCCCCTATAGGTAATTGTACAGGGAGTGTGGTATGACAGGAGCCAATGGGAGCCTTTTGGCAATTAGGCTCCCACTGTCTCTTTAAGAGCGCGCCCGAGACTCGCGGCGCGCTCTTAGTTTCAGGCGGGACACGTGACCGCTTCACGCGGTCACTGCCCGCCTTCCATCCAAAGCAGTCGGATGAGCCGCGCGCGGCTCGTGCAGCCGCAGGACCGCGCGCGGCTTGAAGAGAGGACCGCGACCGGCCCCCGGTTAAGGTAAGTAACGCTACAGTACCCCCCCCTGAGGACACGCCCCCCGGGCGGGTAGGACCAGGCCTGGCAGGAAAACGAGAATGGAAAGAGCGCACAAGACGGGGAGCATGGACAGCATCAGCCGAAATCCAACTGTGCTCCTCAGGCCCATAACCCTTCCAATGTACCAAGTACTGAAGTCGACCCCTAAGGAAACGAGAGTCAAGAACAGCAGACACTTCAAACTCCTCATGACCCTCCACCGAGATAGGAGGGGGAGGAGGAGTATGCCGGGTATAGCGGTTGCGTACGAAAGGTTTCAACAATGAGGTGTGAAAAACATTAGGAATACGTAGATTCTTAGGCAGGCCTAAGGCATAAGAAACAGGATTAACCTTATGTATAATACGATAAGGTCCAATGAAGCGGGGAGCCAATTTCATAGAAGGCACCCGGAGACGAATATTCCGCGTGGAAAGCAAAACCCTGTCCCCCACAACATAGGACGGAGCTGCTCTGCGATGCTTGTCAGCCTGAGCCTTCTGGCGAGTAGCAGAGTCCACCAAAGAACGCTGAACCTGCTCCCAAGTATTACGCAAACCAGCCAAATGCTCATCCAGAACTGGCATGCCCTGTGAGGAGAATGCAGCCGGAAGAACAACGGGATGCTGGCCATAGACAACGTAAAAAGGGGTCTTGCCGGAAGAATCATGAGTGGCGTTATTCCGAGCAAATTCAGCCCAAGGAAGCAGGTCAGACCAATTGTCCTGATGGTGAGACACAAAACAACGGAGGTATTGCTCCAGAGACTGGTTGGCACGCTCAGCAGCCCCATTAGACTGGGGATGATAAGCGGAAGAAAATGAGAGAGAAATACCCATTTCTGAACAAAAGGCCCTCCAGAACCTGGAAATAAATTGGCTACCCCTATCGGATACAATAGATACGGGAATCCCATGTAATCGAAATACTTCTCTAGCGAAGATATGAGCCAGTTCCTTGGATGTGGGCAACTTGTGAAGAGACACGAAGTGAGCCATTTGGAGAACCGATCCACTATCATCAGGATTACTGTGTTACCATTTGAAGGGGGTAATTCAACAATAAAATCCATGGACAGGTTAGACCAAGGTCTCTCGGGAACGGGTAACGGATGCAACAGCCCACAAGGAACTCTACGGGAGGATTTCATACAGGCACAAGTAGTACAAGCACTTATATAGTCAGTGACATCCTTTCGTAAGGAATCCCACCAAAAATACCGAGAAACAGCTGACACCGTTTTGGAAATACCAGGATGTCCAGCAGTCTTAGTATCATGATATAATGACATAATATCCCGTCTCTCAGGAACATCAACGAACAGTTTATCATTAGGCCTCTCGCTAGGTGCCATGCTTTGTTTCGCTTGTATGGCCTGCAAGAGGGACGAGGAAATAGACAAAATAGTAGTAGCTATTATCCTGTCTGGGGGAATGACAGGAGTAACATCAATCTCCTGTTTGTCAGTAGTTTCGAACTGTCTGGACAGAGCGTCTGCTTTAGTGTTGCGATCACCTGGCCTATAGGTGATAATAAAATTGAAACGGGACAAAAATAGTGACCACCTAGCCTGCCTGGAAGACAATCTTTTGGCTTCGCTAAGGTAGGATAGGTTCTTGTGATCCGTAAAAATGAGGATAGGATCCTTAGTTCCTTCTAACAAATGTCTCCACTCTTTAAGTGCTAAAATAATAGCAAGGAGTTCGCGATTACCCACATCATAATTTTTCTCTGCTTTGGACATTTGTTTAGAAAAGAAGCCGCATGGATGCAATGGCTTTTCAGGCGACTCTCTTTGGGATAAGACAGCACCTACCCCAATATCCGAAGCATCAACTTCAAGAATATAGGGCAGTGAGGGGACAGGATGCTGTAAAATAGGTGCAGAGGCGAACGTAGTTTTAAGAAATTCAAAAGCCTGAAGTGCCTCGGTAGACCAAACACGAGTATTGCCATCCTTTTTAGTCATACGGGTAATAGGTGCTACAATGGACGAGAAACCTTTGATAAAACGTCTATAATAATTGGAGAACCCAAGAAAACGCTGAATAGCTTTCAGACCTTGCGGTAGAGGCCATTCTATTACAGCAGCAAGCTTCTGGGGATCCATACGAAAACCTTTAGCGGAAATCAAATACCCCAAGAACTGGACTTCGGTTTGGTCAAACAAACATTTTTCTAGCTTGCAATAAAGACCATTAGCAAGAAGGGTCTTCAAAACTGTCGTAACATGTCTGTGATGAGTGTGTATATCTGTAGAATATATTAAAATGTCGTCCAAGTATACGATAACAAATGTGTGAATAAAATCTCTTAAGACATCATTAATAAATTCTTGGAATACTGCTGGGGCATTGCAAAGCCCAAATGGCATAACAGTATATTCGTAATGACCGGATCTAGTGTTGAATGCAGTCTTCCATTCGTGATTTTCCTTTATACGTATCAAATTGTATGCACTCCTAAGGTCTAATTTAGTGAACACAGTGGCATGTTTCAGCCTGTCAAATAATTCTGTAATTAAAGGTATAGGGTATGCATTTTTGATAGTGATTTTGTTTAGACCTCTATAATCTATACACGGTCTTAAATCACCTTCTTTCTTCGATACAAAGAAGAACCCTGCTCCAGCTGGAGAAGAGGATCTCCTAATAAACCCCTTTTCTAGTGATTCCTTAATATACTCCTCCATGACACGGTTTTCTTGAACCGATAAGGGGTACACCCTGCCCTTTGGAGGTATAGTGCCAGGCAACAAGTCAATAGCGCAATCATAGGGTCTGTGAGGCGGTAATTTCTCAGCCTCCCTTTTATCGAAAACAGTCTTTAGAGATAAATACTGAGGGGGTATAACCGTAGACAAAGGAGGACTGGTAGGTACCTCAATAGAATTCAAAGGTGTGACTTCCAACGTACAAGACTCGTGGCAGGCCTCACTCCATGATTTTATTTGCCCTGTCTCCCAGTCAAAAATGGGATTGTGAGCACGTAACCATGGATACCCTAATACTAACTGTGAAGAGGGAGAGGTGATGACCTGGAATCGAATGGTTTCATAGTGTAAAACCCCTGTGTACATGTGTAATGGTACAGTCTCATGAGTAACAACTGGAGAACTTAATGGTCTACCATCTATGGCCTCAACGGCCAAGGGTATCTCCTTCTCTCTGATGGGAATGTTGTTTCTCTTTATAAAGCCAGAGTCTATAAAATTTTCAGCTGCCCAGAGTCAACCAGAGCATATATGTTGTCAACTATACAAATCTCTCCCATATATAAAGAAACCGGGAGAAGCAAGCGGTTAGGAGGCAATTTAGGAGACTTAGATATCACACCCAAGGCCAGTCCCCTATAAGGTCTTAGGTGCGAGAGTTTTCCGGGAGTAAAGGACATTCCTTTACCATATGGTCTCTCCTACCACAGTATAGGCAGAGTCCCTCCCTTCTCCTATGTAATTTCTCAGTATCAGAGAGTTTGGCAACCCCTAATTGCATAGGTTCCTCCTCAGACACTTTAACACTCTCTGGTATATTAACTCTGGGGTTAATGGGTGTAACAAAACGTCTATTCCTGTTCTTGGTATAGAGCCTGTCACGAATTCTATTATCTATATCAATGAGGTAATCGATAAGGTCCTCTAAGGCAATAGGAAGCTCCTTAGCTGCTACCTCATCCAATATCGTATCTGACAAACCTTCCATAAAGGCAGTAGTTAACCCATTGTTGGTCCAATCTACCTGCGAAGCAAGAGTGCGAAACTGAATAGCATAATCAGCCACAGACCTAGAACCCTGTTTAATTCTCATTAATGCTCTCGCGGCATTCTTTGACCTTTTCATTGTGTCAAAAGTTCTACGAAAAGCCGTAAGAAAACTGTTGAAATCATGCACCATTAGCTTCCCAAATAGGATTTGCCCACTCAAGTGCCTTATCGGTGAGTTGGTGCATAAAGAACCCAACCTTAGACCTCTCTGTGGGAAATGAACGTGGATACATTTCAAAGTGGAATTCAATTTGATTAATAAACCCTCTGCAAGTCTTAGAGTCCCCTCCATACCTAGGAGGAGGTGTTAAATGGGCCGAAGTATTAGGCAAAGTAGATACTTCAGGGAGAAGGGGCGTAGGAGGGTTAGGTGTGGTTGCTGGAACGGTTCTAGCTAGGAGCGTCTGGAGAGCCTGGGCTATCTGATCCATACGGTGATCCTGCTCTACAAATCTTGCCTCATGGGACGCCATCTGTTGAGCTAAATCTGCGGGGTCCATGGCCCTATCGTAATGTAACGAGAATATACCCCTACACGCAGGATCCAGCTAAACAGAGGCAAATACAGAGGAGAGATACGTCTACCGGACCTTAGAATGGCCGGACTCGACGTATATGAGAGGAGACAGAGCCAGGAACAAACCGAGGTCAAGGGCACAGAGAGACAGCGTAAACTAGGACAAGCCGGGGTCTGGTACACGGAAAACAGCAAGCCGGCAAACAGTACAGATAAGGATAAAGCGAAAACGAAGTCAGAATACGAAGCCAAAGTCAAGACGAGAAAACACAACTGAACACCACAAGCGCTAAAGGGAACTGAAACAGAAACCACGATAGGGCAACGAGCTAAGGGAAAAAGGTAAGTTAAATAGCTTTTAAACCAAAGTGATTGGCTCCTGTCACTTCCACACCCCCTATAGGTAATTGTACAGGGAGTGTGGTATGACAGGAGCCAATGGGAGCCTTTTGGCAATTAGGCTCCCACTGTCTCTTTAAGAGCGCGCCCGAGACTCGCGGCGCGCTCTTAGTTTCAGGCGGGACACGTGACCGCTCCACGCGGTCACTGCCCGCCTTCCATATGAAGCAGTCGGATGAGCCGCGCGCGGCTCGTGCAGCCGCAGGACCGCGCGCGGCTTGAAGAGAGGACCGCGACCGGCCCCCGGTTAAGGTAAGTAACGCTACAGGCCGGACTCGACGTATATGAGAGGAGACAGAGTCAGGAACGATCCGAAATCAAGGGCACAGAGAGACAGCGTAAACTGGGACAAGCCGGGATCTGGTACACAGTAAACAGCAAGCCGACAACCAGAACAGAAGGATAAAGAGAAAACGTAGTCAGAAACAAAGCCAAGGTCAATACGGAGAAACACAACTGAACACAACAAGCGCTAAAGGGAACTGATACAGAAACCACGATAGGGCAAGGAACAAAGGGAAGAAGGTGAGTATAAATACCTAAATATCTAATTTGATTGGTCCCTGTCACATCCACGCCCCCAAAAGGTAAGTGTATGGGGAGTGTGGCATGACAGGGACCAATGGGATGCCTTTTCCAATTTAGGCACCCACTGTCCCTTTAAGAGCGCGCCCGATACCCGCGGCGCGCTCTTAGAGTTAGGTGGAACACGTGACCGCTTTCCAGTCACAGCGGTCGGCTGAGCTGCGCGCGGCTCGTGCAGCAGCAGGACCGCGCGCGGCTCGAACAGAGGACCCCGGCCGGCCCCTGGAAAGGGTAAGTACCGCTACATTCATATGTTTTTCTCATGTGATAAAAAAACAATAATAGTGATATTAATATTAATAGTGCCCAATAACCCATAGGCACCAAAGGGGTGTAGTGGAATATGGATTCTTAATCCAGACACGTCAAGAGCTGTCACATTCATGCACGCTCAAGTAGTTGGTCACAGTTTGATGACGTGATATACATGATAAATGTCCATTATGTGACTGACCAAAAAAATGTGTGTAAATCCCTTTATACACAGTGCAGGGTGCCACACTCACAAAAAGTGTAATAATATTGTGTAATAATACAGTTACCACTTAGGAAAGCAAGAACAGAGATCATAGGGTAACACTTTTAATACGACTTAAAATGTAAAAGAAATATAAGGAACACTCACAGAAAACAATTCAAATAAATGAACTGTGCAAAATGTGCTTAGTTGCCTAAATAGGCTAAATCCCACTGGCCAGGTTCTCCAGTCCATTCACCCAGATGATAATGGTGAAATAGATTCCAAAGGAAGCTGGTCAGGAAGCTGACTCTCCACCAGTGGGTTTTTATATGGGGTCCTCTGAAACATTATGGGACGACTAAAACATCACTACACTATATAAATAAATGTGTGTTTTTTTCCCATTTTTAATTAAAAAAGTCTGTCCTAATTTTATTTAATATATATATTTTTATATACATACATATACACACACACACACACACACACACACACACTATCGGGTGTACCCTTTCTTAACACTAGTACATGAAAAGGCATTCTGTTTAAATCAGAATGGGGCATTCTGTTTAAATCAGAATGGGGTGGCGAGTTATGAATACATTATGATAATATAATAATAACATGAGGAAGTGAGTATTGAATAATTTCTATTCATCTCTTTGTAGCTATAAGCAAGAATAAACATCTATGTCAAATTTAACTGAAAAAGGGGAAGTAATATGAATTTAGAAGTTGCTGTAGCTAAATATGTTTCTTTATCATGGTAAAGAGGATCTATCACCTTGTCTTCAGAGAAATGGCACTTCCGTATTCACCCACTCCAGCATCACACGGGTGTCTGTTTTCAATTCTAGTTTGATTTTATCTTATAAATGTACCAGAGATGCCTGGGGGCAGAAATGGTAATACCGTGGACATTTCAAGCATGGCATCATTTGCTAATTACCATGAAAGTATACTGAACGTTAAAAACAAAAATGATTTTTTATATTTATTTACAGGATGATGTTCAGTATTGTGAATGGGGATGAGCAGGAAGAACTGAAGAAGCACCATAATCCGTGTATGATTGGTAAAAATGTAAAAAGAAGATTGTTACAAAAAACAAATAAATAGGCAACAAACTGACTATAAAGAATAGACTGAGGAGAGAATGTGTATGAGAGAGAGAGAAACATTAATAGCTATAAAACATGGACTGAGGAAAGGGACAAAAGAAGATAAGAGGAGGCAAGAAGAGGATATTAACGTTAAAATATAACCAGAATATGAGCGACACATGCACCAAAAACTTGTCTTCTGAAACAGGCAGCTGGGACGGCTACCTGTGTATATTGAGCCCATTAATATAGTGAGGGTTCCTGAAATTCACAAATGGTAAAAGCTAGTAGACATTACATATACTTCTGAAGCATATGTACACAATATATTCAGGTTTCTCTTCTGTCTTCATTAAAAAGTAACCACTAGAAAGCTAAACTCGACCCATTACTCATTATAGACGAGCCTTTTCACCGGGTAGCAGTGGACCTAATAGGCCACCTCAACAAACCCAGCCAGTCCGGCAAAAAGTTCATCTTAACTGTGGTGGACTACACCACTAGGTACCCCGAGGCAGTAGCTCTCTCGAACATAGAGGCCGAGACTGTAGCAGAGGCCCTAGTTAAAATTTACATTATTTTAAAAAAAATTGAAATTGGTATGTAATCCATTGCTGACATAACTTGACTCGACTTTAATAACTCTATCAATATGCCCTATAGAGCACCACATAAAAAATGACAAATCACCTGTGCGTGGTCTTGTGATAAATTCACAAGCCCATGTCTCCATCATTGAAACTGGTAATCTGTTGATCTTGGTGATGAATGATGATGATAAAAGGTAAAATATTTTTAGTTCCAGGGTAAGTATTCCGGTGTGCGTATGAGACAAGTGCCCACAGGCAATTGCCTTCCATGCCTACTTACAAATCATCCCCCGACTGTGCAATCCAGTCCTTATGTGCCATTAGTGTTGATGTTTAGAAACATTCTGTAAAAAAGTACAAAAATACAGCATCTGGTCAATAGTTCCAAAAGTATCAATACACATCTCTAGTAACAGGTGGACAGATGATGAACGAAGCCTAGTGGTATCACGAGTCTTGAATATGCAGGAAATATTTCTACTAGACACTAGAAATGCACATATTGTACTTGAGGAAATACTCTCAGACAAAAATAGTACAGCAGCCAACATGAAGAAATATAGAAAATTCCTATTAGAACAAAAGGTAACATGCTATAAAAGTCAACAGTAAGCCACAACTTGGGTCTATCAAGTTAGAAGGAGTCAGGCATTAAATAGCCTTTCATTGGATCAAAAAGTCATAATCATATTACAAAGAGTTCACTCTTCAAATAACTAAAGTAGATGGATGTGGTGAACTACACAGAACTGAGTGCTTCCGTCAGTCCAAAGGAATTGTTCAGTTGCACAAATTGGGGAAAGTGTGAAAATGTGGTGGTGGTGGAGTGTGTGTGTGTGCGTGTGTGTATGTTGGTGACAAATACTAATTTCAGTCAAAAAGCTTTTGCCTAAACAAATAGTTATTTAACTTTAAAACACCATCTTTTTTTAAGGAAAAAGTATTTTGCCCATCTAGTATCCAGGCAAACAGTTTTGCACATTTCTTGCAGATTTTTTATTCAGATTTTAAAGCTGTTTGCCCAAGAAACAGGTGTACCAGACAATCTGAGAAAGGGGCCCTTCTAACCAATAGCCAACCCTAGAAAGTGCGTGCTGCTCAGGAATAAACACCCAGGCATCCTCGGAAAGTAGAGCCTTGCTTGTTGATAACTGTCTAAGAATTCCTCAAAGTATGTGTACCCTGCTCGCAAATAAGATACCAGGAACACCAGGAAAGCTGTCTTTGCTTGCCAATAAATGCTCCATGTAAGAGGTCACTGCTCAATAATAGGTTGAGAAAGTGGACCCTGTTTGCCAGTAGACACTTAGGCTGTACAAGAAAAGGGCCCTGCTCACTAATGCACACCCAGGTAACTGCACACTTTGAATTTTGTTTACGAATTTGACTTGAGATACTCATTTTATAACAACTTGGACTCACTATGCTGTATATGCTCCATACTATAACAGGAATTTAATAGTAGAGTTCAAATTACTCATACATACCTGAGTGAAAGAGAAAAAAAAAAACATTGGAGATGGTTAAACTCCGAACCCAGGATGACATCTTTGTATACAGGGCCGAATAACATAGGGGCTGATGGACCTGCAGTTCCAGGACCATGCCCATGCCCATGAAATAGGCCCATTGATTTAAAAAAAATGTTTTTTACAGACTACTACTAGGATTTACACCTGGCTGATATTTTACTGACACAGACAGTATTTGAGGCTGCCTGGTCAGTGCCGAAATAGCAGTCATACTGGTAATACAAATGCTGGTATGTTTCTCTGTATAAACAGAGATTACGATGCAAAACCAGCGCTGGCCAGTAGGGGTCGCAGTGTGCGGAGAGAGGCGAGGATAGGAAGTTCCAGCATATCCCTCCCTGCCTCTCTCTACTCACTGATCTGCAGAGGAATAGCTACAAAGAGTCCAGACAGCAACTCCCAGTCTGCAGAGACAGTTTACAGCTCAGGGAAGTGAGGGATGGGGGGGAAAGGCTGCAAGGAGACATGGGGCCACTGGGAGATATGGGTACACTGAGACACTAAGGGACATTGGGAGACATTATGACACAAACACTTGGGAACACAGAGACAATTGGGGACACTGGGAGACATGGGGACACTGAGACACAAGTAACACAGTGTCCCCATGTCTCCCAGCAAGTGTCCCTAGTGTCTTCGGTGTCTCAGTGTTCCCATGTCTTCAAGTGTCCCCTAGTTTCCCAGTGTCCTCTAGTCTTCCAGTGTTCCCATGTGTCCCAGCCAGTGTCCCTACTGTCTCAGTGTCCCCAAGTGAACAACTGTTTACATCCCATTATAACCTAATATATGAGCTCTTTGCCAACTGGTTCATATAGTTATACAGAGAGCAGTTTCGTAAAGGAACCCACCAAGCCCCAACCAAAATTAGGTTAAAAAGGTGTCAGAACAAGAACTGGAATTTTAAGTGAATAAATGTAATACGAAAGAAAAAGCCCAGTCACATGTTAACTGATTAGAGTCTTTGGTCAAGTCATCACTAATTATTGTATAGACAACAGATTATTAGACATTACCATGTTGTTGCAGCAATACCTAACTGATGTACCGTTATTGAGTGTATCATATGCGGAGACCATATTGGTACACCCAGAGTGTACAAGATTTTTGTTTCCTGCTGTGGAGTGTTTTAGGTGCACATAAAGCTGAGCTGACAATGCAACTGATACTGATTACACAACTGCATAACTATATTGTAAGACAGTTAATCAAACTCTCAAGGTTTTTATATATCTTTATTCTCCCTAAAGAACAGAGTTTGTGCCACATTATGCATCCTCTTTTCTCTTTAATACAAAAATAACACAAGTAGGGGGCGGGGCCTGACCTCCAAGATGGCTGGAGGCAGTCTTGTGTAGCTCCTGCAAGCCTGAATTAAAAACCTGCTTAAACATATCCCACTGGTGGCAAATCTGAACCAGAGCACTTAGCTGACTTACCTGCATGAAGATGACCTATGCAGTTTCGTGAAGTAGTGGCATCTTTTCGTCTACATAAATTCTCGGCCTGTTTTGGCCTGCGACCTGCCGGCAGGAGGCAGATAGTTGACCTCCTGGTGACAGCCGTGTGGCATGAAGCATGCTATTAGCAGCCAAGTCCCCCCTCCCTTTGGACTGGCGGAGGTTATCCCAGTCCCCAATGACCCGATGCACGCATCTCCACAGACTCTAGCTGCTCACTGTGGTTCACGCTCCAAATGAGACAGGCCTCACAAGATGGCGGACAATCCTCAAGCTCTGACGCAGTCCAGCGGGGATCGTTGCACACCGGTGGAGCACTCTCTTAAACAACTAGAAGCAATATTTCAACACTTTTGGCAAAAACTGGAGCAACGTTTGGCTCCAACACCACCTAGCCTCGAGAGGGAGGTAGGGGAGATTGGGGACTGGGTGGGCCCTTAATTCTGTGTCCACTACCAGCGTTGATTGCCAACCTGGGCCACTGGTCACACAGAGTATGTCTCCTAAGCATTGACAACATCACTCGAAGACTGCCCATTGCTGGTTGCGGCAGACTACCTGGTCCTTTCATGGTGCCCGTAATGTGAAAGACCTGGCCTCACAGTGCTCCCGAGTCTGTGAAACACAGATAATGACCTTCCAACTGGCCTGGGGATGGAGGGCGGCCTCTCTTTGCCAGCATCCTGCCGTCTAACTCTGTAACCTCCTTGCTCTTAATAACACCCTGCCCAGTAAGAGAATAGGCGGACTGTAGACTCCGCAGTCCACGGAATATGCCTGTTTTCACTCCCAAAGAGTGCTTCACTATTACTATCGGGCATTATCTTGTTCACACCAGTTAAACTCACAGTTTCTTTTATTTTTGCCTTCACCATTTATTTTAATTTGTTATGCAGACCTGACAGGCTTCGGTGGCCTTACCTGCTATGCTCAATCGCTATCTGACATTGTTACCCCTTAAAGGAATCATATAGTACCAGGAAAACAAACCCGTTTTCTGGCACTATAGGTCCCTACAGTGCCCCCCTCCCTTGCGACACCCCTCCCACAGGGCTGAAGGGGTTAAACCCCTTCAGCCACTTGCCTGAATCCAGCGCTGATGTCTCTTGGCACTGGGTCAGGCTCCACCCACACTCCTCACCCGCCGATGTCAGCCAGCGGGGGAGACTTAATGCACACATGCAGCCATTGCCATTGGAGACAGCCACTGAGGGCTGACTTAGAGTTGCAATGTAAACATTGCAGCACTAAGTGCAATAGGAAGACAGCACCCAGACTACTTCAACATAGAAACATAGAAACTAAATACTTTCATTAGTCCCTGGCCTTATCTTATAGTTAGGATAGCCTTATGCCTATCCCACGCATGCTTAAACTCATTTACTGTGTTAACCTCTACCACTTCAGCTGGAAGGCTATTCCATGCATCCACTACCCTCTCAGTAAAGTAATACTTCCTGATATTATTTTTAAACCTTTGCCCCTCTAATTTAAGACTATGTCCTCTTGTTGTGGTAGTTTTTCTGCTTTTAAATATAGTCTCCTCCTTTACTGTGTTGATTCCCTTTATATATTTAAATGTTTCTATTATATCCCCCCTGTCTCGTCTTTCCTCCAAGCTATACATGTTAAGATCCTTTAACCTTTCCTTGTAAGTTTTATCCTGCAATCCATGAACCAGTTTAGTAGCCCTTCTCTGAACTCTCTCTAAAGTATCAATATCAATGAGCTGAAGTGGTCTGAGTGCCTACAGTGTCCTTTTAACTATACCTTACTTCAGGTGGAGTTGTTCTTTTATTTTAGCTGATTACTATCCACCATGCTATTAGCCTACACGTTTAGACTACCATATGTACCTGCTAATATGGTTCTGTTATCTGTTTAAACATGTTAGTTTAGATTATATAATGTAAATTTAAAACAAGGCTGTTATGTCTAGGAGTAACTATCAGTGCGCATACTACTGTTTTTCTCATGTTTGACTATTTCTGATAACTCCCTCATTCTTTTTTCTGTATACAACCTATCATTGCCTCAATAAAAGAAAGATTGACCCCAAAAAATGCTTTCTAGTCATTTTGCACTGTCTTATTGTTCTGTTTTCCTTGTTTACATCACCTTTAGCTCAGGGTTTGACAGTGCACTCTTTTGGTCTCTTGTTTTTCTTAAGCATCTTTGACATTATCAAAGCAATTAACTACCTTCCTTTTACAAAGACACTAGCAATGTACCAGTTGCTTTGCCAATAGCATTTGTCCCCAGCTTTTATCTACACCAGTGGTTCCCAATCCAGACCTCATGGCCCACCAACAATCCAGGATTGATGCATTTCCTTTTTCATTTCAATGGAGATACTGACAAAGCCTGGACTGGTGCTGGGTCGTGAGGACTGGTTTAGGAACTACTGATCTAAACAATTATCATCCCATAAAACACAGGTAGGACTTTTTTTTGTTTTTGCAGATTTGTTCTAAAAAATATTTTTTGCCTCATTTGTTATTTTCCTCAGCCTGATCCTCATTTGACCTCCAGGTTTGGGTTTCGGCTGTTAAAAACTTTCTGGCAAAACAGTCTCATTTTATGTAAAGCAAACAAAAACAAAATAAATATTCCTGCCTGCTTGAAGAACCCGCAAAAAGTGTCAATGTACTTCTTACAGCATACTCTACTTTATTCCTTGTGGGTACTCTGGAGATGAAGTGCGATGATCGAATTACCTGCCTACATGAAAGTGTTGAATCTGTTTGGAAAATCTCAGTTGGATTATTTGAGAACACAATCCCCTGAATGAGATGTTTTGTAAAGTGATCTTTTAATTTCCGTATGATGTTTTGGACCTGGCTTATTTCAAATAGTCCACTAGTAAAAAGAAAAAATCTGAATCATTACTACAAATACCTTGTTATCCAAAGTCAATATATCAGTACCAGCCACATCACCCATTTCCTGAATATCATGTGGATACAATGTTTCTTTAGTTAGTTGGTTTTTTAAATACTGATGTTTCCATGTAAAGTTCTTAACTGCTCGTTTATTCTAGGACTGATCACAAATTTTTAAGCTCCTTGTAAACATTATTTTGCATCAATACTTGAAGAACAGATCTTCTGTATTGTGAGCTGGAACTAAATTTGAGGAAAGGAATGGATTATGTGCATTATCAATCCTGTGCCATGTGCATTATGAATCCCAGGCATTATATCTTAGACTTTAAAGGGACCCTCTAGTCACCAAAACAACTTTAGCTTATTGAAGCAGTGTTGGTGTATAGATCATTTACCTGCAGTGTCACTGCTCAATTCTCTGCCATTTAGGAGTTAAATCACTTTATTCATGCATCCTAGTCACACCCCACTGCATGTGACTTGAACACCCCTCCTAAACACTTCCTGTAAAGAGTCAGCTAATGTTTACACTTCCTTCATTGCAAATTCTATTTATTTAAAATGTATTATGCCCTGCACTGTTGATAGCTTGCTAGACCGCACAACATTCTGTGTATGATTAAAGTTTACTTTAGAGAGCAGGCGACAAGAACTTTTAAAGTAACTTACATCTAATTGAAAGTGAAACCATTTTTTTTTCATGCATGGTGTGTGAGTCACAGCCAGGTGAGGTGTGACTAGCGCTGCATGGACAGAAACAAAAGGGATTTAACTCCTAAATTGCAGAGATTTGAACAGTGAGACTGCAGGATCATGATAGATACACTTAAACTGCTTCCTTAAGCTAAAGTTGTTTTGGTGACTATAGTGTCCCTTTAAAGTATTTTAATCTGTACATTGCTTTGTGCTTTTTGGGCTTACCTGTATTGGTTTGACACTTTCATTGTATAAGATCAGATGTTTCTGTGTCTTGGTTCAGTCTGCATCCTTTGGCTTTCACAGTTTACCCAGCAATGACAACATATTTTCCTTGATAATAGCAAATAATAATGTTTTAGTAAGATGTACATCAACCACTTTGAAACAAAAATATAAAAAATAAGACTTCAGTTGCTCAGTTCAAATGAAAGTCATGATCATTCAAAATGTTGAAAAACAAAAATCTACAATCTAATATCTCAGCGTGTTTTGTATAATAGGTAATACTTTATCAAGATCAGAATAACTTTCTAAGTCGTCATGCCTAAATAAGGCAGAACCACACCTCAAACTAACCACTGTAGTTTTTTGAGTATTAACTTTTTGAAGTTTCATAAGTTTCCTTGGTACTAAGCGTGCTATTTTTCCCTATATCTTTCATAAATAATTTCAACTCTTGCTCACAGTCCTTTTTTGCAACTCCATATTTTACCTAAAATAGGGTGTGAGAAGCCATAGAGAACAAAGGAAAACTCAATTAGCTTGCCATTTTGGCTAGGTCCCATTGAGGTCTTAAACCATCTAAAAATGGACAAAAAGTCAACAAGCCTACCCTTTGGTTAATCACCACTCAAGTAAGTTCCCTTGTGCCATTATAGAGAGAACCTAAGCAGGCTGACAGACACGTGATAGTCTAATTGCTTAGGTTCACACCAGGCTGACTGACTGACCGCCCACATGGCTTGCCTCACTGAAGACAGATCACACAAAGAGCCCTGCTGAAATGTTCTCTGCATTGTCCTTGTGCCCTGATACCATTCAGCATAGTGTGAGCACTTAATAATCCACTTGCATTGTGCTTGCCGGGGACAGTTCTCTGGTGTTCCCAGTTTTGGAATGCTGATAAAAAGGGAATGACAGGACAGAAACCCACAATTGGGATTGTCTTGCCAGACCTTGGACTGTTGGGAGGTAGGGGCATGTGTACATTGCAATGTTCTCTCTCTTTTATTTCTGTTTTGTTGCTATCCATGCCCCCTACTAGGTCACCAGGTTTCAGTTGTATATCTTGAGACCAGAGATCTGGCCACCGTGGAACCCTTTGCTACCCTTTGGTAACTCAATGACTGTCTGCATGTGGAAAGTGAGCTTGCTGTGTCTGGGTTGTTTAAGCAGACAGTAATCAGGAAATTGCCGCAGACTGAGCAGGCTATGCCACTGATGTTTGTATGCGTTTGATTATGGTCTGCACTAGGATTCCATGTAATTCTTTAATATTGCATGACTGTCATTTTAATTTGGCATAATATCAAAGATGAATATCATTTCCTTCAGCTTGCCAATGGGTTCTTTCAAGAGGGATCCTGAGATGCTGGCTTAGGATATAATTGTAGCTTTATATTTTTTTACATTACCCCCTAGACTCAGGGTTTTCATGTTTCTCATTAATTAAATTCTAGGCTTAATTTGAGAAACATGGGACATTCTGTAATGTATATGTATTTAAACAGTTTGGTATTTCTTACTACATTTCTGATGCACTTTTAGTTGATTGATGTTGTATTTGCGCTAGAGACCTCTGACTTACATGTTGCAGTGGAAATATCTTAATATAGACAGCTCACACTACCTGGATTTAATTATCTTTATTTAAATAAACTGAATATAAATTACTGAGAAGGGTAACTAAGAGAGCATATGCTGTTCTAGATATCACTTGTATCAGAAGAAAACTCAAGGGGGAGTAAACTATCCAGATATTTTTAGATACCAATTGGCAAATAGCCTAACTCACACCTCTCAAATACTATTGATAGCCCAAAAAGACCAAGATTGGTATAAAATAGAACAATATCTATTGAAAGTCGATAATTTAGAATCCCTGTTTTGGTGTTAACAATCAGAATTGGATAAAATCTTGAATAAAGCCGATTTTTAGTTCTGACAAATATATTGGAAGAATGGTCTCAACTAAAAAAATGAATGTGAATAGTTGACAAATGCATGAAGTCCACCCCACTAGAAGCATTGGAATACAACATTATTGACTTTAAACTCCCACTAGTTCTTCAAAAAATTTTTTTTAAGAATTCAGGACTTATATTCATTAAGAATATTTAAAACCTTCACCCAGCTCCAAAGGGAGTTTGGATGCACAGTTAAAACATTTTTTTCATTAATCTGATCTACAAGATAAACAACTAAAAGATAAATTTGAGAGAGTTATGTGCATCAATCCAAATAAAAAAATTGTGAGAGCATGGTATGACCTTCTTCTCCTGACTCCAACTAGGAAAGTTAAAGCTCTAGAGACATGGGAAAGGGAATTAGCATGTCAAATAGTTAGAGAACATTGGTGGGATAGTTGGTCTCAAGTGGGCAAGATATCACACTGCTTATCAATACAGGAACTCCACTTAAAAGTTGTATATAGATGGCATTTATGTCCTGAAAAATTATTTAAATTTAAAGCCAAAGATAACCCACTATGTTGGAGGTGTAACAAACAGAATGTCAATCTGCTGCATATGTGGTGGGCCTGCGAAAAGATTGACAAGATATGGCGAAAAATCTTTGCTTTGATATCTGATTTAACAGAGATAACAGTACCAATGTCAGCTCTTACTGCTCTCTTTCACTTTGGATTGGATAATATGATTTTTCCTAAAAAAGCTTTGTCCATACAAATTCTAATGGCTATGAATACTTATAATAGCTAGAGAATGGATAAGTCAAACACCAATTGAATAGTAAAGGGTTAAAAACCAGATTGCTATCCAATGCTTAATGGAAAAAGGGTATTATCTAGTGAGAAAGAAACTGTGGTTATGTAACAGAATTTGGGATAAATGGTTGTTTTCACAAAATTAGGAAATTTAATATGGAGCTTACAATAATCTTTAATGCACATATATATATAACATATATAAACCCTGAATATATATATATATATATATATATATATATATATATATTTTAACGTAAAGGTCTCCCTGCCTAGCTGTCTTCTTTTTTGTTTTGTCTGTGTTAATTTACTGTCTACTTACTTTGCTGTTTGTCTATTTAGACTCGCTGTAATAATTTAATAGGTAACAAGCTAAATGAAAATCAGTATCAGCGATTAATAGACTAAATGTAATTATGAAAATTTGTTAAATGTTAAAATATTGTGATTTGTAAACAAAAATATATTGGATGTATTGAAATTTTCTAAAAAAAAAAAAAAAAAGAGAGCATATGCCAGGGGTCCTCAAACTCTGCCCCGCCAGATGTTGCTGAACTACAATGCCCATGATTCTCTGGCTATCGATGTAATTCAAAGAATCATGGGAGTTGTAGTTTAGCAACAGCTGGGGGGCCGGAGTTTGAGGACCCCTGGCATATGCTGTCTGAAGGCAACTCACTGGTAACCCATAAAGAAGAATGGTAGACTCTATGGCAGTACAGGCATCTGGCACTGCAAATATTTGTAAACTAAAATTCCCATGATGCTCTTATTCCCACAATGCTCTGTTGTAATGCTTAAACACATCCCAGGGAGGCTATGTTTATACCTGTGTGTTCAATCTCGCACATGTGACGCACTGACACATAGCAGGAACACACTTTACATGGCATGTGCAGCAACAACTAGTTATGTTTTTGAAAAACATAAACCTATGTCACAGGGGTGTAACTAGAAATCACAGGGCCCTGGCAAAAATCTAAGAAGGGCTCCCCTTACTGCCCTTCTTGCTCCCCTCCTTAAACAATACACCCAAGTGAGATGTGTGGTGGCTGAGTGTGATTGTGCGGGGGTTGTTTGAGTGTGTTTTTGTGTGGGGCCTGGTTGAGTCTGATTGTGTTAGTTGGCTGAGTGTCATTGGCATGTGTGGAGTTGGCAGAATGTGATTGTGTGCATGTGTGTGGCTGGGCAAGTGACATTTTATATGGGGTTTGGCTGCATGTGAGTGGGGAGTTATTGGCCCTGCTTGGGGTCACTTCCCTTAGCAGCATTCCTCCATGCTGATGCTAACATGATAGAGTCACTACCAGGCCAGCACACCGATGTCAGAGCATCCCATATGTCCCCAGCAAGTGCCTGTTGGGGAGGAAACATAGTGACAGAGAGCAAGATAATTGCCTGTTACTAAATCTGTGGCATTAGACTCTGTGCTCCACCGCATACAGGTCTAATGTTGAGGATTCAACTGACTGGTAGGGGAAGGACTTTAAAGAACTTTATATAAAAATCTATATATTTGTTAGTATTCCTGCAAGCTCAATGTTCAGATGGAATTTAATGCTCTTTAATATACACTTACATTATGTACAATTTAAAAATAATACACATTTATTATTAACATATGCATCTATGCATGTGTATATATAATGTGTGTATGCATATACATACAGTGGGACCTCGGTTCACGAATTGAATGCGTTCTCCGGGACGTTTCTTAATGCGAAAAATTTGTAAACTGAAACACGGTTTCCCATAGGAATGCACTGAAAACCAATTAATCCATTCTGGAGGTCCGAAAAAAGTCAAAATGAGCTGGCATGGAAACTAACCCACAATGCAGAACACACAATAAAAGGCATGCAAACGGTGAAGCTCTGCTCCCTACCTTTCCACAGCTTGAGAAATTCGGGACTTCTGCAATTCGGCATTCCCGAAATTCGGGACTGCAGCACTTCGGGACTTCAGGAATTTGGGACTTAGGCAATTCGGGACTTCCGAAATTCGGAACTTCGGCAATTCTGCGCTTGTGAAATTCGGGACTTCTGCAATTCAGCATTCCCGAAATTCTGGACTTCAGCACTTCGCGACTTCAGGAATTCAGCACTTTGGGAATTCGAGACTTCACAATTCCCTAACTCTACCTCTACCCCTCACCCTACCTCTATCCCTAACCCTAACTCTACCCCTAACACTACCTCTATCCCTAACCCTACCTCTATCCCTAACCCTACCTTTAACCCTACCCCTAACCCTAACCCTACCTCTACCCCTAACCCTACCTCTATCCCTAACCCTACCTTTAACCCTACCTCTATCCCTAACCCTACCTTTAACCCTACCTCTACCCCTAACCCTACCCTTAACCCTACCTCTATCCTTACCCCTAACCAAAACTCTACCCTAATCCTACCCATACCTCCATCCCTACCCCTACCTCTATCCCTAACCCTTACCCTAACCCTACCCCTTACCCTACCTCTATCCCTAACCATAACCCTACTCTATCCCTAACCCTAACCCTACCTCTATCCTTAACCCTAACCCTACCTCTACCCCTAAACCTAATCCTACCCCTAATCCTTACCCTAACCCTACCCCTACCTCTATCCTTAACATTAACCCTACCTCTACCCTTAACCCTTACCCTAATCCTACCAAAAACCCTACCCCTACCCCTACTTCTATCCTTAACCCTACCTCTACACCTAACCCTACCCCTAACCCTACTCCTAACCCTAACCATACCCCATAACCCTAACCCTATCCCTAACTCTACCTCTAACCCTACCCCTACCTCTATCCTTAACCCTTACCCTACCTCTATCCCTAACCCTACCTCTACACCTAACACTACCCTAAGGATTGGGGTATGGTTAGGGGTAAGGTTAGGGGTAGGGTTAGAGGAAGGTTGGGGTAATGGTTCAGGTTAGGGGTAGGGTTAGGGCTAGGATTATATTCCTGTCATCATTCCCTTAATTTTACCTCCCTCTCCTGTTTTGCCACTTTTCAGAAATCAGAAGCACTTCAGCACTTCTGAAATTAGGCACTTCGGCAATTTGGTTCTGTTTGGAATTTCCAAAATTCGTGACTTTGGGATTTTGACAATTCGGTTCGGCACTTCGGAAATTCGGCACTTTGGCATAATTGACATAATTCGGCCAAATTTAAATGTGGACCGAAACAAATTGTACATGTCTAATTCCTACTACTATAGTGCTGGAATAGATATTTAGATTGGGCCCAATGGCTGAGATGATTATTCTTGATGATCTCAGTCAATCCAATACTTTCCCATAGGAAAGATTTGGAAGGCTATTGCGCATGCACGGCAAAACTCATTGCATCTTTATGGGAAGCATTCAGGGTCTCCATGCAGAGTGTGAAGATGCTGAATGTAGCATTGGCGGATTCCAGGGGGGGCAACGGAGCAATTGCCCCCCCCCGAGATTCTCCCCTGCCGGCTAATGCAGGGATGGCATTGTCCAAGCACCAGCCCTGCTATGTGCCTGCGGACCAGGGAGGGAGATCAGTGATCTCCCTCCCCGGTCCGCAGGCACATTGCTGACAGCCGGCAGGGGAGGGAGAGAGGACCCGGGAGCTCAGTCTGCAGCTCCTCCGGGTCCTCCTCTCGCGAGATTTGGAGCGTTGCCGCGGTTACCACGGCCACGCTCCAAATCTCGTGAGAGTGAAGTCTAGCCCTGGAGCACGGGCTAGACTTCACTCCACACTAGAACCACCAGGGATTCCCACTGGGACCACCAGGGACGGAGAAATGTCCCCCATCCTCCTCAATAAAGGTAAGAAGGGAGGGGGGAAACATCAATATATTTATTTTATTAAATAATTTTTTTTTAAAAATCCTCCCTACCCTCCTTCCTCCCCCATACAAACATACACTGCCCCCATACACACATACACTGCCCCCATACATACATACACTGCCCCCACACACACACATACAATGCCCCCATACATACACTGCCCCCCCCACATACACATACACTGCCCCCCCAACACACACATACACTGCCCCTCATACACACATACACTGCCCCCCACACATACACCACCCCCCCATACACACATACACTGCCCCATACATACACTGCCCATACATACACTACCCCCCACACACACACTGCCCCACACATACACTGCCCCCATATACACATACACTGCCCCCCATACACACATACACTGTCCCCATACATACACTGCCCCCATACACACACACACTGTCCCCATACACACATACACTGCCCCCATACACCATATACTGCCCCCATACACACACACACACACTGCACACCCATACACACTGCACACCATACACACACTGCCCCACAAACACTGCACACACAGACACATACAGTGCCCTACACACACTGCTGCCCCCATACACACATTGCCCCACACACACTAAAGCACCCCCATACATAAAGTGCCCTCCCCATAAAGTGCCTCCCTCCCCAAACACACATACACCCCCCATACACACACACATACCTGCCCTCATACACACATACACTGCCCCCCCATACATACATACACTGCCTCCCCACACACACATACAGTGCCCCCCCCATACATACACTGCCCCCACACACACATACACTGCCCCCCAACACACACATACACTGCCCCTCATACACACATACACTGCCCCCACACACCACACTGCCCCCATACACACATACACTGCCCCCATGTACACTGCCCCATACATACACTACCCCCACACACACTGCCTCCCATACACACACTGCCCCCATACATACTACCCCCATACACACATACACTGCCCCCATACACACACTGCCCCCATACACACACTGCACACCCACTGCCCCACAAACACTGCACACACAGACACATACAATGCCCTACACACACTGCTGCCCCCATACACACATTGCCCCACACACACACACAACCCCCCCATACACACACTGCCTCATACATAAAGTGCCCTCCCCATACACACACTGCCCCACACAGACATACAGTGCCCCAAACACACATACAGTGCCCCCCATACACACTGCCACCCTTACACACCAACACACACACTGCCCCACACATACACTGCCCCCTAACACACACTGCAACCCTGACATACACTGCCGTCCTTACACACTCACACATACTTCACCGCTCACACACACTGCACCTTTCACATACACTTCACCCCTAACACACACCACTGCTCCTATGCCCTATATCCCAGCAGACCCCAGGTAAGTTGTCAAACTGTTCTTAAACGGTATGACTACTTACTCTGGGGTGGGATCCTGGCACTACTGGCACCATAACTACTACACTGAGCTGTAGTGGTTATTGTGCCAGGATTATTTATTTAAATAATCTACAAGTGCCCATCCCAAGATCAGGCTCTGGATCCGCCACTGGAATATAGGTGCTCCACTAGTGAATTAGTGCAATGATTTTTAAAGCATTAGATGCTTTATTTTCTTTAGTGGTTAGGTTATATTGATATTTATTGGTTTTGCCTCATTTTTAGTCATCTGAATTGTTTTAGCCTAGTTTTAGTCGACTAAATCTCAACTAAAATGTAACTAAAATTGTTAGTTGACAAAATGAAAACTGGTCTGAGAGGTTGCTGTTTTGAGGTTGCAATTATGCAGCTACAGAAAGTGGAAAAACGTGTTCTTTTTTAAGCAAAACTAAAAAGGTTTAAACGTGGAGAATAATACATCAGGTATATGAAGTTAAAACAAATTAAATGCAGTTTAGTGGTATTTAGTGACCAGAGTGTTCCTTAAATAATAATAATAATAATATATATATATATCTCACTGAATTGCAAATTGTTTTGAAATCTCCAAAGACTGTCTCATTTTTACCTTGCCAGTGAGATAGCTCACTGGGCTAATTAATCATTAGTAGAATGTGTTCAGCACTTGGGTTGCAGGTTTGAATCCCGGCAGGGTTGACTCAACCCTTCATCCCTTTGAGGTAGATAAAATCAGTACAATTAAATTGGGTAATACAAACTAACAAGGCCTGGATTTTAGGCTAAGAAGGTAACATCCCCAGGATGTACTTGAAATCCAGAGTAATCTGAATGTGCCTTTCATGGATAAATATCTTGTTATTATTTTAGGCCAAAACAGTCAGATCAGAAAATTTCTTCATATCTGCCGTGTTCTCAGCTCAGCTATTTTGGTTTTAAATTTGTAATATCCTGTGTAGTTTCCCACAATTTTCGTTTTATTAGCAGGACTAATGTGTACGTCAATGATAAAGAATACAGTTTTCACAATATTTCTGCTTGCATGTAATTATCTGCCTATATTCTTAGAAATGCAAATGAATGTCACTTTGAGAACATAAGGAAGTGATTGCGCTGTGTTACACGAAATTGCAGAAAGTAAATTCTGCAAAAGAGTTGCCTGCAGGAAATAAGATACAAGGTGACTCATAGTTTAACCTTCAATTCCACTTCACCATCGTTTCAACATCTCCACTGAACCACAAAAAAGAAAAAAAATGTCTTTAAGGAAAACGCACACGAGTAGTATTCATCCCTCAAATGAAAATATATTAATTAATTATTATTGGGAATCTTATATATAAAATAGCTGCTTGTGCCAGGAGCACACATATTCTAAACTCTCTACTGGGATTGTCTCTAAAGCAAGTCATTGAGGAGCCAACTCGTAAAGAGGCCATACTCGATTTAGAGTTAACAAATGGAGATTTGGGGGCCGTGGCCTGACCTCGGAGCGAGCTGGACGTGGTGGTGTGAGGCTCTGCTCCGAAAACGCTGTTATAAGCTTACTTTAGCACTTTAAACATTGCTAGACACCACTACCTGATGGAGAAAAGGAACCCTAAGAAGGGGCCCAAGAAATGGCCGGAGGCTGGGGCCTCTGTCATGGACCTACTGATAGCTAACAAAGCGGGCCCTGTGGAGGACCAAAATGGCACCGGAGAAGGCCGCACTCCTTCCTGGACCCCGCCGCGCAACGGGGGTGCGGTGGATTCATCCCAGGGGGACACGGTGCAAATATTGGCGAAACTGGCCGAGCTTAAAACTTACTTGGCTGGGGAGATCGAGAGGTCCACGGCGGTGCTGCAGACGGAGATTCATGCACTTGGCACCAGAACTGGGCACTTAGAGGAGCAGATGGAGGAAGCAGTGAGAGCACACAACGAGGTTGTGACCCAAGTGAATCTCCTTACCTCGCGCCCATACAAAGCGGATCTGGTGCTGGAAGACGCGGCTAACCGATCACGGCGAAATAACCTCTGGATCAGGGGGCTGCCGGAAAGAGAGGGGCCCCTGGTCGACTTAATCCTCACCATCGCAAAAACGCTCTTACCGGATATCCCGGAGCATATGTGGCAGATTGAGAGGGCACATCGAGCCCTGCATGCCCAACGCGAATGCACCCCGGGACGTCATTCTCAGATTTTTGCATTATTCCACCAGAGAAGCGCTGCTGAGGAAAGTCAGAGATGGGCCGATCAAATATGGAGCAGCCACCATGGCCCTGTACCAGGACTTGGCACCTAGTACACTTCAGCGCAGGCGGGAGTGGAAGCCTATTACGGAAGCGCTGCACTGGGCTGGAGTTCGATACGCCTGGGGCTTTCCCTTTCACCTCATGGCGTTCAGAGACAGCCGGGTGCATATGCTGATGCCGGGGGGGGGGACCCCAGGCGCCTCTTCGAGGGGCTGGGGCTGGCGCCCCCTCTGAATCTCCCAGCAGTAGCGGTGCCTGTGAAGGAGTTGCGGCCCTTACCAAGTGAATGGTGGGCAGCTGGATACGGAGGCCACGGAGGCCACGGAGGCCAGAAGAAGGTGTCGTGAGCTGTTTCACCATCACTACGCCACCGACGGAACTCTGGGCGGTATGTGGAGGAATGGACGTGGACTCATTGACAATTGGGGAAGGAGGCCATGAGAAAGAGAGTTGCCCTGCTTGGGGGACGGAATACACTGGGTGGTTGGCTAAGGCACTAGGTGGGGTGGGACAAGGGGGGTACAGGGAGGGAGGGCCTGGTTCTCGGCCCCCGCGGGGGGGTGGCCTCTCCCGGGTGGTGCAGTGTACCTGGAATTTACGGCAGAGGTCTGTCCGGACTTATGGAGCAGATGGACAGGGTAGGCACCCCTTATACTGGGGCCAATGAACGTTGGAGACGTTCATTGGTGGGGATGGACACTGGGACGGGGCAGATGGGGGGACCTAAGGGGCCCATCACCCTGGGAAGGGGGAGCTAATGTCCACTGAGCTCTGACATCTAGGGCAGTAGAGAAACACGTACATCCTCTCCGCATTCCCACTGTGTGCTCCCGCCTCCCTTGCCTCTGTGCTATCCATCTCATGAAGCGCGGGGGAGAGTGGTGGAGCTGGAATGGGGGGTCTATCACCAGACGGCACGGGGGTTGCAGAGGGAGATGTAGCAAGCATAGGACTCCAATGAAGGGGGGTGCTTCAGTCGCCTCGGGGGGACATTCCTCCTGGGAGGGACGCAGGGCAAAGGGGGAGACATACGGATAGAAGATAGTCGGGTGCAGGGGGGGGACTGTTCAGACAGAGGGGGCACACACGGAACAGAGGGCGAGCGTACCCAAGGAGCGTAGGAAGGAGGGGGAATGAGAGGCCGGAGATGAGCAAGCTGTTACGGTTTGTTTTTACCACAACCAAACAAACAAACAAAAAAAAAAAAACGTTGAATACCTATATAGCTTCGAATCAACACTGGCAAGGCTACGGACGCGGGTGAAGGGAATGTATGGGCCTAGCCTCTGGGTGGAGTGATGAGGATAGGAGTCAGCACCTAGACCTTAGAGGGGGAGTCCCCACCCCAGCAGGAGGGGATAATGGAGACAGATGACTTCCGGGGGGGGACACTCTACTTTATAGCGAAGCGGATGGTTCAACCGGGCGCGGCCTCCTTTTCTGTAGCACGGGAACGGAAGCCCGGAGAGAGGTGGCGGGTGGGCTATACGATACCATTGATACGGGAGAGTTCTGAAGGGGAGGAAGTACCAGAAGTTAGTTGGGATAAGTTCTCTTGTTGTCAATTTGGTTTATTGTTAATTGGGTTAGTAGGGATAGGGTGTCGCACAATAGGTCACGCTAGCTACTTCCACTGGCATTACAGCGTTACCGGGTTTAGGTACATGGTCCTACGATGCTCGCGGACGCAGTGCGTGGGCGCATCAATGGATCATACTCTCCGTTCACACCTTGTGGATAGTAAGACCAGACGTTGTTTCTTTACTCACCAGTGCGGGATCCTCACACTATTTGACTTCTTCCTTTCTATCTATTCTCTTTCTTCTTCTACTCTCCGGGGGGGGGGGGCGCATGGGAGGGAGGCGGGGGGGGTTGAGGGACCGGGCGGGCGGGCCCTTTTGCTAGCATGGGACTTCGAGGGATACAATGACGGTGAAACTCACCTCTCTGAATGTGAGGGGCCTTAACGCCCCGACTAAGAGGCATCTTCTTTTTTGTGAATTGAAAAGGGCGAAAGCAGATATTGCATTTGTTCAGGAGACGCATTTGCCCAAACAGGGGCGCTTCTCTCTCAGAGACCGTATTTATACGATCTCTCGTGAGGCCAGGGCCCACTGTAGGCACAACGGGGTAGCTATCCTGGTGCGCAGTAACTGCCCATAGCAGATTACGGGGTCGGATGCGGACGAAGAGGGACGCTACATTATTGTCTCAGGAGCGCTTTACTCCCATACACTCCACCTGGTGAATGTTTATGCCCCTAATTGTCCGGACCCGACCTTTTGGGCCACCTTACTGGACAAGCTTAGCAAGCTACCGAGTGGCATGATTCTTGTGGGAGGGGATTTTAATGCAGCACCGAGCGCGGCAGTGGACAGAAGCACCAACAAGGGCTTGCCCCGGTCGCAGGGGGGGGGGCAGGATAAATTTCTTCACGACTTTATTGCACGCTCAGGCCTAGTGGATGTTTGGAGGGCCCATCACCCGAGTGAGGTTGATTATACATATTACTCAGCCCCACACGGCACCTATTCCCGAATAGATTTCTTTTTAGTTAATGACAGAGGCCTTGCACGAACCATTGACTCGACAGTAGGGACCATTACCTGGTCCCACCATGCAGAGGTTACGATTACCCTCGGGAATCTCTGTGTGGCATCCCCCTGGACCTGGAGGCTTAACACTTCCTTATTAAGGGACCCCACGATTAAAGAACAGATACATACAGAGATTTTGGACTACTTTAAAGCTAATGACACACCTGACGTTAGTATACCCACGATCTGGGCAGCACACAAGGCAGTAGTGAGGGGAGCCCTTATACGTCTAGCGACGAAAAAGAAAAAATTTAAAACACAAAGAGAGACTCCTGACAGACCTTAAGAGTGCAGAGTAGAGGCACCAGACCCACCCTACAGGGGACACACTGAGGAAAGTAGAGTATTGGACTCTGTTGGACAATGTAGCACAGTCACTGACGTGGACTAAACAATCCTTCTATGAAAAAAGTAATAAAATGGACACTATGTTAGCCAGGACTCTACGGCCCCGACAGAGACGTACACATATCACTTCGATACGACATGCCGACGGCTCCCTGAAAACTACACCCGGGGAGGTGGCAGAGGTTTTCCGAGACTTCTACTGGACGTTGTATAATCACACACCTGCAGACGCCCAAAGAGGCGCCCAGGAGATGGACAGCACTTACAGATTTTTACTCGATTTAGGCTTACCAAAACTCCCAAGAGAGGCTAGGACACAGCTGGCGGCAGAGATCACGGAAGAGGAGGTAGTTAGGGCGATCGGGGGCTACAAGGGAGCAAGGCCCCGGGACCGGATGGGTTCGATGGCGCCTATTATAAGACCTTTACAGAAGAGCTTGTACCCCACATGCTTAAACTATTTAACCACTTTAGGGAGGGGGGCACACCGAGCCCGGACATGACATTGGCCTCCATTGTATTACTTCCCAAACCCGATAAGGACCCGCTGCTGCCTGGTAGTTATAGGCCCATTTCCCTCATAAATCAGGACATGAAGATACTAGCTAAGATAATGGCCGATAGACTTTCCCCACATTTGACATGTCTTATAAATCCCGGCCAGGTAGGCTTCATCCCAGGACGACAATTGTTTGAAAATACCCATAGGAACATAGACCTCATATGGAAACAAACAGTCACGAACACGCCCACGCTGGCAGTCTCTATAGATGCTGAAAAAGCTTTTGATAGAGTTAAGTGGCGTTATATGTTTACGTGCTACAGCATTTGGGGTTCCCTGAGGAATACATTACAGTGGTGGAGGCTACGTACAGTAATCCTAGAGCACAGGTTCGGGTCTTGGGGGCGCCGCCTTCCCGCTCTATAATGGAACTCGGCAGGGATGTCCACTCGCCCCTCTACTTTTTGCCCTATCATTAGAGCCCTTTCTGCAAGCGCTCCGGAAACATCCGGGGATCCACTGGGTACGGGTGGGAGGTAAGGAATTTTTAGTAGCTGCTTACACCGATGACGTACTTCTGACGCTCACGAGGTCTGGTGTATCTATGATGGCGTTGCGTGAGGTATTGGCAACATACGGGGAAATTTCCGGATTTAAAGCGAATATGACAAAATCGAGCGCACTCCCCATTAGAATGCCAAAGGAAGATATAGCCCAAATACATAGAGAGCATCATATTAAGATTGAGACGCTTTCTATCAAATATCTGGGAATTCAATTGACCGCAGACCCAGACGACTTATATGCATGCAACTATACTCCGTTATGGCATGCATTGATGAGAGATATGGACAGATGGATCGATAAGCCAATATCTTGGATAGGGCGGATCCATTCTGTCAAAATGAACGTCCTGCCGAGGGCCTTGTTCCTCTTCCAGGCTCTTCCGATCCCCTTGACTAGGGCACAGCTCACCCCGCTCCAACGGGCAATAGGGAACTTTGTGTGGCAGCATAAGAGACACCGCATATCCAGATACATTCTGTATAGGCCAAGGACGAGGTGGGGGCTCGGCCTCCCGGACCTGTACCACTACTATATAGCGGCACAATTAGCTCAGGTAGAGCTCTGACATTCACCCCCAGACGAGCTGAGATGGGTGGACATAGAGTAATTTATGATGGGGATGGATATGCCCCAGTTTGTGATGTGGGTACCTAAGGAACATAGACCACCGATAGGGGTCACCTGTCCGGCGGTGGTGAACTCTCTGCGGCTCTGGGATTCTTGCAGCAGAAAGTACGGGCTGGTGTCCTGTCCCTCACCTCTTACACCAATATTATGAAACCGGGAGTTTGCTCCAGGGATGGCGGCTAGGAATTTTAGGAATCTAGAGTATGCGGGCCTGCAGAGACATCGCCACCTCTACCGGGGCCCAGACATAATAACATTCGATGAACTACGACAGGACAGACACCTAACACTGGCGGATTTCTTTCGATTTCTGCAGATTAAGGACTATGCCAGACAACCCCATATCAAGACAATAGCACAGGGACCACTGACGTTCTTTGAATCTATGTGCGATACAGGGTGCATACCGAAGGGACTCATAGCATGGCTCTACACGCACTTCTGCTCTGTGGCGCGGGGGTGGGGGGAGATGACTTATATTACACAATGGGAGAGAGACATGGGGGAGGAACTTGAGGGGGTAGTTTGGCAGGAGATTTGGGAGGCTAGCAGAACAACCTCGATATGTGTAACATTACAAGAACAATCCTTTAAAACGATGTTCCGATGGTACGTGAACCCAGTCAAATTATTTAAGATGCATAAAATCACCACGGACGACTGTTGGCAAGGGTGCGGGAACAAGGGGACCTACCTGCATATGTGGTGGGAATGTCCGAGAATTAAGGGATTTTGGGGGGCCATGAAGGACCTTCTGATCCAGGTTTTCTCTAGAGCCCCAGATTTAGATCCCTGGGTATATCTCCTCAATAGGTCGGTAGACGGATGGACGAGTTGGGAGCAGACACTGCTCCATAAGCCCACTTTGGCAGCTAGGAGAGCGATAGCATACACCTGGTTACAACCAGAAGCGCCACAAATGGCAAGTGTATACTCACGGATAAAGAAGGTGAGACTGATGGACGACCTAACGGCTAGACTGCGGGGATCCTCGGGAACATTCCGTAAGGTTTGGGAGCCATGGGATGGGAGCCCACTGGGGGCTTAGGTGGTGCGGAGGAGCTTTGAGGGGTGGAGTGGGGGGGGCGTGTGTTCCGTGGCCTGTCCCGGTCCCTGGCTCCCCCTCCCCCTGCGGCCTTTTCCTTGGTGCCTCATTGCCCCAACTTACTTACTTATTCTTTTCTTTTCTTTTCTTTCCTCTACTCTATTCTTGTTTCTCAATCTCTTCTGTGGTTCGTCGCCTTGACCCTTTCCCGCAGGGTAAGGTGCCGAACTTAGTATGGTACCGCCTATGGTGCGCCTCAATCAGGTGATGGAGCATCCCACTTATCTCCTGGGATGCGAATTCAAGGAATAGGGTACCTAGGCTAGGGATGTTGCACTAACTTTGGTTTGACACATAGCTTCAATGGTCACATGTATTAAGCCTATACAGGGATGTCCCTGTCCTATTTTCAAGAAAGGCAATGACTTTGCATTATACATTTCTGCTTATGAAGCTGTAAGAGCCATAATTTGGTTACTCTCATGCTATTATGTATTATGTACACAAAATGTGCTATATTGACTGCCATACCGGGGTATGTGATGAAAAGCCTGTAATTGCTGTTGTGGCTCTGCATACTAATGTGTTCATGTGCGCACATATAAAATAAACAATTTAAAAAACAAAAAAAAACAAATGGAGATTTGGGATCAGATATTACTGTAGGTTAAAGTTTAGGATCCAGTGATCACCAGTCAGTGTGGCTTAATATAAGAACAGTGACTGAGTCACACCACACAAAAACAAAAGTTTTAGACTTTAAAAAAAACAGACTTTTCTAAAATTAGAATATGTGTAAAGAAGTCATTATCAGACTGGAGCAACTTAAATGGAGTACAGGAGAAATGGGATTATTTAAAAGTTGCACTGCTGAAGGCAACATAAAATTGCATTAGGCTTGTCAGTAAAAGCAAAAAATTAAAGAAACCACTGTGGTACTTCGCAGATGTGGCCAAAATAGTAAAAAACAAAAAGTTAGCATTTAGTAATTACAAAAAGGAAGGAAGTAAGAAAGACAGAATGATCTATGAGATTAGGCAGAAAGAGGTAAGCACGTTATAAGAGCTTCCAAATCACACACAGAAGAGAAAATAGCACAGTAAGTAAAAAAAATGGGACAAAACATTTTTTTTTCTCATTTATAGTTTTTATTAATATTTTAGCAGGATAGTACATACATCGTCGAGCAATGTTTTCCAGAATAGTCTTAAATATTGTTGTTTCGACATTTAGTACAGAGTGCAAGCAGTTGCGGTCAATAATAGCTGAGAGCGTCCGCAAGCCATTGTTATGCTCTTTGTAGGATGAGTACATTATGAATTAATTTAACTAACTGGGGAATGGGAAAGGGTACAGAAAGGAAAGAGGGAGTAAGGGGAGGGGGGATGCCCTGGTCTATGTCCACCAATACCAATATTCGTGCCCATTGGGCTTTAGCTTGTTCGCCTTTCTGTGCACATCAGCTGTCCGATATCAGTTTTGGGGTCCCATATGTGTGCTGTGCTGTTGGGAAGTTTTGTAGTGTGTTTTGTGGGATGTCCTGTGAGATGTTACTGCTAGGTCGCCTGAGGTGTGAGCCAACTGGCCCAGTCTTTCTCATATTTCTCTATGCATCTGTTTATTTTGCTAGCCATCCTCTCGTATGCGCTTATTTGGTCCATTCTGGATCGTATATTGTCTATTGGGGGAATCTGTGTGCTCTTCCAACTGCCAGCTAGGGTTATTTTAGCTATTGTGAGGATGTTCAAGATTACCTTTTTATGGGGGTGTAGCGATAGTTCTGGGATGATATGGAGTATGAATTTTTCTGCATGTGGTGCAATTAGAAACTGTGTCCTGTGAGAGATCATGGTCTTGACCTGGTTCCAGAATGTTTTTAGCTTGGTGCAGCTCCAGAATATGTGGAGCATCGTTCCGGTGCCAGTGCCGCATCTCCAGCATAATTCCGAAGAGCCTGTGTACATCTTCGCCAGCCTGTGCGGCACTAGGTACCACCTCATTGTTATTTTGCAATAAGCCTCCCACAGCGAGAGCCTGTGTGAGGCTTGTTTGGTTTGTGCTAATGCTGTATGCCATTCTGTTAAGGAGAACTGGTTACCCATGTCTCTTTCCCATTGTATCATATATTTCAGTTTATCTGGGTTTGCGTTTGTGAGGAGTTCGTGGTAGCATAGAGCTAGTGGTTTGGCTGATTTGCTTAAGAGTATCTGGTGGGGTGTGATGGCCTTGGCATAGGATTTGCCTGTGATATTCGTGAAACAGTTCTGTATTACACTTTTAACCCTCAAGTAAAGGTAGAGGTCCCTAGGTTCCAGGTTTAGTTTTCTTTGAAGCTCGGGAAATGGTTTCGCCTGTTCCTCTTTTACTAGGTCGCGGACCTTTCTTGCGCCCTTCGCCTGCCATCTCCCTAGCCGCAATTCTGGGGAACAGGCTGCTAATGCTTCTATCGGGGCTTCTTTGAGGAGCTGTGTCGGGTCCACCACCCATGGACCCCACTCTTTCCAAGCGTGTAGGAGGGTCCCTGAGCAGTGAAGCGCCTTTTTAGTCTGGGTTCGGGGAATGGAACTTGTCCATAAGTGATGGCTCAGATTTTGTGTACCTAAGCATGGGCTTTCGAGTGGGAGCCAGAGTGGACAGTGGGAGAGTTTGTGGATGCGTAATAGTCTTATCCCTTGTGCCAGAAGGGATGCCCTATAATAAGCTTTTATGTCCGGCAGACCCAGTCCCCCTTTTGTGTAGGTGAGCCCCATGTAGCCCTTAGCTACCCTGGGCGGCTTTTTTTTCCAGATGTGAGCGTTGATGGCGCTTTGAAATTGTTTAAGCAATGAGTTTGGGAGAGCTATGGGAAGGGTTCTGAAGAGGTAAAGTATATGTGGTAAGGCCATCATCTTTATGAGGTTAATTCGGCCTAACCATGATACCTCCAGATTCTCCCAGTTCCTGAGTGTTTTTTTTAATTCTGTTGAGGATTGGGTAATGGTTTTCTTTTGTTATTTTTTGAGTGGATTTAAATAGTTTCACTCCTAAGGGAGGACGTGCGCCAGTCGAATGTATGGCTGCTTTTTAATGCATCCAGAGTGGTACGTGGCAGGTTTATAGGTAGTGCCTGTGTTTTGGCTAGGTTGTTCTTATAATATGAGATTTTCCCATACCTCGTCAACGTTTCAAGGAGGGGGGGCATGGAGGACCCAGGGTTCGTGATGAACAGTAGAATGTCATCAGCAAAAATGGCTAGTTTTTTAGTTCCTCCCGGTGTAATTAGACCTTGTATGGATGCATCCTGTTTTATGCTTCTGATTAAGGGTTCTAAGCATAGAATGAAGATTAAGGGGGAAAGAGGACATCCCTGCCGGGTGCCATTGCGAATGTCGAATTGGCGGGAGATGAACCCAGTGCTAAAGACTTTAGCGGATGGGTGTTGGTATAGTGCCAGTATGCTTGATCTAAAAGTAGGTGGGAACCCCAACTGCGTTAGAGTGCGAGCCATGTACCTCCAGTGTAGCCGATCAAAGGCCTTTTCGGCGTCTAATGCAAGTAGTAGACCAGCTTGATGTGATTTGTTGGCCCATTCTATCAAATTGCCTGGTGTTATCCCCTACCTGCCTGCCCTGCACGAAACCTGCCTGTTCTTCTGAAACGAGGTCTGGGATGATGGGCTTGAGTCTGGACGCTATGAGTTTGGTGTAGAGTTTGGTGTCTACGTTTAATAAGGAGATTGGGCGTAGGTTTGCGCATTGGGTGGGGGTTTTGTTAGGTTTTGGCAATGTCACTAGATGCGCCTCCAGCATTTCTTTGGGCATGGATCTGCATTCTTTGATGTTATTAAATAGTTTAGTGAGGGGCGCCGTTAATTGGTTTGCTAATTTGACATAGTAGCAGTTGGAGAGCCCGTCTGGGCCAGGGGCCTTCTGTTTGGGGAGAGATGTTATGGCTGCTGCGACTTCCTCTTCCGTGAAGGGACTTTCAAGGAAGGCGCATTGTGCCTGTGTCAGGCATGGTAGAGGCGTCTTATCTAGGAAGGAGCTTATTTCCTCCTCATTTGGCTGGTGGGTGTTGGGGTCTGTCTCTAATTGGTATAGTGATGCGTAATAATTCACCAATTTGTTCACTATGTCTTGGGGATTGTATAGCTTGTCCCCACTCTTAGAGGTTATGTAGGGGATTTTTGATTGTAATTTAGTCTGTTTGCTTTCCTAGCTAGGAGTTTTCCGGCCTTGTTGCCTGTCACATAATAAACTTGTTTTAGAGATCTGAGGTGTCTTTCTGTTGTTATTAGTTGTAGGTTGTGTAAGGCCATTCGGATGGACATCATTTGTTTGTGTGTGGTTATCGTGGGTTTCTGTTTATGATTGGTTTCCACCTTGGCCAGCTCCTGTGCCAGTTTGCCCATCTCAGATTGACGTGATCTCTTTACCCTAGCCCCTAATTGGATGAGCAAACCCGTCATGACTACTTTATGGGCCAACCACTGGGTGGAAGTAGATGTTTGACAATCTGTGTGATTATAGAAGTATTCTTCCACGTTGGTCTTTATCTCTCGGAGTGACTTGGGATCATCTAATAGGCTGTCATTGAAATGCCAGGTGCCCCATCCTCTAGCTGGGTTATGGAATTCTGAGGGCCACTTTTTGAGGCGCATGATCGGACCACGTTATTGGCCCGATCTGTACCCGGATTGCAAAGGGTAAGGTTTTGACATCGGTCCGACAGAGAAGTCTCTCCCATTAGGGTAAAGGCTCCGCCATACGTCGTAGAGGTCGTGTTGGTGCATAAGCTTTCTGAGATGGGAACCTAGTGAGAGTGAGTGGGCCTTTGGTGGTTTATCCAATTCTCTCTTGATATCAATGGGGGGATCTGGGGCACAGTTAATGTCCCCACATATAATGGTATGTCCTACCTTGAATTTTTCAATTTTCCGAAAGGCCATTGTGAGGAATGAGTTTTGCGCGTCATTGGGAGCGTATAACGATGCTAGTGTCACTGCTAGCCCGTTTAGTGAGCCCACCAGTATCAGAAGTCTACCATCCTTTCTAGCGTACTGTTTGGATGGTGTGAATACCCAATCGTTGTGGAAGTAGATGAAAACCCCTTTGGTTTTAGTTTTGGACAGAGCGTGGTAGCCTTGGGGGTAGTGTTTAATACTGAATTTCGGGGGGTTCCTAACACTCAGGTGAGTCTCCTGCAGACATACCATTGCTGCCTTGGACTTAGCCATTTCCTGGCCTAATAGTCTCCTCTTATGGGGGCTGTTCAGGCCTTTAACATTCAATGTGAGTATGGTTAATGTGTCAGTCATTGCTCCATATTATAACTGCGCTGTGAAGCAACCTGGGTTCGGGACTGAAGTGGTGCTGCGAAATTGAGTGGTCTGATCCAGGGAGAGGAGAACTGGGGAAACCAATGGAAAACCAGGGGTAGGAGATCGGGAGGGGATAACTAAAGCATGTACAAAGCGCCCAAACAGCATGAAGCACTCTACTTGGATGAGATGTGAATGGGAAGTTCATTCCCGCCACCTTCTCAGCCTGGGTCGTGCCTGGTTTTTACCAGCCGGGTGAATACAGCCTATTTAGTGAGCTTTTAACATCTCTCCTCAATATGTTTTTTTTTTTTTTCTCCCTGCTTTGCTACAGGTGAGGTTATGACCTGTAGACTTGTGTGTCATGTTGATTTCAATTCTAGCCTTACAGAAGCAGTATTTATATTGTCGTGTATAATTGCTACCGGCCTCGCCTCGGCACCCTTTGTGCTGCGTTTAGTTGCTATGTGTACTGCGTGTGACATTTCATGCATAACATTAGATTCTATATCCTATACGCAATACATTGATGCTGTGAAATATGTGCAGGGTACCCCACCATAGTCCACATATGCAGGGGTAAAAACATTTGGCATGGTGCACAGTTCGTGTTTCTCATACTCACGACCTGGTGGACTGAGCAGAGACACCGCCATTTGTGGTAACAGTTATATACAGGGTGGGAAAGTTGAAGATTTTCAGGCCGAGGGTTTAGTCCGAGCACCGGGTCTTTCGAGTTCCTCAGGCCTTGCTGGGCGAGCCCGCCAGTTGCCACTCGGTGTGCATGCGCTTCGGGGATTCGGTGGAAGGGACAGTCGGTGATCTCAGAGGGAATAGTCCCCATTCTTTCAATAGCCTCATTCCCACCTCCGGTTCGTTAGCGATGTGGGTTCTACCATTCCTCCAGATGAGTAGTTTAGTTGGGTAGCCCCAGCGGTATTGTATTTCGTTGTTCCTGAGGGTTTTCGTGATGGTGATAAAGTCCCTCCTTCTGCCCATAGTAATTGCCGACAAGTCCGCATACAGTTGGATGCCAGAATAGGGTTCCGGTAGCTTGGGACGGCTCCTCGCTGCTACCAGCAGTGATTCTTTAGACCTGTAGAAATGGAAGCGCGCTACCACATCACGTGGTGTCGCCGCGCTGAGTCTTTGCGGCTTCGGCAGCTGGTGGGCCCGATCCATCAGCCATTCCGCCTCTGGTAGATCGGCCACCAGGGTTTTACAAAGTGACATCGGGTATTTTGGTAGCTGGTCTCTTGTCACGCTTTCTGGGATTCCGCGGAAGCGGACATTGTTCCGCCTCGAGCGGTCTTCCAAATCTGCGAATTTCCTCTTCAGGAATTGATGTTACTCCATCAGGGACTGCACAGTGTCCGCCAGGGTGTCATGTGCCGCGCACATATCGTCTGTGCGGGCCTCTAGGTTATTTGTTCTCTCGCCAAGATCTTTAATTTCTTTCTTGAAGTCACTGGTTGCTTGTTTTAGATCAGATTGCAAAGTGATTCTGAAGTCTTGTAACATTGCATATAGCTTTTTCTCTGAGACCAGAGCATCTGTGTATTGAGCTTCCTCGTGGTCTTGTTGTGAGTCTGAGGTCTGCGAGGCCCTCCGGCCCCCTGCCGCCATCTTGCGACAACCCCGTTTGTCTTTTGTAGAGGAGCGGATAGGATCCGTCATTTTTGTTTGTTTCGCCGGAGCCATTGTTGATGGAAGAGGTGTGCAGACAGGTAAATTACCGTGTGATTTGGGAGTTTTTCTGCTGTATATTCTGGCTTTAGGCTGATTCGGACCGGGAGCTCTCATTCCATGCCTCCGTTCACCTCGGCTTCCGGGCACGCCCCCCAACAAAACATTTTTTATGAGAAAAGAAAAGTAAAACAAAGATTAGTTAGATTAAAAACAAAAGAAGGAAGGTATGTAGAAGAGGATAAAGTTCTAGCTGACTGCCTCAATTAATATTTTTGTTCAGTATTTACAGATGAAAATGAAGGAAATGTGCCTTAGTTAGGAAAAAGGACAAATTAGTCATTTGTTACATGTGAGTTTACAGATGAAGAGGTTCTATTTCAACTGTCCGAAGTAAAGACAAATAAGTCAATAGGACCTGATGGAATACACCCAAAGTTATTAAAAGAGCTCAGTGGTACTAGCAAAACCATTAACAGATTTTTTTGGAAGTTAGCGAATGTTGTGCCCACTCACAAGAAAGGTAGTAGGGAGGAGTCAGGCAACTAAAGGCAAGTAAGCCTTACTTCAGTAGTGGGGAAAGTAATGGAAACCATGTTAAAGGATAGGATTGTTGAACATCTAAAAACACATGGATTTCAAGATCAGAGACAACATGGGTTTACTTCAGGGAGATCATGCCAAACTAATCTTAATGATTTTTTTGATTGGGTAACTAAAATAATAGATCAGGGTGTTGCAGTAGACATTACTTACCTAGATTTCAATAAGGCTTTAGACAATGTTGCACATAGAAGGCTTATCAATAAACTGCAATCTTTAAGTTTGGATTCCAATATTGTTGAATGGGTAAGGCAGTGGCTGAGTAACAGGCAACAGAGGATTGTAGTTAATGGAGGATATTTAAAGCATGGGCTTGTCACCAGTGGGATCTGTACTTGGACCCATTCTCTTTAATATTTTTATTAGTGATATTGCAGAAGGTCTTGATGGTAAGGTATGTCTTTTTGCTGTTGATACTAAGATATGTAACAGGGTTGATGTTCCAGGAGGGATTAGCCAAATGGCAAATGATTTAGGTAAACTAGAAAAATGGTCAGAATCGTGGCAACTGACATTTAATGTGGATAAGTGAAAGATTTAGTGGAGAGCTGGTATTACACAGCCTATCTCCACGTTGGATCCCAGGGAGGTTCAGGAACAAGCAATTATAAATCCATAGGGTAAAGTATCCAGCAGGCAAAATAACACAGCAGTATCCCAACAGCAATCCCAATAACTGGACGACACACAGTTTCAGGAGCAGAACTAAAGATTTATTCAGACAGTGGCCTTTTAAAACCTGCTCCCATGCAAGGGAGGGATTTTCATTCATTAGTAAAGTAGCCAATCCTGCTCTGGTAACCTCCCACACATCTCCTCCCCTCAGCCTGCATCATAATCCCCTTATCCAGCACACCAATTCCCCCCATTTCTGGATGTACCCCTAAACTTAGGGGTACCACTTTAAATCATACATCCCCTGGTAGCCCTGATCTGGATGAACAACATATCCAAAAATCACCCGGATCAGACCAGGGGTTCGGGAAATTATTGGAGGGAATAAAATGACCGACCGCACTGGATAGAACAGCCGAATGAGGTTCCATGTGAATAGGCCCTGCGGTCGGTCCTGGAGTCAGGGAATAAACGGCACGAAAGCCTCTAGCTACAGAGGCTAGGGAGGGTTCGCCTGAATCCCCTCGTTCGGTTCTTTCTATCTACCGAACGAGGGGCCGTTCAGTAGTTGGGAACCGAACGGACCGGGCTTGTGGAGGTTTCAGCGGTGTTCGCCTAGTCGAGTGTCCGATTTGAGTTCCAGACACTCGATGGCAAAACACCGCTGTTCGGGAGTTTTAAAATGGCCGCCGCCACGTGTTCGTTTTTCGAATGGCGGCCACCCCCGAGAACAAAGGAAGGCTACTTAGCTTGTCAATTACCTGTTCGCAACAATGTTGCAACGGGTAATTGAAGACACACTTCACACAGGGGAGGTCTGACTGTTCGGTAGTTTCATTCGAACAAACTAAGGGAATGAAACTACCTAACATTCAGACGAATACAATACATTAAATACATAGAACTTTGCTGTTTTCACACGAATGCATTCAAATACATGAAATTCTCAGGACAGCCCAGTGCCATCCGCTACACAAGATAATGCATCTTGGATGTAAAAACCCAAGGGCAAACTACAGCATATTTGATAGAGTCCTACCCTCAACATCTGAGGAAAGGGATTTAGGGGTGATTATTTCTGATGACCTAAAGGTAGGCAGACAATGTAATAGAGTAGCAGGAAATGCTAGCAGAATGCTTGGTTGTATAGGGAGAGGTATTAGCAATAGAAAGAGTGAAGTGCTAATGCCATTGTACAGAACACTGGTGAGACCACACTTGGAGTATTGTACGCAGTACTGGAGACCGTATCTCTAGAAGGATATTGATACTTTAGAGAGAGTTCAGAGAAGGGCTACTAAACTGGTTCATGGATTGCAGGATAAAACTTACAAGGAAAGATTAAAGGAACTTAACATGTATAGCTTGGAGGAAAGACGGGGGGGATATGATAGAAACATTTAAATACATAAGGGGAATCAACACAGTAAAGGAGGAGACTATATATGATAAGTCTGCAGCTATTTTCCATCCATGTGTAAGGAATTTTAACATTGGTAGGGTTATTCACTAAGCACATAATTTTATTAAATAAAGCAACGTAAATTACAAAACTGAGGCTAAAATTGCTGATATGGAAAATTATTTTGGATTTGATAAAATTCTTTAGTGATTTACCATGATGGATTCTGAAATATTTTTAAAACCTCTGGCAGGTGTAGAACATGTGCATGGCTTTCTCCAACCGCACTGCGGTAAGAATCATTGCATTACTGTGGTAACCTATGGCAACGCTTTGATATACTTGTGAGAGCAGTAGACAAAGTCTGCACCCACAGGAGGTGAAGACTGAAAGCTCCCAGGGCTCCCAATTTTTAGGGCCACCTTACTACTTAGAGAGAACTATGACCTCCTCACTGGCTGTGTTGAGCTCACTCTTTGGTCCAATATAGTGTGGCTCTGCATGGTTTGGAAGATCCTTAGATGCCTATTTTAAAATCCTGTGCTGTGCAAATGAATTGATCAATCTCACAGACCCCAGACATGTTTATTTATCTTATGTATTTTTTTCTTTCAACATAGTGTCTCTGTGTCACTAAAATGGTTATGTTTCATTATGGAATGCATGTCCAGTTAGAATACAACATTGTACTGCAAGGTATGGGATTTCTGCCAATAAAAACTGGCCGTTTTAAGCCTGGAAAATCGCAACATCATTCAGTAAATACCAAAAGGCATCACAGGTTTTATGGCTTCCTATGGAGCAATTTTCTTTCAGTCAGTAGCTTTTTTGGGGGAGGAGGGTGGGGTTTAGAGGCAGAAACATACTAGATGGCAAAAGAGCATTTTGGCAGAAATTTGCCCTTCGACTAGAAAAATATAGCTCTGGAGTCTAGTAAATTGACTTGTGCGTTGGTTTAGTGAACTGTAAATGTCACGTTCTGCTCTAGGATTTAAGGAAAGAGACCATTTTCTGGAGAAACCAGAGAAGTTACTGGAAAACTGTACTCCATTTCAGAAACAGTACACTGTAAATTGATATTGGCTTAATTTCACTTTGTATATTGTATAAGCTGAAATCATGAGGAGTACACATTAATCTAGCAGGAAAAAAAGCAGAAACAGTAATAACAGGTAAGAAACACTTTGTGTGGCACAGATTCATGAGATAAATATCAGAATTGATCATCCAAAGTAAATTGTCCAGTATACAAGTTACACTTAAAGGACCACTATAGGCACCCAGACCACTTCAGCTCAATTAAGTGGTCTGGGTGCCAGGTCCCTCTAGTTTTAACCCTGCAGCTGTAGAGAAACTACTATGTTTACATTGAGGGTTAATCCAGCCTCTAGTGGCTGTCTCCCTGACAGACATTAGAGGCCGCTTCCACGATTCTTAATGCAAAAATCGCATTGAGGACACGCTGACGTCCATAGGGAAGCATTGAATAATGTTTTCCTATGGGTGGTTTAAATGTGCCGTGCATGCACATTCTGAGCGCGTAAAATATGTGTATTTCTGCGTCGTGGGGTACAGGTTTCTCCATGTGTCATATAGATCATGAGAATGAATGAGATGCGAGAGTAGTTTACTGGTATGAACTAATGATTTATTAGGTAACTTGCCCTGCGTGCGTTGTATGTCAAGCTATGGGTCTAACGTGCAGTTGTAGTCCCCGCAAACTATCATATGGCCTTGTTTAATTGATGATATATTTCTAATTGCTTTATTGAGGAAGGAAAATTGAGCCTCATTGGGTGCATAATGATAAGCAACAGTTATTTGACTCAGTTATTTGAGTTATTTTAACTCACCTACCAGAATCAGGAGCCTACCTGCCTGATCAGTGAATTATTAGTCATCTTTTGTAAGGGCTGTTAAGTCCGTTAATGTTAAGGGAGAGGATTTTCATACAATTAGACATCGTGAGGGTTGCTTAAAATCTTCAATGGAACGTGGATTAGCAATAGGCGGTGTAATATGGTAGCCAGGGCCGCCATCATAAATTTTGGGGCCCCTTACACAGCTCAAGGTCTGGGCCCCCCTTCAAGCCCACCTCCAAATCCCGCCCACAGGAATACACACACACTAACAGATACAAATACTGAAACAGACATACACACATTCATAGGGAGATACTGACACACACACACACATATACATGCAGACATACATACTGACAAACATACATACACATACTGCATACTGATATATACATACATACTGACAGGCGTACAGACACACACAGGCATGCATACAGACACACACTGGCATACAGGCACTGGCATACATACACGCATACACTGGCATACATACACACATACACTGGCATACATGCACTGGCATACACACATACACTGTCATACACACATACACTGGCATACATGGGCATACATACACACATACACTGGCATACATACACTGGCATACACACATGCACTGGCATACATACACACATACACTGGCATGCATACATACACACATACACTGGCATCCATACACTGGCATACACACATACACTGGCATACACACACACACTGGCATACATACACACATACACTGGCATACATACACACACACATTGGCATACACACACACTGGCATACACACACACACACTGGCATACATACACTGGCATACATACACTCGCATACATACACACACACTGGCATACATACACTGGCATACATACACACACTGGCATACATACACTGGCCTACACACATACATACACTGGCATACACACACTGGCATACACACACTGGCACACATACACTGGCATACACACATACATAAACTGGCATACATACACACATACACTGGCATACACACACATACACTGGCATACATACACACACTGGCATACATACACACACTGGCATACACACATACATACACTGGCATACATACACTGGCATACACATATACATACATTGGTATACACACATACATACACTGGCACACATACACTGGCATACACACACACATACACTGGCATACATACACACACTGGCATACATACACACACTGGCATACATGCACGCATACACTGGCAAACATACACACATACACTGGCATACATGCACTGGCATACACACATACACTGGCATACACACATACACTGGCATACATGGGCATACATACACACATACACTGGCATACATACACTGGCATACACACATGCACTGGCATACATACACACATACACTGGCATGCATACATACACACATACACTGGCATCCATACACTGGCATACACACATACACTGGCATACACACACACACTGGCATACATACACACATACACTGGCATACATACACACACACATTGGCATACACACACACTGGCATACACACACACACACTGGCATACATACACTGGCATACATACACTCGCATACATACACACACACTGGCATACATACACTGGCATACATACACACACTGGCATACATACACTGGCCTACACACATACATACACTGGCATACACACACTGGCATACACACACTGGCACACATACACTGGCATACACACATACATAAACTGGCATACATACACACATACACTGGCATACACACACACATACACTGGCATACATACACACACTGGCATACATACACACACTGGCATACACACATACATACACTGGCATACATACACTGGCATACACATATACATACATTGGTATACACACATACATACACTGGCATACATACACTGGCAAACACACATACACCGGACATCACTTCCTCCCAGCAGCACTTGCTTCTGGCTGCATTTTTTTTTTTAAAGGGGCCCGGTTGCGCTATCACAGCGCTGATCGGGCCCCTGAAGATAATAGGGCCCATTGGGTGGCCCTAAACGATTGGGCCACCTGATGGGCCCCATCAGCGTGTGGGCCCCGGTGCAGATGCACCGGCGGCAGTTCCGCTGATCCACGTGGGGGCCCGGGCCACCGGGCCCGTGACAATTGTCACGGTTGTCATGCCCTGAGGGCGGCCCTGATGGTAGCATTCCCTCGTGAGGGATGAGATAACTGGTTCACCCTGGGCAGGCAGTGATGCATATTTCCTATATGAATATAGCTTACATAGACCTGTAGTAAATTTGCATATATGAATAGCCAGTAGGCATTAAGAACGGCATAAAGCTTCTTGGTTGGGATGTTGTTTATCGTTATAGGCCAGCAACACAAAGTAATCCAAATTAAATTTAGAAAAAAAAAAAAGAAGAAAGATAAATGAAACTAAAGTATTAACCCAAGTCTCCATTAATGGGGAGAGACAACATGGATCATGTGAAGATCACCAGAAAAGTGATCTCAGAGAGATGGCCCAGGAGGGGAGTGTAAGACTCTGACAAAACCCGATATGTAAGATCTACTGTTAAATTAACTAAGGTTCAACATAAATTATGAGTTTAAGCGCTATTTTGTCTTTTTTAATTATTGCTGTCTCTTGGTGCACACCGTTAATGAACTGAGGTGCAACTAACCAGCAGGGGGTTTTGCACTTGGAGCAACATACCAATTGCATACATTTATGTCAATGCATTAACATAGTACAGTGTACCAAAATGCGTGCATATATGGAGAGCCCAAGGTTTAAAGAAAGTAATGGCATATATAAGGACAATACAGTTTCTGAGTAAGACAACACAATTATCTAGAGGGAGTGCTCTCAACACGACATTACGACTGTGCTAATGGAAGTATGGCATCCATGTGCACTCTGCGACTGGAGGGATTCACTGGAAGCTAGCATACAATTTGCATAGAGTTGTGTCAGTTCGGTATTGCGTATACATAAGTAAATCTTGTGATCGTAATAACAGTAAAGTAAATGCGTAAGGCATACACTTATCTAGAGGGATTACTCCCAAAGTGACCCTCTCGGCTGTGCTAATGGAGATATAGCACCTGAGTGCAACTCTGCGCCTAGGGGGTTTTGCTTTAAGACTGACATACAGTTTGCATAAAATTGTGCCAGTGCATCGCTACAGTTCTGTTTAACATGGTATGTACATATATGTAAAGCGTATAATGAAAGAAAATAATGGCATGAATGAAACAGTAAGTATGTGAATAAGGCATAACACTTAGCTAGAAGGATTAGACCCAAAGTGACCATCACAGCTGTGCTGATGATGTTATAGCACCCAGAGTTCATGTCTCCTTAGTTGGTGTTCCCACCATCTGCCATTCTGCTGGGACTCTCCTCGGTGAAGCCTTTGCTGATCCCTCTTGGTGGGCATCAGCGTTGTTCCACATACCCCATTCGATGAGTGATTTCATGACTCCTGCCGGATCGCTCACGACATGGGTCTTGCCTTGTTTCCAGATTAGTAGTTTAATTGGGTAACCCCATCTGTAGGACACATTATTTGTGCGTAGTGTCTTCGTGACAGGTATGAACTCCTTGCGTCTTGCCATTGTGGCTGCTGATAAAACCGCAAATAGAACAATGCGTAGTTGGAGGTCCGGGAGCATGGGAGATCTTCTTGCTCCTGCCAGTAGTGTGTCCTTATGTGCAAAGTAATGAAATTTGACTATGACATCCTTAGTAACCTCGCCTGTGAAGCGGGTCGGGCGCGGAAGTCTATGCATGAGGTCGAATGCCCATGCGGAATCTGGCATGCCTGGAACCAAGGCCTTGCATATGTAACAGCTCACTATTGATACAGTATACAAAAACATGTACTTTGAGACTTCGATAAGCTTTCATCAGTGGAGCTGAAACGTCGATTTTTTTCCCGCAATTAATGGAGAAGTTATCTTCTGGAAAACCTTGAGTGCCGGTATTTTCACTTTGTTTATGATTAAGCCACCAGAGCACCAGGTACTATTTTTATTTCTCTAGTTGGAGTGCAGGGGTATTTTGTATTTTATATATATATATATATATATATATATATAATATCTACAGTAGTTATATATATTGAATGTATACATATAATATAAGTAATGAATACATAAATAACGATTTAAATAAAAAATAATAAAAAATTAATAAAAAAAATAATATATATATATATATATATATATATATATATATATATGCAATTCCATTGTAACTGTATTTTTTTTTCTTTTCAAATGTTTTATTGAAAGTTTTAAATATGATAATAAACCAAACAATAATAATGATAATAATAACATCAAACAAACAAGGAAAAAGGGTAATTATACAAGTACTATTAATCATCCAATACTATTTAAAAATGAAAAATAAAAAATAATTTAAAGAAATTGTACAATAAGTATAACTTTACCATTAGTAGTGCCTTATTTAGTAAACATAATGCAGCGCAAAGTGAAGTAACAATACAAATATGGTTCATTTGTTGCTGCCACATTCTACCCACTGGGTGTTCTTAAGTGCCTGAATAACTATTGTAAATAGAGGGGCGGTGCCAGCAGACATACCGAATGGGGGGGGATCCGAGATATTTGAAGCTAAAAATGGCAAAACAACCCGCTTACTTACGGCAACCGACTTCCTTCCGCATATCCTACTCCACCTACTATATGGGGCGCAAAAGCAAAAAACAGCGGCTGTTAAAAAATCCAGTTTACAGCGGATATCAGCGAACTGTTGTGGAGGCCGCAAGATCACATGAGGCCGCTCTCGGATGGTCCCTCCTGCTTGACCAGCGAGGACTCCCTGACCAACCTAAGGGGCTCTGAACAACCAGTCACGAAGAGGAGAGCAGAACAGCCTCCCATGCAGAGAGTAAGCCCTCTGGTCACAGAAGCAATGCTGAAAGCCTACTTCCATGAACTCTGCCAAAGTATTACGGCTAGCATAGCCGCCTTCAAGAAAGAAATCAATGGGGTGTCTGTACGCCTCCATGACACCGAGGTCACCTCCGCCGCTCACGAGGTGCGCATTGCTAGCCTGGAAACAGAGATAGCAACGCTCAGGCAAGAAATTACCCAATCCCAGCACCACATGGCGGTAATGGAAGACCGTAGACGCTGGAAGAATGTGAAATTAAGCGGCCTACCTGGCAGCATCCCCCTAACTGAGATTCCACACCTAATAAGGATATAACTTACTGGCCTATTCTCCCCTAAACAAACCAAGGTTATGACCCTAGATGGCTGCTACAGGCTATCACCGCCACAAGTTCAACATCATGGTCCAGTAGAGATGTGATCATCCACTTTCAGAACAGCCCGGACAGGCAAGCCTTCCAGTCCCCGGTGCGCAACGCTTCTCCCTATCACTTTGAGGAACATTCCTTACAGGTTTTATCCTGACGTCTCCAGGGCCACCATGGACTGGCGCAGGTCCCTGCCAGTGCTGACCACTGACTTACAGAAACAGAAGATACCTTATAAATGGGGTGCACCATGGTGCCTACTAATACCAAGAGAGTCCGGGACTCTAAAAGTCATAGAGGCTTCAGAAGTGGCCAGCATCTTTCAGCAACTCGGGCTGCCGCCCATTAATACAAGAGAGCAGCCTCCAGTATCCCTAGTGCAGAAGACCATTTGTGTGCCTCCCAATGCAGCAGCACAGCGACCCAGGGGATCGCTGGAATTACTTAATGGTATTGCGCAGTTTGTCTACTTTAGGCACAGAGAGTTAGCAATGTTTTATGTCTGTTAACTTAATGCTGTTATATTAGCTTATGCAGAGAATAAGCGCATACGCTGCAAACGCATTCACCTTCCGCTGACAAAAGGGTCTCAGTGCCCCTCACCACTTATCTTTCCACCCCACCTCACACCAACTTATCATGGCTTCAAGCCACTTTTCCACAACTTGCAACATGGCTGATAGCCTCCGCTCCTTGACAAACTGAGTAGCAACCCGTGATCATGGAGGCATATAGATTACCTATCCACACGCCACTTTAGAGCTAGCTGCAGATCTCCTATGGGGGTACCGAGGGATTAGTTCAAGTATGACCTGTGACACATACTATTATAACCAAAAACAATCAATCCTAGAATAGCAATATTGTTTTAAATACCATGTTTTAATTGCCTTGCCTCACAACTGTTTATTATTCTTTTGCAATGCATGTCTTAATTGTGGATTGACAATAAAAAGAGATTGACAAAAAAAAGTCTGGTGACCGGCTGGGGGGAAATAACTAAATATGATATTGACGCCTAATATCTTCTTCCCAAATCATCCAATGGAGTTTTAAAGTGGCATTTGCATCCAATGGCAATCTTGGAACTAGCTCACAACGTTTGTTTTCAAAAAGGAGCTGTAATACCTTGCTAACTGAAGGTACAGTTGATGATTTCCAGTGTCGTGGGATTGTGGAAGTAGCAGAAATAAGCAGATGACCCATCATTACTCTTTGACTTTTGGATATATTTTCTGGTAAATTTATAAATAAACAAAGATGTGGGGATATTTCAACTGGAAAGCTTATAAAGGATTTGATGAGTTTATGAATCTCATTCCAGAATGGAGTTATCTTAGGACATGTCCAGAAGATGTGATATACAACCTCTTCCCACAACCTCTCCAACATAAATTAGTGTTTGTCAATTTAATTTAATTTAAACAGGCAAGAAGGTGTAAGGTACCATCTGTATATTAGTTTGTAATATGTTTCTATATGTGATGTACATTGTGTAATAATGCCTTTCAGTGTTAGTAAAGAGGTGTGCCAGTCTTCAACTTCAAATTCCCTACCCAGCTCACTCTCCCACTTCAGCATGTAATCCAATTTAGTGCCTAAATTGCCAGCAAAATAGGTATAGCATAAGGAGATGGTATGTCTCTGACCAGGATTGGACAAATACATTTTTTCTAACTCTGACATTGCCAATTGTTTTAAGTCTGAATCCTGGCCAGAAACGTTAAAATGTTCATGCAACAGTTTTACCATTTCATCAAAAATATGAGTGTCAGTATCATCTAAATCAAATGTTTTCTTCAACTGAACAAATTACAAAAAATGATTGCTAAAAAATTCAAACGTTTATGTGCATGATGGAATGTGAATTCCAATATTCTATGTTCAGTTCAGGTAAAAACGATGGCAGCACCGGCAAAGGGGTAGTGCGAGACCAGACAGCAGAAGGATGAATCAATTTATACAAAATGTCCCATGCCTTAATAGTTGTTTTGGTAGAAGGAAACATATCTGCCACACAAGGTCGTTGAGAAGAAGACAGCCATAAAACATTTTTAATAGAACAAGGAAAAATCCTATCTGCCTCCATCTCAAGCCAACGAGGGAGTCCATGATCCAAGTTAAATTTAATCGCCCTAGCAGCGTTAGTTGCCCAATAGTAATGAATACAATTCGGCAAACCCATACCTCAACTAACCCTTAGTTTCTGCGTTATGCTCATTATGATTCTGCATGTTTTTTTATTCCATATGAATGTCAGAAGGGCAGAATAAACCCTTCTAAAAAAAGATAAAGGTGTGGTGAGAGGGATTGCTCTGATAAAAAATAACATTTTTGGAAGGAGAGACATTTTGACCGAATTAATCCTACCTAACCATGAGATTTCAAGACTACACCAGCTCTCAAGGTCATCCCTAATTTTGATCCAGACTTTAGTCAGGTTAAAGATATGCATTTTTGACAGGTTTTTGCACAGGTTAATGCCCAAATAGGATATATAGGAGTCCCTCCTGTCAAAGTCAAATTTCTGTTTCATTTAAATCATACTGCGGACTGTTGAAAGAAAGAGCCTGAGTTTTGTTAGTATTCAATTTGTAATGTGATATTTTGCCAAATTCACGCAAGATGAACATTAGGGAATCGACTGAAGTCATAGGATTTTTTAATGAAAGCATAATGTCATCTGCAAAGAGGCCAATTTTTATGCACCCTGTCCCCTACCGCAATGTCCTCTATATCTGCACACTGTTGAATCATTGCAGCCAGGGGTTCCATTGCCAACACAAAGAGGAGTGGTGAGAATGGACAAACCTGCCTGGTCCCATTGGACAACTTAAAAGTTTCAGATATAAAACCAGTTGCAGATATTCTTGAAGTTGGAGCGCAAAATAGAGCAAACATAGCCCTGATGAAAGGATCTGCATGGTAACTGTATTTTGATATTAATATATATATATATATATATATATATATATATATATATGTATAGGTGTATCAAAATATACTTATAATGAAATTATATATAGCTATATAAATAAATACAAATAATTGAAAAAATTATATACATAAATTCATATAATTACATAAATTGCGTAAATATACATGTAGCATTTAAATAGATATATATTTATATCTATTTAAATGCTACGTGTATATTTATGTAATATTTTACATAATTATATGATTTTATTCATTATGATATGAGTGACATATCTGACAACCCAGGCAGAAAGTCTAGAGAATTTAATTTTCAAGTCCCCATACCTAACCCTGTAACTTTTCAAAACACCATAAAACCTGTCGATGGGTTTCCTGATCTGGAACTATGTGTATTGTTACTAGGCCCAAGTTGTTTTCCACTTGGTTCGGTACTTATACCTACCGAACACTGACCACCACCTGGCTCATTATCTTCAAAGAAACCACACTTAAGTGCTCTCTCTGGCCATTTTGTCTCCCGAACGCAGGCAGCGGTACAAGGTTGTTGAGTGTCTGGAACTCTAGAACGGATACCTTAACTCACGAATCCCGGGAACTTTGTACCGTCGCCTGCTTCTCATCCAGAAAAGCCAGGAGAGCTCTGTTCGGTGAAAAGACACTACCGAACATGGGAAACATTCGCTCCCTACGAGCTAGGGGGACCCTTCTTTTTATTTTATATAGGAACCACCGAAGATGGAACTTTACCCCGGTGGCGATTCAGGTGTACTATCGGGATCTGAGCGCTATTTGGACAACTTGGGCACTCAGATCTTGGCTATCTGGGGATATGAGACTTATGGGGGTTCCTAACAATATTGTATGTGTTTTGGGTTGTTTTATGTTTTCTGCACGGTACCTCTGGTGCCTGGGAGATAATTAGTTTAAGCAAAGCAAACTCACTTATCTCCCAGACACAGAGACACCTGGGCGGGATTACCTATATTTTTGCTGGAGACACCATTCTGGGGGTCTATGTATATAAGCAGGCCACTTGGCCATAATAAAACATTCCTTTTGTACCCTTCATCAAGTCTTGACTGATGTTTGGGTATGCAACAGCTAGAGCACTCTAATCACACAAAACTTGCAGCAAAAGTCTCACTTGGGATACAGGAGGTTTGTTACAATGGGGGGTACTGTTGTACTCGGGAGACTTCTCTGAACACATATATTAGTGTTTCAAAACTGTACAATGTATCACAATGATTTTATGATCAGCAAAAGTGCAATTTTTGTGTGAAAAATGCAAAAAACAAATATGAATGCTAATTTTGGCCAATGTTTGTGACTATGTAACTACTAAAAATGACTGGACATACCCCATTCAAAATGCCCTGGATTGTCTACTTTTTATATGGTATGCCATAGTAGTGGTAATTCTCATTCCTGAGCTACCATACGGTCTCAAATGTAACATACATAACCAATCTAGCACTTTTCAATGTGCAAAATCTTATATTTGACCCTGTAACTTTCCAAAACACCTTAAAACCTGGACATGGGAGGTACTTGTGAGACATTACTGAACACAAATATGAGTGTTCTACAGCAATAAAACAAATAATGCTGATGATATCATCGTTGAAAGGGCAGTCTATTTGTGAAAAATGCAGAAAAACAAAAATGAACGCTAAATTTGGCAAGTGTTTCTGTCTAAGTGGCTACTAAAAAAGACTGACCATATCCCATTTTGAATACACTGGGTTGTCAACCTTTTCAAATGGTATGCCTTGATGGGCAAAGTTTGGAAATTTTCAAAAAAATTTTTTTTTTGTTAAATAACAAACATTAAGTGCACTATTTTCCAGATGTGTATTGCTTACATGATGCTTCCATATTATTCGCACAGCAGTGGCCTTGTGGGAGGTTATGAGAAAATTAAAAGTTTAATCTGGGTCTGCTGGTGTCCATGGTGATTGCCCCATATTTACAACTCTGTACCACTTTTCACACAAATCGTTCATAAAATCTCTGCCATAGTGTTGATTCTGTTTGAAATAATTATTCAGCGTAGACCATATTTTATCCATATTTCAAAAGGACTGCATATTTTGTTTTGTCTTCTATATGCTTGGCAGAGACCCATTGTACGGTTGAAACTTTGTTAGATTCGCTTTGCTCCAAATAAATGTGCATTATTGAGCTTTGGAGTGCCTGGACCTTTTTCTTCTCAATTAGATTCTAGACATTTGCTGACATGTTTCAGTACTGTGTAAAAATATTGTACATCAAACTCGCATACCATGAATGACTCATCCAGATTAAATGCTTTTGTCCTCTGAGGTAAAATCTCTCTATAGCACTGTATCAGCTGACATTTGATGCATTCTATTTCAGTGTTTGAGAGATTAGGTGTGACCAGGTAGACGTCTATAGATATTTTTAAGCAGATACATTAGACAGGAATCTATTTTTTCTAACAATGCACAGCTAAAAAAAATCACCCAGCGACTGAAGTTTCAAAAAGTAGTCAAAAACCCCCCCAAAAAAACAGTTGGAAAAAACAGAATGTCACTGCTTGGTAATAAATCCAGTGCAATATTTCTAGCAGAGCTCTGAAACTAAGCCTGTGACAGATGACCCACTAATCCCAGCCATGACAGTGACTGCTTATTCCAAGTGAGCATATAGCATTGCTTCCAGAAAGGAGACCCCTGGGGAAGTCACAATTACTTCATTAAAGATATTTTGCTTCATTCTTGAAAACTTGGACTTGTGTCAGGTTTAAGAGACCATAAGGAGAACAGAGGTGCCCTCTACAGTGCTAGTGCTGTTTGTGTCAGCTCTTGCTATAAATGACTGAACTTGTCTGAAGTGTGACTGCCTAGCAGGCACACCCTTCCCCTCCTCTCAGTTCTCATCTGACTGCCACTGGGACATAGTGCATCAGCCAGGCATTCCCTGATCCAGCTGCAAGTCACAGCTTTGTCTGCTCACATACAGCCTTCCTCAGCAGGATCCAAGAGTCAGCCACTTAAGGACACCTACCTAGACATATTCACCTACAGTGAAATGTGTACATCTCAGACATTGAACTGATCACGCTACAGGACTGCATTATAGGAAGTCGTTACAGTAGTCGATATTGTTGGATCATATTACGAATCTAAGCACAGCCAGGAGCACATACCTGTACAGCGAGCGAGGAACACAGGTGCTTACCGAGGAAGGATGTTCTGAGTTGCCGCAACGTGAGAGGTACACCTGCCACTGCACAGGTTAGTTCATCCCTAGGATCAGCTGCCTTGCATATAAATTTATAGAACAATTATTTCTCTGTGCTAGGTTTATAAAGGAATGAAACATGTATTAAAAAAATATTAGAGAAAAGCTTAGCTATCTTCTGGGAAGATTTTTACTATTTATTGTAATGGAAAATTAGGATAATAGTAGGATCCTAGGAAAATGTGACACATCTTACAAGAATGGAGGATGTTATTTTTTCTGTTTTTTTTTTTTTCTTTCGAATATTTAATTTTCAGATTAGGGATAAAAGTACTCATTCCCATTTTTTTTTCAATACCACAGTTTGCTTATATGCAAATTTGTCTGATCTCCACTAATTACACAGTAGAGCAGAGTTTCTTTAACACAGCTTCCAAAATATTGATTTAATGTGGTTTTGTATTTCACTTCTAATGGCATAGTCCAGGTAAATTGGTACTCCAGAGATCATGGATACTTGATTTTTAATACAACCTTAATGCAGGTGAATTAATATACTTTGATACCTGATAGGAAAACAATGAAGCATTTTAAGAATAATTTTCAATGCCAGGTATGTATACAGTTAGCAAAGCATGGAGAATGATCTAACTTTCAAAGGATTAATAAGTGCGTGTGTAGAGCAATATTATTTTATGTAGCTTAAATGTGCACACAGTATGTCAATAAACTGATGTTGAAGTGCTACAAATATACAATTTAATTCCTGTTTTTTTTAGAATAGGTGAGTTTACATGTATTTTAATAATATATACTTTATTTTTCCCAATAATTTTTGCAATTAATTGAAATCAGTCATTGGGCATATGATCAAAACAGCTCCATGAAGAGCGTTAGGTGTGATAGCAAATGGTGAATCCACACAAATAGCTTATTTACCATATATTTTATTTTTTCAGGGTTAAATTAAATAGACAAAACGAGAACACAACCGACTTGGATTTTGTTTTCCCAGTTATGTTATTTTGGAAAAAGTTAAATTCACTTTGAACTCCCAACAAATAACCCTTTAGTTAATAACCCCAATTGTATTCACTCTACCCAAACCTATGAATGCAGAAAATGTTATACTATATATTTGCAGCCAGAATAATATACTGTAGTGCCTTTTTTATAATGAATATTTATATATGTTCACATAGCATATTTCACATTGCTAGGTACACAAAGTAATGGAAATAGCATAATTGGTCTATTCACTAAATAGCAAAATTAAGGTCGACATAGTTAGTCGAGTTATAAATAATATGTGTTTTAGCAGGGCTAGAAATTTTTTTGTATTTCAATTTTGGTGTTTTTCTAATTTTTATTTTTGTTTGTATAGTGCCATTATATTCTGAAGCACTGTACAATATCCTTAAAGTAACACTTTAGTATTAGGAATGCAAACATGTTCAGCACTATATTACCCTATGTACTCTTTAGGTGGCTGCCTCCCTCCCCCAATTGCAATAATAATAAAAAAAGCCTTTTTACTTACTCTGTATCCCTCAACATTCACGTCTCCATGCTTCTGCCCCACCTCCATAGCTAAGGTCATCAAGATAGATTATTTCAGCCAATCCAATGCTTTCCCGTAGAGAAGCATTGGGAGGCTAGTGTGCATGCGCGGCAAGTCGTCACTCTGCACCAATCATATGCTCTATATGAGCAGCATTTCAATAAATAACCAATCTGTTGGATGTCAGGAACATTTGTTTTACATTGCAGGGTTAAAACAGCAGTGGCACTGCACCCAAACCACTTCATTGTGATGAAGTGGTCTGGGTGTCTTTAGTGGTTCTTTAGTTTTGCAAGTTGTTACAGCTCACTGTTTGGTAAACAGAACCCTTGGTATGACAAACAAGAGCATATTAATGACATACATTATGCAAGCCCGCCCTGCCCAACATTTACAATCTAAAGAATTTCATTAGGGTCGTGCAGTTTGCTGTTAATAATCGGTTACACTGTGCTTGTCTTACTTAATCAAGAACATGTCCTTCACTAGTGAGAGTGAAGGACAAGTACCCTATCACTCACTACTAACCATCCCCGAAGACTGTGTTTAAATGTAGAAAGAAAACTAAAAACAATAATATTTTTATGCAGAGATAACAACCACACTGGTCTTTAGGGGTGGTAAATGAAATCCTTAAGATTCTCAACTCTCAACCAGCCTTTAGCTAAAAATTAATATAAGACAGAAAAAGCAGTTCTTCTTTCACCCTGGAAATTTGGAACATGAGTAACACCCTAATTATTGGGTTAGGGGTTCCCCAATGAAAGAATGAGGTGATGCCCCTGTACCCTTGTGCTTAAATATTCTAGAGTCTTGGAGATCTCAAGCTATTGGTTCAAAGGAAAAATATAAATATACCATATACTCTGCTGTGACTAGGGATCAATAACCCCTAGCCACATTAAGTATTAGTAACAACAGTGCCCCATGACACAAGTCATTTATTTAAAAAAATTAAATAAAATAACCAACTAAAATCCAAAGTGGAAAACCCTATAAATGGTGGAGGGTCCAAAATGTAAAGTTTCCATTTTGGCAGATGCATTTATGTTCCCTTGTAGGCTTAGATAATTGTAACTATCTTGCCAATGTGACTGCATAATATCCTGTAACATTTGACATGTACTTATCATGGTAAACAAAATTTATGCTCATTTTAAAGAGCATGAACTATAATCTATATGTTGTATTAACAGGAATTATAATCTTTCGCACAACATTAAATCAGTTCTTCGTGATAGAACTCTATACCAATGAAGTGACTGGCAGGAAGAGCAGGAGAACCCTCTTATAGGTGGTCATCCTACTCCCCAAAAATAACAACCATAGCACATGCCCTCTGGTTGCTAGCTGATGTTTCTTTTTTAGAAATTTTAGAAATATAGCGACTGACATCTTTCCATTTAGATGCTGGGATGCTGCCAATGAAGCCAGCATATTTGCATCATGGAGGTTTCTCCTGTCTGGGGAATTATCCTCAAGCAGATCAAATTGGAATGTGGTTGTGGCGCAGGGGAACTGGAGGATGTGGTTACAACCTGAAGCTGAAGACATGTTGACGCCGGGCCAGAGGGGAGATACTTTAATATCTCAAAACTGTAAATTATCTAATTTATTTATGTGATAAGTTACATATTCATAGTCTATGAATGGCTTGTTGTTGGAACTGTGAGAGCAGGTTCACTTTAAAACTTGTCCATTTTATTACCAAATAAAACTTTTGTTATGGTCGTTAATAGTTTAAAGAAACACCATAAGGTCAGGAACACAAACAGGTATTCCTGACGTATAGTGTTTAACTCACCATTTAGGTGGCTTGAAACCCCCCTAGTCCCCTTAGAAAAGGTGAAAACTCACCTTATTTCCAGCGCTGCGCAGGTTTGCCGATGCTGGCTCCACCCCTGATCTGCCTCCTTGGTGACATAATCAGAATTTCAGATTTTTAGCCAATCTCTATAAGGAAAATTCAGCGTCCCCGTGCAAACCGTGGAGACGCTGAATGGCAGTGCTGCCTACTGTGCAGTAGTGCCCCAGGAAGCACCTCCAGTGGCCATCTGAGGAGTGGCTACTTGGAAGTGTGCCTGGGGGCAATGTAAACACTGCCTTTTCTCTGAAAAGGCACTGTTTTTATGAAAATGTGTGAAGGCAATGATTAAACTCACCAGAACAACTACATTATGCTGTAGTTGTTTTGCTGACTATAGTGTCCCTTTAAAGGGTCACAAGATTTGCTTATTGATAAACTTCCCAAATATGTAGCTAATGTCTCCATTCACAGTTCTGAGTAATGTGCTATAATAGGTATTTTATGTTTGTTTTATGACAAATTATTTTAGAAGGTTTTAGGGAAATAAATAGGAACATAAATAAATAATACAAACAAGGAAATGCTGTAAGAAGTAACCAAAATAAATAGGGTATAGCATCAAGGTTTGGCCTAGGATATTACTTCATGTGGGGGATATTGAGCTGCATGCGGGTCTTCAAGCCAGAAAAACTTTCAGGTCAAATGGGAAGTATCCAACATGAAGGTATGAACAGGCAGGTATGACAAGAAGAAGTAGTAGTGAGTGGTAAGATTAGAAGGAAGAGGAAAAAGTAGGGATTGGGCAGAGGGAGGGGAATATTTGGAAGGGCTTGCAAGACTAAGATCTTACATTGCGAATAACCGCTACAGCAAGTCAACCAGGTTGCATGAATGGTAATAAAAATACAAAAATAAACAAAATGAAAATGTATACATATATACTTAAATATTATGATGTATATAATTATAAAATACCCTATAAAAATTTCCAAAAACAAATTCTCTAGATGGTTTTATAAAAAAAAAAAAAAATAGTACAGTTCAAAATGAACATGAAGACCATGTGGTCTCAATGTATTCACACTAAATAAAAAAAATCGAGCTCCTACGCATTTCGTATGCACAGGTTTCATTTAGGTTTTTCAGAAAAAGGAAGTTAAAAATTCCATTCTCATTCATTTTCTTTCCTTAGTGTTTCATTTTTCTATGTGGAATTGGTTTTTCTTCTCTGACATCCTCAAAAATTCAATTTCTTTAGAGATGAATGAGTTGTGTAACTTTTTCTTGTTTCTCTTGTGTTGGTTTGTGTTAAGCAAACAAAACACCTCTTGAGTTTTGATTTGTCCTTGTTTACATGTTTTCTAACTAGTCAGTTCTTTCTAACTAGATAATTTGGGGATCTTGATCTCTGTCTATAGAATTGGTGTTTTATACCTAACACTTTTCATGTCGACGTCTTTTGAGGGTTTTGGTCTATCCTTCTTATGATATGCAGTTAGAGTGTGTGAATGTCTCAAGTCTCTCCGACTGGTGCATGAGTGAGTTGTAATGTTTTTTGTTTTTTTAAACCCTTCCATCTCTCGTTACTTCTCAGTCTATTCTCTGGTGGTTTGGACATCTTTCATGTCTCCTAGGGAAACAGTAATAAGGTTGTTCATCCTTAGATGTCTTAAATGATCCTATACCATTCATCTCCTCTATATTTTAAAATGTATAGTTACATTTTCTAACGTTACCATTAGCATAATCATTTTTGTCTCTCATATATTTTCTCTATTTACTTGCAGTTGTCTTTTTTTCTATTTGTGCAGTATTTTGTTGGATTTTCTCTGCCATATGATCATGATTCTTAGAAACTGTTTAAGCAGAGTTTGTTTGACTTAACATCTCCCTCCATCTTTCTATTATTACGTCCATATGGCCAAAGGAGAAGTCTTCAAACATTTTGTTCCATATATTCATAAATACTTCCTTATTTTGAAAAACTAAGGGGGTTTTGTACATGTAAGTTCCCCATGTGCTATTTTTTTTTATCTCACAAATGTACTTTAAGTGTGGCTGTTTTCTATTTGATCTTAATTTCCTGGCTCATAAGTTCCTCTATGTATCTTAAGCAATTTGCTATATCTGGGTCACTTCCCTCATTTAAATATTGTTTTTCATTATAACATGTGATTTCCCTTAACTCATTTGATCTCAAAATTATATTGCAACTTTTACACGACAAAACATATATTGAAATACCACAAAAGTGAAATTACAATTTGAAAATAAAAAACAAAATTACAGTTCAAAGTCTTATCATATTTATATGCTATGGACATACCAAGCAACTATCCCTATTTAGGAGGGGCAGTCCCCATGTTTGGCTCAAATCCCTCCGTCCCTATTTTCAATCCTAATGTCCTTATTTTCTAGGCGCTCTATAATGTCGGTGTGTCTGAGTGTATAACAGAGCTCCACGTCAATAATACTTACAGTACTGTTACTTTAGAGTACAATAAATGTGTTTAGAAATCAGTCTGTAAATAAGATACATTATTATTGTTCTAAATTCTCAAAGCAATTGCCAACAAGATAGCTTGGCTTTTTGCAACCTAAAAAGACACCACCTGTTTATTTATTTTATTTTATTTTATTTTATTTAGCCAGGGTCATTTGGCTCTGCACACTGTGATTATACTATGTTATGTTTTCTATATGTTTTTTTGTTTCTTGGGTTTATTGAACAATTTCAGCCCTTGCATATAGAATAAGGTAATTGTGAGTTGTTCATATTGCATATACTCCTCTGTGCAGCCCTGTGATCAATTGACAAAAGATATTTCACGAAATTGGGAGGTATTTAAATCTTCTTAATAATGCCTGATGGCAAACAAGGCTACCATAAAGAAACAGACTTAACAGAAATTGTAGTCCATCATACAGAATATACTTTTTGTCGTGTTTTTTTGTTTTTTACAATTTACATTTCGGTGTATATATATATATACGAGTGTCTTGAAGCATTTATTGCGTTGCTTTGACACATCATAATTTTTGTTTTCTAATTAGATGTGAACTTGAGATTAACATTAAAGTGTGAGGAAGAAGGTCAAAACAAATCCACCTACCAGGTATTCTTTTTCTTTAATCATTCGTGTGACAGTGCCACCATCAAATCACCTCCAGGATTATTTTCTAGATTGTGAATTGTTGAAATTTCAAAATGAATTTCATATTTTGGTTTAGTTGAATTCAACTATTTCTAACAATTGTCCCAGATCATGTCATTATAGTAGTAATTGATTGCAAACAAGGAAGGGATCTGCACTCTCATCACCTGTGGACCTCGGTGCACTGTACGTAGGGCTGGCTAACCCCAAATCTATATAATAAGAACAAGTAGCCCAGGCACTCAAGGTCTTCTTAAAGCAGCGGATTTCTTGGCAAAACATGACGAATACAGCAACGTTTCAATCCCATAGGGGACCAAAAGTTTCAAAACGTTGCTGTATTCGTCATGTTTTGCCAAGATATCTGCTGCTTTATGAAGACCTTGAGTGCCTGTACTACTTTGTTCTTCTTATAGTAGTAATGCGAATAAACCTTACAAACTCCTACAGTGGAACATCTGATATAGTATATATGAAGTCACAATCTATCTTGTTGGTTTTGATTTTTTTTAACTACTCTTTTGGTTTTGGTGGTTAATAGTTGGTGTGGGTTTTGCATAAACATATCAGTATGGTGGCACATGCTAACTGACGTATAAGATAAAGGTGTAACAGGGTTACTGACATTAACTCTATGGGCAACAAAACAACTTTATTAAAATGAAGTTGCTATGGTGTCCAGAGGCCCCTTATGCTTTATTACCTAAAGGGGTTAAACCATTCAAGAACAGTTTAACCCCAAAGGTTGTTCTCCAGTGCCGGATATCCCTTTCATCCGGTTTCTTCAATGTAGTTTCAGGAAGTGTGGAGTGTTGCCAGGCAGGGGCGCCACTGATTGGGTGAGACTCTCCAAGCCAATCTCTACTGATTTACCTATACAGTTCCTCTAAAGCTGCATTGTGGGTCATTTTAATAAAAACAAAGGTACACTAAACTAAATAGTTAACCCTCTTCTTGTTTCTTTTTGAATGTGACCCTTTATCTATATGTGTCTATATCTAGATACAGATATTTTCTTTACTTTGCACATAGCACTATGAGGTGCAGGAACCAGTTCCAAATGCGGTTCAGTTGTTTTAGAGAAGTACAGGTTAATCAGAGAAACAAAAGTTCAGGAGAGACAAGATATTGACATGTTGCATAAGAAATTATTATTACTTTTCGTTTTAAATCTTTTCCATCGAAAGATTAAGAATTGCATAACAAGCAGGTAATGAAATTTGCAGATAAAGAGAGAACAATTAAGATGTGTAAATAAGTATTCATCAAGTCAAGATTACATCAGAATATCTCAAGACAAACTCATAAGTAGCACTGTGATAGCTCTGTTATTAAGCAAACTTCAGGCAGGAAATTTCACTAAAGTGAGAATGGTCATGAATTCCAAATTTGAGGCTAAATAGCAAAACTCAAAAGAATCGAGTTTGAGAATTTTTCCAGTCCAGATATTTTGTGAATTTGAACTTTAGTGGGGTGGGAATACTGAGCAAGAAAATATTATACCAGACACAAAATCACAAACAGAATCTTAACCCAGATGGAACACACTGATTGCCAATCAACAATAGTATAGATAATGCCATGGCTTGTAAAAAAAAAGTGGGTACAATTTATAGGAATGTACTTCCCTCAGTCGTAAAGGGGATGGAAACCTTCTGATTTAAAGGGGCACTTTAGGCATCCAGTGCTGTGTTTTAGCATCTCAATGCTTTCCAATGGAAAGATTTATGATCTTGGCCAAGGAGTCAGAGCCGGCAGTAGAGAAAGCAGCATGGTGTACGAGCTGTAGAATGGTGAGCTGTGTTAGTGAAACATTTTTAACTAACCTGCCAACCATTGCAGGCTTGGGGCTGGTCACGTAAACCTTGCCTAGGACACTAAAATGTTATGCATACACATTAGTATTCTTAAAACTATAGGGTTCCTTTAATAAAGCAATTCAAACTGAAGTATTTGGGTTTTTTGAACTCCATGATCACTTGACGAGCCCTCATGACCTTCTAACAGCTGTGTCTCTTTGACCTCCTGTACTCATCTAATGGGTGAGTCAGATTTCTAGTTCTACGGGTTAATGTTTTTGCAGCATTAAGGAAACATCTCACTGGGTTGTTTTGAGAGTGTGATGAAGCAGTATAGTTGCTGTGGAGTTTCTAAGATCTAACCCATATACCTCTACTACTAGCCAGATATTTTTTCTGCCAAAATGTTTCAAAAGATGACTGATCGGGCACAGGTGTAAGAATGAGCGAGCGAGGGTGTAAATGAAACCTCCAAAGTCCATCAGGCACGTGAAGATAAATCCTGTGAAGCAAGCATGTGGTCCTTTACCACTTCATAAAATGCTCCATGTGACTCATGAGTTTATATGATTTGACTCATGAGCTTTAGTTGCTGTAGAGTGGTGAGCTGTGTTGGCGAAAAATTTATTTCAATCAGCATCAGTAATGGGAAGTTCTGACTCCCATATTCTAGTATTGCAGCGTTGAGAGTTGGATAAAGGAGAGAGACGAGTAGTTCCACAAAATGGATGAGTCAAGTTGAGTTGCTCAAAAGACGTTAACGGTCTGCGCAAGTAAGACAGGGCTAAAAACAAAGGTCAGAAAGCAAATTAGTTGGTGGCAATGGAAAGTGTCTAGCAACAAAAGTGTAATTTTACAAAACAAAGAGAACAGGAAGCATAGCAATATGACTACATTTTAATAACCAATTTTGGGTTAAAGGGGAACTATCATGAAAAAAAATACTTTTTGCATTTGGAAAAATATGTTGCGAAGCTGTGATGGCCATTGCCATTACTCTTAAAAGATTTTAGGATCTTAAAAGATTTTAGGATTGTATTCCCTTCTGCAGCCTTTCTTGATGGCATCTCTGGAAAATCAAATGCCAATCATGTAAGCAAGGAATTTAATATTCTGGCCCCCAGATGTTGTTGAATTACAGCTCCCATGACTTTCTGGCCATCTATCACCTCCAAAGAATTTGGGGAATTGAAGTCATCCAACATCTAAGAGGTCAGAGTTTAAGATTCCTGATGTAAGTAGTGCATAATAGTCTGCTACTCATGTTCCAGTCAGTTAGACAGGTCAGTTGCTGTCTGTAGAATAATTGGGGAGCATACAAGCTCAGACTAGTATTAACTAGCACCAAAAATTCAAATAAAATTTACACTAAATGGTTAGAATCATTAGACATATACTACTGCATACCAATAATTAAAGGGACACTCCAGACCCCTGTAGTGCTTTATTTATAAAGAGTGTTTCCTTTTTTTTCAATTTACAAAAAGTGCAAATTTCAGTAGAAATTTGCATTTTTATTTATAAATGCTTGTTACACCCCCTTGGCTGTCAATCAGACAACAGGTCCTTTTACTTCCTGGTTTGGTTAACTCAGTGGAGCTAAACCAGAGAGGCAACCAATTGCCCAGACCACATGTTTGCAAAGACTTCTCATTGAGCTGCATTGTGAAGTCTGTGATTGGACAGAAAAAGAAGAGGGTTTGCAAAGGCTTCAAACTAGAGATCTGCAGCTTTTACAAGCTGTTTTTAGATAGATACGCATGTTTATTGCATATTTTTTTTAAATGCATGTTTATTTTTCCATTGGGGTATACCTATTAAACCTATTGTTGATTTTTATTTATTTATTTTCTTACTTGGGCAGTGGAGTTTCCTGTGGAGCGTGACTGTAACATATACATACTTAAGGTGCTCAAGGTTTTTGACCTTTACATTTAAAAAGATATTTGTGTCGTAACCATTTTCCCACCCATATTCAATAGGCTCTCAAATTTTCAAAGTTTTCTTTAATGGTTCTTGAGACACACCTTTTCTATGAATCACCGTGGCATTGTCTAAAACTGAACTCAGCATGTATGTTACAAAACACACGATTAGTTTGCACACCAAAATATCTATGAATGATTGATGAGTTAATTTCAGAGATTATGTGTATTATCCTTGATCATATTTATATTAATACATTTGTAGAACTCTAACATGTAAATCTAGTAGACACAGTAATAAACCTGAGTTAGATTAGGCACTCGACTGATTGTTTGTTTAACAATAAATGGTATGCATTTTAACTGCCTTGATTGTATTTGCAAATACATCACATCCCGTTTTGCCCCCTGAAGGAGTGAGGGTCATGCCCTGCAGGGGTTGGCATTCTCCAGCATTCCAGATGTTGTGGACTACACATCCTCTGATGCTTTGCCACCATTTTGACCTTAAGATCTGTTGGGAGATGTAGTCCACAACAAATGGAGTGCCGAAGGTTTCCTATACCTGACTAGTGTCTAGCCTCCAAGCTATAGGGAACGAGAATACTTTATAAGCACCCTTATGTTCTTGAAAATCCACAACTCCTACTGGGGGCAGTTAAGCTATAAAAATATTAAAAATGTCAGAAGACTTAGAGACAGCTGATACATCTGTGTTATACTGTTCAAGCTCTCTTCCTATCTATACATTGTTGGGAATTGCCTCTACCATTTCACTGTCAGCATTCCATTAGCAATCAAAAGATTTTACCGGTTTTATATTTTACGAAATATATGATGTGATTGTGTTTACTGCATGTGGGCATTATGCTCAGACACAGGCATTCTTTTTGCATGCTGTTGCCATTTTTAAAACAGTGTACTGCCAGTAATGCCTTCATTGTCCTTTCAAATACCTATAAACAAGGTATTTGACCCTCTTTGCTTATCTATTTTTGTCACTGCTACTTGGAAAACGTGCATTGTTGCTATAATATTTCACACCCAGCGTGAAATATTGTGAGATAAAAGACACTGTATACTGTCTAAAGCTTTTTATTTCCCAGATATTTTTTTTTTTAAAAGGCTGAATGAATAAGTGAAAAATAAAAAAAAGTGTCAATTAAAATGTTTAAGTTTGTGTGCAAAGCAATCTACATACAAAATTGCTGTGCTTTGACATGTTTATATAGTAGTCATTGCTTCAAAAAAAAATTATGCTTATAATTTTTCCAATCAAAAAGTGCTAAGTAGTGAAGGGATTAACATGTTTTTTTTTTTCCCTCAATGTGCTTGATAGACTCACCTGGACTGTAGGTTAGTTTTACATGGTATGCAGTCTTTCAGGTTTCTATTGAATATGTTTGTTATTATTACATTGTTCTTTTTTTGAGAATGCACTCTTTAGAGTTATGCTCTTTATGACATATCTTTGTTTTTTCCTCTGCCTACTTATCACGCACTTTTTAATGGGAAATCAATTTAAATTAAAAAAAATATACTGCAAATACATACAATGGCACATTTCACTAAGGGATTTATCCTTTGAAACTGACATTATTCTGTTGCAGTGAGTTATTGATCATCTTGCATTCTTTAGTTTGAAAGTGCATACGGGTTAAAGTCACCAGAACAACTACAGCTTATTGTATTTGTTCTAATGAGTAGAATCATTCCCTTCAAGCTTTTTGCAGTAAACATTGTCTTTTCAGAGAAAAAACAGTTTTTACATTACAGCCTAGAGATACCTCCACTGGCCACTCCTCAGATGGCTGCTATCGGTGCTTCCTGGGGCAGTGCTACACACCTGCCATTCAGTGTCTCCACCCTCAACAGGGAGACATTGAACTTTCCTCATAGAGATGCATTGATTCAATGCATCTTTACGAGGAGATACTTATTAGCCAGGGCTGTGTTTGACTTTTGCATTGCCCTGCACCTGATCTGCCTCCTTGATAATCTCAGCCAATCCAGTACTTTCCTATGTGAAAGCATTGTGATTGGCTTTTGTTCAACACTTCTGATGATGCCAGCCAAGCAGGCAGATCAGGGGCAGAGCCAACAGAAGCAGAGTAAAATAAAAGTAATATTTTGCTATATTTTTCCTTCAATTTACAAAAAGGGGAGATACACACTTCCTCTTGCAGGCACAAGAGAGAAGTTCATTATGTGTGCAATGGCAAACCTTAGTAATGTCTGTTGGCAGCACTCTTTGCGTGCTTATGAGGACTTAATTTTAGTACATAACTTATATTAGGCAATTCATATAGGTATTGATATGAGGTAACTATCTCCTGGCACAAAAGTGAAAATATCTCTGTATGTGCATTATTTTGTGGAGAAGCACTGCACATACAGACTCTGACCCCCATGACCACTTCTAAAAGCATTAGTGGTCAGAGTAACCCTTTAATTAGAAATGAAAAACTAACTAAAACCCTGCTGATTTGGAGTACCACACTTTTTAGTAAAAAAAAAAGAAAAGCCTTACATTTGACATTATTGTACAAACCACTGTTTTTAGTTAAATTTCTCAAATCCACTTGTTTATAGAATTTGATAAATAATTTAATTGCAAATGGTTCAATACCAACGGTTCTTTGTATAACTAATTATACCCTTAAATAGTCCACATTACATGTAATAATTCTGACATAAATAACAAACAAATATAGTGCAGACTATCTGAAAAAAACCCATAAAATATGATGGGGGATATGAGAGAAAACTCACATGTAGCAGTCTTATCAACCCTGGCTCTGTGTTTGAAATGCTCCACTTGAGAGGGAAACTTGCCATAGTAGGTTATCAGGATCAGGATAGATGTCCCCAAGCAGTACTTTCACATTGTTTGATTTATCAAATTAAATGTACTTATTATTTATTTATGAACCTTCCATAAGTGGTGCACAGTTGCTATTCTTTTATATCTCTATTTCATATTTACTTCTTTTATCTATAAATTTACATAAAGTATTTCAATATGAATATGTAATCTCTGAATCCATTCCAATTAGCTGCACAATGTAAGACCTTTGAATTTCTTGAAGAAATTCTATAGGAAATTGAATCCATTCCTTTACTCATTGTAGTTTTTGTAAATATTGCAGAGTTTTCAAAAGGTACCTTTCACTAGTCTTATATGAAAGGAACATCAGCCAATATTGCACAATTGTGATGTCACTGCTTCCAAGAACTATCTTATATCTTTCGTGTTTAGCATCAATAATAACTAACAGCAAAGTCAGGATATCTCATGGGATATTTGGAAATGTGTGTATGTGCTGTGTAAATGTAATGCTGGCTGACATTTGTGTTTATCCGAATTACATAATTCTGGCTGAAACTTGCAGGACAGTCTGATTTTCTTCTATTAAATCCTGACACGACTTTGTATGTGCCAATTTATTAGTAAACATCTAATGTCAGCCACTAAATCTGCAAGTGTAAACACAATATAGTTTTGGTAATTTCCTTACGGGAATGAGCTGTATATACATAAACTACATAAATACACGCACACACACACACACACACACACACACACACAATACATGTATCTGAAATGTATTCATTTGTATCTTGGATAAGAGTGCATTAAGCTATAAGCTAAAATTAAACCACTATTGCGTTTATTCCTAATGCTATATTACGCAGTGCTGCCAAGATTGAAAAAGGTGGCAGATTTTATTCATATCTGGTGGGAATGTTCGATCAATAAAGAATTATGGCAGGATGTTGGTGGAAAAATAAATAAAATCTTAAAATCCACAATACCTCTAAAACCAGACTTGATGCTTTTACATATAAACATACCTAGAATTAAAAAAGAAAATGTGATTTTATTACTACATATGTCGACTGCAACAAAATTAATTATAGCAAGGAACTGGATAAACCCTTTTAAACCGATCAGCTGGAATTACAACTTCAATTATGTTCGAATGAACAACAGATGAAGAGGATCCAGGAATCACCAATGAGGGAATGAACAAGGAAAACGCCCAATGGAACCACCAATGAACTAAAGAGATTAGCCCTATTTAAGGGGACTGATGGGAGGGTGGAATTAGGCTGCTTTTTTGGGGAGCATTATTGATAATATCATTGTCTTTTATTTTATACTGGTCACTGAGGAAGTCCTCTAGTGGACGAAATGCGTAAGACCAATCCTCTTTTATTCTTTTTTAAAAGCAAGAAACCTCTTTTTCTACCTATCTACCTGTCGGGGTCCTGCATGGTTCCTGATACTGGGTGATACTTGATCCTAAGAGGGAGATACTAGCCCCCCAAAACATCGGGGGAGGCACCAATAGAGCGCATATAATTTCAACATCCTGTGAGTGCAATCTATAGCAGGGAATATTACATTTCCTAAAACTGTATTATGCTATGTTTTATTTTATTTTATTTTAGATCCATCAACTGAATCCCACGTATATTGTATTTCTTGGCTTGTTCAGACGTAACACTACTTGGGAGGTGTTCAGTGGGAAGCCGTTTTTTTCTGTTTAATCTGATAAGTATTTAAGTTCTTTTTTTGTTTGTTTTGTTTTCTAAACCTGATTGGTGTCTGATAAGACACCAAATAAGTTTTCAACTACTTATGGAGAAATATATTCCAACACCTGGTAACAAAAAAATTCAGATACACTGGATTTTTTGATAATAAAATAAAGATATTGAATTATTTATAAAAAAAATGACTAGTGTTGAAGAAGGGTAAGTCTTGTGAACTTCAGGTTAGCCACCCCGCCTCTTCTGCTCTCTTTTTGTGTTTAGTTCCTCAGTCAGGAGAAAATGTGTTTCACTTGTTTTTTTTTAGTAATGTTTGTGTATTGTATGTTATTTTTGCATACTAGGTAATTAATGGATATAAAGAAATACAACAAATTAAATAATAAAATACAATAATAGTAGAACAGCATTGTTTATTAAGGATGGAATAAGTTTTTTTTTGGTAGTTTACCCACCTTTTTTCCCCTCGCCACACTGGCCTCACTGCTCAAGCTCCGCCTCTTTGGCTGAGATCATCAAAGAAGATTATTTCAGCCAATCCAATGCTTTCCCATGTACTGCAAAATGCTACTCTGTGCCAATTTAGATGGTCTCCTAAAACTGTCTGACTAAAATAGTAGAGTTTTTTTTACGGAAGTGCCTCTAGTGGCTGTCATACTCATAGTAACTAGAGGCAGGTTAACCCTGCAATGTAAACATAGCCATACCTGCAGTCCGGCAATGTTTTTAGCTGCAGGGTTAAAAGGGATGGCACATGGCATCCAGACAACTTCATTGAGATTTAGTAGTCTGGGTACCTAGAATGTTCCTTTAATTGAGGATAATTTGTTTATAGAATAATCAACAAACAGAAGTTAGTCTATGTTAGTTTATTGAATAGTGTGCTGGTGGCATATCATTAAGCCCACACCTTAGAATAAATAAAATCTAAATTGATGGTGAGGGACCTGACTCCCCAGATGCATGGATGCAAATTGCTGTGGCACCTCCATCTCGACTCTGCTCACTTTAAATGTGCTCCTTTGATTTCGTCATTATTAATGCGTCTGGCACTGTAGGGGACACAATATTGCCTAGAAACACATTTGCTTGAGCATTTATTGCAAAGAGCAGCCCTGTGGCCTAGCCCAGCTGGCTCTGCAAACAGGAGAGGTGGTCGATCACCTGCCTCGGTGCAGGATAGATGCTCTACTTGTGCCTCATTACCACCCTCCGGACTGGCATGGGTTATCCCGATCCCCACTAGGGAGGATTCATCTGAGGCTTTTAAGCCACCCTCCTGCTTGTGCACTCCGACTCCATGTGTATGATTTAAGATGGCCCTCTTATTAGCATTACAGAGACTCACAGCGGAGGAATTGGAGTGGAGCTTGGAAGCAAGATTTAATTTAACATTTAAATCCATTTGTGAGAACTTTTGGCAATTTACAGCAGCAATTGTATGTGGTGTCTCAGGCTGCTGCTCTCTCTTTGGGCTGGGAAGGATGGACTCGCTCGAGACCTTGACTCTGGCACTGGGAGTGGAAGGATCAGTGGGTTTCAGGCAATGGTTACTGGAACAGCTTGGGCCTGGAGCTTGGCGGATTTGTGTCGCTACTATGCTAATCTGAATTGACCATCACACTGAACATGGAACTATTCTGATCTGAATTGACTATCTCATTCAAGAAGGAACAGTGTTGGTTACCTCTGTACTCTTCTTGTATACTGTGAGGCATAGCTGATCCTGGGTAGGTGCATGGGGTGCACAGCGCCCAGGTGCTATGTGAGTAGAGGCGCATCACGGTGTTAGGCTCCGACCCTCTTGCTAAGACACACCCCTTCATTTTAAGCCCCATCTCCTGTCTGAAAGCCCTCAGAGCTCCTGGAAGGCTGGCTGGCCTGGAAGGTGAGGGGGCTACATTAGGGCACAGGAGGGGAGAGGGCTTAGGGGGCACAGGAAGCGGAGGGACCAAAAGAAGAGCACAGGAGGGGAGGGGGCACAGGTGGGGAGAGGGGCTCAAGAGGTCACAAAAGGGGAAGGGGCTAAAGAGGGAACAGGAAGGAAGGGGGCTGCATAAGGGCACAGAAGGGGAGAAAGGCTAAAGAGGGCACAGGAAAAAAGGGGGACTACATAAGGGCACAGGAGGGGATGGAGGCTAAAGAATGCACAGGAGGGAAGAGGGGCTAAAGAATGCACAGGAGGGAAGAGGGGCTAAAGAGGGCACAGGAGGGGAGAAGTGCTATATAAGGACCAGGAGGGGAGAGGGGCTAAAGAGGGCACAGAAGGGGGGCTACAGAGGACAGGAGGGGAGATGGGCTTAAGAGGGCACAGGAAGGGGAGGGGCTAAAGAGGGCACAGGAAGGGGAGGGGCTAAATAGGCCACTGGAGGGGAGGGGGCTAAATAGGGCACAGAAGGGAAGGAGGGGAGATTGGCTACAGGAGGGGATAGAGGCTACAGAGGGCACAGAAGTGGACAGAAGTAGAGTGGGGATAAAGAGGGCACAGCAGGGGAGAGGGATAAAAAGACACGCAGAGATACTGGGGGGAAAAAGAACACAGATGGGCACAGATAGGACAAAGACACACAAAGAGGGGCTGAGGGGAGACATAGAGACACACAAAGGGGCTGGGTGCACATAGACACACAGAGGGGCTGGGACACAAAGAGACACACAGAAGGGCTGGTGGGAAAAAGAGAAATATATAAGCACGTGGGGTCAAAGAGACACAGAAGGGCTGGGGAAAAGGAAAAAGAGACACACAAAGGAATTGGGGGAGAAACAGATGCACAAATTGGCTGGGAGAGAACGAGAAACACAAAGTGGCTGTGGGAGACAAAAAGGCACACAGAAGGGCAGTGAGGATGAACAGACAAACAGAAGGGCAGGGGGAGAGACACACAAAAGGGAGACAAAAAAAGAGACACACAAAGGGGTTAGAAATAGAAACCTGCTGGAGGAAGAAAGAGGCCAGTCACAGGTACCAGCGCCAGCCAGCTGGCTAGCCACAGCAGTCAGCCTACATGCCAACCAGCCATAGCAGCCTGCCAGCTGGCCACAGCAGCCAGCCAGTCACAGGAGCCAGCCAGCAACAGTAATTAAGGTGAGAAGAGACAGCTTGAGCTAGGTATCACAGAGCTTTGTTATATCACTATATTGTGAATGGAGGCCAGAATTTTAGAGAAAACAATTCCAGGACCCTTTAGACTCTATTGTAGTCTCTAATGGGGCCTTGAGGGGACTCTTATTAACATACAGTTTACATATTTGTGGAATGGATATTCTTAAAACAATTAAAAATAATTGTGGGTGTTTTTTACATTTTATGAATGTAAAACACACTGCATCCCATGCACACACACACACACACACACTCAGACACACACTACATCCCATGCATACAGACACACCCTGCATCCCTACACACACACACACAGACACACTGCATTCCCTGCACATAATAGACACACACTGCATCCCCAGCACACTCTTAGACACTATTCACTACACACACTGCATAGCATAATGGATGTCATTGTGTTTTGGTGTGCATGCTTGTGGTGAGGAGGGGGGGGCAGCATTTTATAAAAAAAATTATTTTTCACAGTACAGTGAGGTGGATTATTGGGCATGCTTAATGTCAACTATAAAATGGATTATTGAATGTATTTTTGGGATGAAGTCCCTAGTCCACATAGCAATGCCCCTGGGGATGGGATAGAGCCAAAACTGGAAGAGAATAGTCAGATACGTCACACAAGGACATTTAGAAAAATAAACAAACATACTGCTGAGCAGCTGAAAACAACAATGTATGCACACACAGTAACGTCCAGTGAAGGACACTCATACATACAAACATACACAAGTCTTACAAATACATTCTTGGACTTACTAACACATTTCATACAAATATTCAATAACTGCATCTGTACACATTAATATTATACACAAATATCCATTTGAATTCACACACGTCTGTAAATACATTTATGCATTCCAAATACATTGAATCTCTGCAAAATAAACCCAGCTTACACACAGTTCATACAAAAATACTACAAGCTGATAAGCTCTCTGAGGAAAAGAAATGTCACTGATTAGCAATTTTGGGACAACAATGACATTGCTCAGTGATTTGGACACAACAATGGCACTATTAAGCTATTTGGGCACAAAAGTTGCGCTGATAAGATGGGGACAAAGGTAATGTGAGACTAAGATGGCACTAATTAGCTACATTGGGACAGAGAGATTGCACTGATTGGCTAAATTGAGACGCACTGGGAAGCTGTATGGGGACAGAGGCAGCACTGGGAAGCTGGGCACAAATATGGCACTAACAAGCTTTTGGGGGGCAAAGCTGGCACTGTAGGAAGTGGGTGACATGTGACCTGGGTTGCGGGTGGAGTGGTTTCCATAGAAAATGGGTGTGGTTAGAAGTGTTATGTTTGCAAAGGGGAGGAGTTAGCAATACAGCCACACAACGGGGGTGGGGGAGAGGAGAGGGTGGCACCACAAATATTCTTGCACCTAGGCGTCAGTGACCCCAGGACCAACCCTGCTGTGAGGCCTACGTTTCCCGAGCTGTGGCATTGGCTGATGGATTCTCGGAATGGGGGTGCTTATATCTCCTCTGATGACACCAGGCTCGTTTCTGAGTTCATCCCTGCTGGCATTATTTCACATTTTATGTTCTACATAATATTTAAGCTAATTTGTTTTTTAAGTTTCTTTTTATTGCTTATTAGCATATACTTTCTTTAACAGCACTCTTAACTGCCATGTATCACTCATGCTAAGTCTTACCAATGATAGCTAACTTCTTCTCTAACATTATAAATTACATTATTCTAATAGCACAGTTCTTATATTAGTCTTTTTGGGGCAATTAGCTACTTTTTTTTTTTACTAATTGATGAAGACGCACATTATTAATTTAGCAGTTATAGTAAATAGAAAGTGAGATATGTATCCCCATAAAATTAAATAAATGGTGATTATTTTTAACGTGAATGCCCTGCAAGAAAAACATCTTAATTTCTATTCACTAATTGTGAATTCAACGTGAATTTTATATTTAAAATTCCAGATGAATCTGTTTGTATTTTTACTAAAGCCAGAGGTCACCACTAGTAACAACGACAGAGTAGTCACATGGCTTTGGGGAGAAGGAGTTGGTAATATGGAGCAGAATTCGATGCTGGCTTTTTGAAAACTAATTTTGAGGGTAATTGTGATTATATACATGTAGTTGCTCAAGGACTTCAAAGACGTGCCAAAGGTCCTTTATTTATAGCATTACAACCAGGTCTTACTAAATATACAAGAAAGTCATTTCCTGATCAGACCAGTTAGCATAGAGCTTTTTGCTGTTTAGTCTTTATATAGAATTCACCTATTCTTGCACTGCAGCATTACAAAACTTACCTTCTCAGTTTAAGTGAGTTGATTAATACTTAGATTGCAATTGAGTATTAGGACAAAAAGTGCAATGTTATACAGACCTTTAGTATGCCATTTACTGTTGACTTCACTAGGATTCCACTCTGACTGTACCTGTATATATATTTTTTATACTTTTGTTTTAAAACAAATACAGCTATTGCTAGCTTGCCTTTGATGTACACATAAAACCTTATGTTCAATTTAATGAGCATAAGTTGTTTGGGGCATGACAGGTGCTCTGTGAGTTTTATATTTTTTCTGTACAAATCTCTCTATTCTGTATTGTGTTCATTTAAAAGGGTATTCCCAATTGATAGAGACAAGTGCAGACAGGTCGAATTGTGTATGTTAATATATATTTATTACCTGTTTGCTTTGCTTAGAGTCTCTTTTAAGTGTCTTTTTAGCATACAGGTATGCAGTTAAGTAACACAAGTGAAATACCATTGCACAACTTGTTAAAAAATGTAGCCAAAGAAATATGGGTACCTCCTTCTAGATATTGCCTTAAGCAACAATAAATCTGGCAACAGTGCAAGGAAAACACAATTACAAGCTATAAATTGCTCTTTAGTTTGCAAACTCTATTGCTAGACATGAACAGAGTTATTTACTAAAGTGAGAATTCAAAGTGACTTTCAATTTTTACCCCCTTAAGGAAAAAAGGGCGCCCAGGCGCCTTTGCACCATATCTACTTCATTTAGATGAAATTGCTAAACTGGAAACATTTGGTTAGCTATGCTTTCAGTTTGTCTACTCTTTCCTGAAACGTGAAATGTACTTTTAATTCTTACTTTAGTTAGTAATCCTAATAGTGTGAATAGAGGTATCTGTGGTTACACTAATGCTTCCGTTGAAAGGCTGCTTGTGGGTGCTATTCTTTATACACTTTTGTATCGCTGTTCAAACAGAGATCTATACTGTGTGGTTGCAAATAAAAAAGTGTAAGCGCTGGAAAATATACCCCTAGATGTTATACATAAGGGGAATGGTTATTCATATTCCAGTTCTTTAATGCAGAGTTCACGTTCCACCTCCACAGTGGTGGACATAAAGTATAGGATGTAGTCTGTAAGTCTTTTCTTGTTATAACCAAAATAAGGTTATATTTAACCACAGTTCAGTGTAATATATTATCCCTTAAAAGGATACAGAAGGTGGGATATAATATAATAACAATTTATTACTACTTATTAAAACTCTATACAAAAAACTCTTGCAAAAACTCTTGCATATATAAAGAAAGTGGTTAAAATATTGTTGTGACCACTGTATAAGTGCAGTAAAAGCAGATAAGTAGTAGGTGGGCAAAAAGGTTTACCAGTCCCTCTGAGTTCACTTCACTAAGCCGCAATCTTTGGAAGCCGAAGCGGAGGGACGCTGTAACTCCACACCGTTGGAAGAATCCGCTGGTACTGGTAAGTAAGGGCCTTTCCTCAAATCAACCCGTTTCACCCGTGCTAAGTTGGTGTCCTTTCAACGATGTCAGACAGAGGTATAGTTTACACTCATGATCCCACTTAACCTGTTACATATATTTAAGGTATTGTAAACATTTTGACATTTTGCACCATAATAATTTAATAAGATATTTTATTATACATACATTTCTCGATAATTGTTTTTTATCATTATTACCCAGTTTTATTTTTGGTTATATAATATTGTAAAAAATGTTATGTATCATTATTATTATTATTGTTCAACGAACAAAAGTAATCCACCCCTCAATTAGACAGGAAATGTTCAATCTGACTTTTGTCAGGTGTTAATCTAAGTTTTTCTGTCAAAATTAACATGCTTTATTCTTGACATTTCTTGAGATTACAGCAGTAGATGACATTGTGCACAATAGTATTTTTTTATTTTTTTTTAGACAAAAAGGAAACACTGCAGTTTGGGAGGGAGATGCATAAAAGGTGGGCTTAAGGAGCAAAACAAATTATGTCTTTATTATTATTTGATAATTCACTGCTAAAACTGTTTTTTTTAACATTTGTAATTACCTGTTAACACTCAAAATGCACTTTATCTGTGCAATCCTACATTGGAACCCTTGAATAAGAAGTGTGTAAACAATAAACTACAGACTTTTAATAATTAAAAATACAAGCAAAAAAAAAACTAAACTAAAAACCTACCCAGCACTAGCTGTAACCCAACTAACACTTGTGGAGGTGCACAGAGTTTATTTATAACTTTCACAGTAAGTAATGACATTTAAACAGTCTGCTAATCCCAAGAGCCCACAAGCCATTATTTGTTTACTCTGCGTAATACCTGAGCTAAAACCCAGGCCATAACTTAAGCCATAGCCACAGTAACAAATACCTTCACTGTAGACTTGAAAGTAAAGGATATCCCTTCGCAGTTCACTAATAGACTTTCCCACATCTAGACAAGCCGAGAGTAGAGAGATGTAATGTGTCAGGGTGATGGTTAAGTTTATACAATAATAATTATAATAAAATATTGGAGCTAGATTATCTATGAATCCAAGGTTCCTAGTTTAGGCCACGTAGCAAGCTGTGGCAATAAATGGAATGATGCAACATCGAAAACTAAAATATGGATATGTTTTGCTAGGATCAAAAATCAGGGGGAATGGGATGATTATAAGTAACAAATGAGTGGAATTTTTTATTTATTTAGTTGTGCAAAGCCTGAGGGTTCTGAATATTCAACAAGTCTGCTAGTTCCACTGAATTGTTTTCTTTCTTTGACTTAATGATGTAAATTATGAATATTTCTTCAAATATTTTCCAGGGCACTGTTTGGCAGTAGGAACTGTATTCTAATAGTGCTATGTCAAGGGAAGTGCTTTTTGATGAAGGACACAATATTTAGGTGTATGATCACAAAAGAACACAGAATTATGCAGCCACCTTTAGTATGTTTGATGTTGCTTTCTCTTGGTAACTTGTGCCTCCTCTCTGCATTTGATATTGCAGATGAACAATACCATCTGCTGTCACTTCACCAAGAGAATATATTGTATGGCACGGAGTGTTCCTCTGTTTCCAGATGTTGCAAGTATACATAGCACATTGTGGCAGTCCCACTTGGAAACAGTACTAATAACATCAATGTTTCTATTTTGGATACAATCATGAAAGGATTAAACTTCATCTTTCTTACTTATTTTAGGTTAAAAAAAAATCCTCAAAATATAGAATTACGTGTAAGAAAAAAAAATATATATCCAGACACAACACACAAAAGCAAATATGTATACATCCCCCCTTAAAAAACCCTATTGTGCAGAAAAGTGGTGAATTGGCTCTAGTGGTGAAGTGTATGCCGCTTCCCCAGTGTCTGCAACCACTCACTAGACACAATAGAATTATAGATAGACGTGAGTTTAATAAATACTCATACTCATAAAAGGTTCTATTATAGAATAGGTGCTTCGTAAGTGAGTGATGGTGCTTGAAGTTTTATGTTTGTCTCTCCTTTCATTCTATTCATTGTAAACCAAGTAATTTGCTGAGATGGCTGAATACCTATGTATCTATATACACCCCTTCTCTCTGTTACATGACAGGGTAAACTTTCTCAGTATCCTGATTTGTATGAACTCTTATGATTGCTACGAGAACACCTTTTATGCTGTATTATGTGTGTATATAAAAAATATAAATATATATATAAAAAAAGAACTCCAACATAGTACATTATATATATGCCAAAAAAAAGGGAACATTTATTCCTGACACTAAAGTCATGAACCAGTAAAAAAGTGTTTTTCCTAACCTTTTCTACCATGCCTTGCTGGTCTAAAAGCGGCTAGGCTCCATCTCCATGGCTGAGATTATCAGTCTTAGGAAAAGCATAGGAGGCTTTTGCGCCAACCAGCATTTCCTCATAGAGATGCACTGAATTAGTGCATCTCTACGGGAACATTCAGCATCTCCATGCAGAATGTGGAGACGCTGAATGCCAGTGCTGCACACAGTGGACGTAGAACCTGTGTAATTTGAGAGGGGGAGCAATCCCAGGTATAAACGTTTCAGTGTTAAAGGGCAGATTGCCAAACACCGGACCCGCCCTGGGTGCAACGTGCTCTAGGTACGCCCCTGCATACACTGAATCTGCTTCCTTGGCCTCCTTTAATGCAAATACAAGTTCTGCTTCCTCCCACTTACTCCTACCCATTCCTGGTTAGAAAAATGCAACAAAATATAAAGGTGAATAATTCAATTTAATGGATGCTAATATTAATGGAAACCAATAGCAGTTACTCACCTAATAACTCCTTCTTTGTCATGTCATATATATATATATAGTAATGACTTTGTGTTGTGTTAACTTCCCTTACATTCTAGCTCTGGTCCTTAACTAGTAAAAAACTAAAGCTTTATTCCAGAGCTCACATTTGTCACACTGTATTACACAGGGGAACCATGAGTGATATCTCCAGTTGCTGTAGGTAGCAACATGGAACCAGAGAGGAGGCATGTAGGCAACAAGGAGATAACCCCCATGTAGAAAAAGACATGCATTTTAGGATGACAGTTGCAAATGCAATTACATTAGACAACCTATTCAAGGCTGCAGACATGCAGAAAGCTTCTTTCAATATTTTCTGGCAACATGGTCTATGGCAGCGTTTCCCAGTTGGTGTTCCGCGGAACCCTAGAGTTCTGCGAGAACAAAATTGGGGTTCTGCGGTGATTTGCCCATCGGGTGGCATTGCTGCAGAGGGATCCGGTCAGCGCCTTGGCCGATTAATAGCGCGACCAGGTTTCCATAGTATGGGAAGCTGTGAGGAAGTGATGGACGGTCATTTCCTCCCAGCTTCATATAGAAAATACCACGCTGGAGGGAGAGAAGCAGCAGCCGGCAGTGAGCAGCTCCCCCTACAAACACCAGCCTCAGCCAGCAAGTCACCCTCCATGGTTCAATAGGTTATCCAATACATTAAGTAATATATAAATGTTTTACTTTACTGTCCATGTAAAATACAAATAAAAATAAACAAAAATAAACTAATAAGGTGTGGCGTGTAAAAGTCGAGCTGAAAGGATGCGATGATATCAGCAAACAAACACCTATATCCTGAGCAAATTTCAGCCTCAAGTCCCAGAAATCACCTGTAGGTTTTCTACTTACCCTCAGCCTTAACCGAAGCTGTTTTTATTCGACCAAACTGGCAGAAAAGTGTGCCACAAAACCAGGGCCTACTCAGGCCTTCTCAACCCAGGAGCCCTAGGAAAATCGGGATTGACGCATTTTTTTGGATCAACAAATCCTCACGGACACCACCTCAGTCATTAGGGATTTAATTGTCAGATACCAATCCCTGACAGACAAATTCCGCATCATGGCAAAACCCCCATCAGCTTCGAGACTGCTCAACTCATTTTCTATTAAGATCTATCATTAAACACACTACATTTGAGAAGAATGGTGAGCCCCATCACCAGCCAACTTAGAAGCGTAGGAGTTCCTTATAGCTGGTCAAATCCTAGATCCCTTACGATACTGAAGGTTGGCTCCACTTTGTGACTGACTTCTATGTCGGAAGCTGACACCTTTATCCAGGCCCGGGGTCTTCCAAGAAACATCCCAGCCTCCTCATCATCGACAGCTGCACACACCTGGGACCCTGAGAGAACTGTACCTTTCATCCCACGAAGTGAACGGAATCGAATGTGGTTACCTGAACCCTCATATCACCCCAAGCACTTTGTCTATCTAGGATGCTGGTCTCCCTTGTTTGATGACAGAAATTAGACACCAATGTGTGCCTCCATAGATGACTATGACCTCTTAAGCTATGACAGTGGGAATTAGGGGGCGACTTGAGTTAACCACATACTGTAACCCCTTTCTTAAACACTTCTGAAGGAGCAGTCTCTATGGGTATCCCCATAAGAATCGAAACAGCCCATAACCACTCCTTCTCAAGACATATCGCGACACTAACAAGCAAAAATGAGGTCTGTTTATGCTTATTGTAACTTACCTGTGCATCCTAAGCTATATCGATTGTACATATACTGTTACTCTTGCTTTATCTTATCTGTATGTCAATCACTATCCTCAATAAAAATAAACCACCAACACAAATTAAAAAGTGTTTTTTATTTAATGTGTATTAACTGCTTGGAAGAGCAACTTGTATAACTTGAGAAACCAGTAGTTATTGTTCCTTTATCTTATATACTTATCTAGAAACCCTGCAAAGCAATTTTTGTTTAGTTTTTTTTTTTTTGTATTTTGAAGTTATAGAAATGGCAGGTAAAAGGCGTTCAGAGGTGACGTAAACTAGATTTAAGGAGATTAGAACCACAAACCGTCAAGCAAATTGAAGATTAGACTAGCTTTAGTGTAGTAATAATCTTAATTTCAGTAATGACAGGAGGCGAGCATTTTGCATAATCTCTCTTTACTAGCTCCACAGCAGCAAAGAAATAGAAAAAAAAGAACCAATTACAAGACAGTAGGATGTACATGAGGTCTAATCACTTCCTCTTTCAGAAAGCGACATCAAGCAGTAGGAAACAAATAACAAGCAATAACAATAACTCCTAAATCCAACATCCGAAGGAGCAAACTTTCTGTGAATTCCACACAAACAACCAAAATGTCTTCAGGGACGAATCAAACTGAAAAGAGAATGTGTGACAGGTTTAGACACTTAGTCATGAATGTGGAAATCCAAGTAACACACAGTATACATCATTCCATAGAAGTAACTTGTAAACTACAATCTGATAACTGAACAACAATCATATAAAACTCCAATGACAATTCCTTACCAATTGAAATCAAACCATCAATGTATATACATAATATTAAGAGCACAACCTACCTTAGACCAGTGACACATATGAAGAAAGTGAACAGAAAGGGTGGGATAGCAAAGCAGGGTGGGAAAATACCTGCCTCTTGTCATTAATAAAATTAAGATTATTAGTATACTAAAGCTAGTATAATCTTCAATTTTACAACATGACAGGAAGCTTATATTTAGCAATTTTAATGCTGAGAAAGAAATAGAATCCAAATAGTGCGAAGAGAGACATAGACCATCAGGAAATAAGGAAAAACACCCACGTCGAACGTCCGAACATCCGGTACATGATGGAAAAACACCAGACCAAGCATAAAAGTGCATCAGTAGATGCCCAGTCATGTAGACAAACGGAGAACGATCTCCACATTCCATAAGCCAGAGGTGGATGATAGAAAACACTTGAAATTCTGAGAGTGCAATTTTTATTATACAGACGCATATATATAGACAGAGACTACAGGGTATTCCTTGGTATTGACCTTGGATTTAGAAAGTCTTTTTATTTGGAGTCATCACGCACAGACAGGGCTGGTGCTAGACTATTGTGCGGCCCAGGCAAGATCAGCTACTTGCACACCCCTCAAAACAAAAATTGGCAACTTTGTGTGTCTTTTTTTATCCCTTAGCCCCCTTGTGTGTCTCTTTCTCCCAAGCCTCTTGTGTGTCTCTTTCTCCCAAGCCCCTTTGTGTGTCTTTTTCTCCCTAGCTGCTTGTTTGTCTCTTTCTCCCCAGCCCCTTTTTGTATCTTTCCCCCAGAACTTTTGTGTGTCTCTTTCTACCGCAGTCCCTTTGTTTGTCTCTCCCCAGTCTATTTGTGTGTGTCTCTCCCCCCAGTTCCTTTGCATGTCTTTTCCCCCTTCCCGAGCTCCTTCTTTGTATGTCACTTTCCCCTTTCCCTGCCCCTGTGAGTGTCTCTGTGTCTCCTTCCCCAACTTCTTCTGTGTTTGTCACTGTCCCCTTCTCCAGCCCTCTGAGTGTCTCTGTGTCTCCTTTCTAAGTCCCTCTGTGTGTATCACTGTCTTCTTCCACAAACTCTCTCTGTGTCCCCTTTTCCCAACCTCTCTGTGTGTCTCTTTGTCTCCCCAGCCCTGCTTTGTGTCTCTTTGTCCTCCCAGCCCTCTGTGTGTCTTTTTGTCCTCCTAGCCCTCTGTGTGCCTAGTTGTCCCCCAGCCCTTCTGTGTGCCTCTTTGAACATTTCAGTTTTATTGAGTATCTCTTTGCCTCCCCCAACCCTTTTGTTTGTCTCTTTGAGTAGAATATTATATATTCGATATGTTTCGATTCAAATACATATTAAGGTGTGGATGTCTAATGAGTTAAAAAGAACAGGTGGTGTTTTCTATTCTGTACCATGTACTCTGAAATGTGCTGTATAGGAAGATTGGGGGCAGGGTCCTTATATGGAGAGTATTCTTATAAGGCCAGAGACTAAATTGAAAGTTGTATTGTAATTTGACTCTAAAGAACTGAGGACATAGGGCCACGTTCTTTTTCTCCTACGCTCTGCTCTCCTCTCCTGGTGTGTCCCTGACTTGCTGATAATAACACGACTACTTAAGATCTCTCACTCTCTGTAACGTCGTTAAGATATATCATCTGTTAAGTATAGTATTGATTGCTTTTGAAGTAGAATAAATGCATATTTTTTATAAAGAACGTCAGATTGCTTATTAGTACTTTTTGGTTAATATAGATGTATATTAATCTGGTGGGCCTTTAACCAAAGACGATATATATATGTACATATATATATTTACAAGACTTAATCAACTGAGAAAACACAGACCAATTATCACACTTTGTCACCCCAGCCCTCTTTGTGTCTCTTTGTCCCTCCAGTCATTCTATGTACTTCTTTGCCCCCCCAGCACTTCTGTGTGTCTCTTTTTCCTGCCTCCCTAAGCCCCTTTGTGTGTCTCTTTGTCCTCCTCAGCTCTTTGCTCTCAGCAAGCAGCTTCCTGTCAGACCAGGTAGAAGATACAGAAGATCCTCTACCTGCGGCCCGTTCAGCCAAGATACATGCAATGCCTGCAGCAGATGGACCACTGTGCAGTGCTCTCCCCTTTTCCTGTTGAACCGGAGATTGCGCAACTACATATTTTGCTTAGCTGTAGCGCAGGCCCTGCACACAGAATAATGACACCAAATCCCAAATGAGAGGATACTGTCTCAGCAATGGATACAGGTAAATGTAATGGTAACAGTGGCAGATCCAGGGGTGGGGGGGCAACGGGGCAATTGTCCTGCCCCCCGCTACGCCAAGAAAACAGAGCAAGTCAAGGCTCTCCCTTGCCAGCACATACAGGGCTAGCGCTATCCAAGCGCCAGCCCTGCTATGTGCCTTCACGGTCCGGAGGGGGGATCAGTGATCTCCCTGCCCGGCCCGCAGGCACTCTGCCGGCAGCTGGCATTGGAGGGAGGGAAAGAGGACCCGGGGAAGCTCTTACCAGCAGCTCTGCCAGGTTCTCCTCTTGCGAGCACGGAGCGTTGCCACGGTTCCCACGGCAATGCTACGAATCTCGCAAGAGTGATCTCTAGCCTCTAGCTGCAGGCTAGAGTTCACTCTCACCACTAGGACCACCAGGGATGGAAAGCAATGTCTCCTCCTCCCAGGCCATAGGTAAGGAGCGAGGGGGGATATACAATATATATATATACATATATATATTTTTTTCAACAACATAAAGTTATTAGCTTTGATCTGCTTCCCTCCCCACCACACACACAGTCATTAACTGCACCCTCATAAACACATACTGCATCCCTCACACAAACAATGCCCCTCATACACACACACTGCCCCCCATACACACATACTGCACCCCTCACACAAACAAGGCCTCTCATACACACAAACTGCACTCATCACACACATGGCACCCCTTACCCACACACACTGTTCCCCTCACTCAAATACACTGCCCCCATACACACAAACTGCACCTCCACACAAACACACTGCACCCCTCACACACACACTACACCCCCACTGCCTCCTTACACACATTGCCCCCCTCACACACACACTGCACCGCTCACACACTGCAACTCTCACACACACACACTGCACTCCTGACATACACTGCCCCCTGACAAATACACACTGTAACCTTCACACACACACACACACACACACAGACACTGCACCGCTCACACACTGTCCTCCTCACACACACACACACTGCAATCCTCACACACAACTGCCCTGCAGTCACACTGCACTCTTCACATGTATGCACACACTCACACTGCAACCCTCACATACACTGCAACACTCACACTGCACCCTTGACACATATTGCACCACTCACACACACACCACTGTTCCTATGTTCTACTACAGTTTCAGATCCCAAGTAAGTTGTCAAACACTACACCCCCCACTGCCTCCCTACACACATACACTGCACTACTCAAACACACTGCAACTCTCACACACACTGCAACTCTCACACACACTGCCCCACACATACACTGCTCCCCACACACAGACACACTACACCCCTGACTTACACTGACCCGTCACAAACACACACTGCAACCTTCACACACACACACACCACTCCACACACAACTGCCCCGCAGTCACACTGCACTCTTCATATGTACACACACACTCACACTGCACCCCTCACACACACACACTGCAACCTTCACACACACACACACCACTCCACACACAACTGCCCCGCAGTCACACTGCACTCTTCATATGTACACACACACTCACACTGCACCCCTCACACACACACACTGCAAAACTCACACTGCACCCCTCACACACACTGCAAAACTCACACTGCATCCTTCACACACACTGCATGCCTCACACTCACACCACTGCTCCTATGCCTTACTACTGCACCAGATCCCAGCAGATCCCAGGTAAGTTGTCAAACTGTTCCTAAACGGTTTGACTACTTACTTTGGGAGGGGGTCTCGGCACTCCTGGCACTATAACCACTACACAGAGCTGTAGTGGTTATTGTGCCTGGATTATTTCTTTAAATAATCTACAAGGGCCCCTCCAGAGATCAGGCTCTGGATCCAGCTCCCCTGTATGATAATGTACCTTTTTAAAGTAAAGGGGCCTCCAGCAGTCTATACACATTAAAGAATACTATATCACTAAAATATATATTTTTAACAATGGAATTTTCTTTTAAGAAATGAGCAGTGAATTGCAAATTGTTGAGCAAAATAACTAAGCTGTAAAAAGGTAAGTTGGTAAATTAAATTTTTTGGTGCAGTTGCTTCATCAATTCCTGAAAATTCCTGGTTTGTTGAGAAGAACTACTTGAGGAGAACTGCAAATCCCTTCTCTTTAGTACTATCAATCCCATATAGAACAATTACTGTGTTTTAAATGGCTCTGTGGCTGCTGCCAGTGCAGGGGACTTAATGTATGTTGCTTGAATTTTAGACTCTTATGGAGACGATTACATAATAGTATATGTATGGGAAGTGCTTCACTCCATAGGTATTTTAATTGACTACTTGCATATATACGTTACAGATGCAGGGAGATAACTAGTGCAAAAATTTTCAGCTGTGTTTGTTCCCTGCCCATCTGATTTTATAAGTACACACATAAGAGTCCATTTACATGTATTCAAGTCATAGGGCCCGCTGGAAAGGGCGGACTGACCTATGGTACTCTTGCGACAGATTTCTGGAGAGAATAATTTTTCTGAGAACACAAATCTCTATAGGCCAGGAGGTCTCACTAGTTACACCCTGGTGCAGATGTAAAACATTTGTTATTAGTAATGTTTTATTTTTGTTTATTTCTTGGTATTTCATAGTTATGCAGATTTTCTAATTTAATTTGCTCAGTGGATTTTATGTTTGCCTAGAATATTTAAAATGATTAATATAAGCATGTACACAGTACAGTATATTAGAAAACACTTTTCAATATATGAACATCACTGTCTTCTAGATTTATAGATATATTTAGGTGCATGACAACCATGGTCAATGTGAATGATACGATAAGAGTATATTTTTGTCCAATTTTTAAGACAGACTCATGAATGTTTAATTTCTGCTACGTTAGGAGCGCTTTCATATATGGCAATAGGTGTCCAATTTGGAAAAAGACACAATCATCTTTATTAAGAACAGTAGGCAGGTTTATTTATATAGGAGAGACAACATAGCAAAATAATTCAATACTAATTGATGTGCATTTTGTTATGATTGGCTTTGAACCAGAGTTTTGTTAACATATTGTATATTGGCCAAAATAATTTATCCTATGTCTTATGTGAAGCCTTTTCTATTTAGAAAGGAATTTGTTTACCTTCTGTTAAGGTGACTATTTATCTTTCGAAATCCCTTTCTATAGTCTGAGTAAGAATCATACATTTCAGTGAATGACTACTATTCTTCTGTGTTCAAAATGATTTTAGCTAGGTTGGCAGAAACCACAAATGTATGTGCCAGATGAGAATTATGGTCTTAAAAAAACTGAAGGGGAAAAAAAACAGAATAAAAATAATACATGGAAAGGAGGGGGCCCTGAAGGGACGGGAAAGACATTCTGGAAATATATTCAAGGGTAAAATAGTCATAATTGTGTGTAGGATAGAGGTAAACCATAGCTGGAAGGGATCTATAGGAGGTAGGGGCTAAAGGTGGGGAGATAGTGAGAGCAATGGATGATAAAATGAGGCAAGAGGCCTGAAAATAAATATATGGTCTATTAGGCTCATAGCCTGTAACATGGAATAAAAAGTTGTGTAAACATAGCTTGCCAATATTAAAGAACCCTACAGATATTTAGGTTAAAATCTGTAGAAATATGCCTGTTTGTGCATAAAGGAACACTATAGCATTATGATTCTGAATGTGTATCTCTAACATTGCAGTGCCCTAGTAACTGTTTAGGTGACCACTCCCCCATCCCCGTGAGGGTTAAAAGTTAACTTACATTGTTTCCCATGCCACATTGCTCTGTCCCCTGTGGGAAAGCATTAAAGACTAGTGAGCACCACCCTGCACTAATCATATGGTCTCTATGAGACCATCTGATAGAAATAGTGGAGTTTAACACCATTAGTTTGCAGAATTTCCTCTAGTGGCACAGTATGTCAGCCACTATAGGCAGGTTAACTATGAAAAAAAAAAAAGGTCATTCTGACAGAAGAGCAATTATTTCAGCTGTAGAGTTAAAACAGAGGACTTGGCATCCAAACCACTTAATTTCAATTCAAGTCTGGGTGCCTATCGTGTCTCTTAAAAGGTTACTAGAAGCATCATAACTACTACAGCTTGCTGTAGTAGTTATGAGGTCTGGGGTACCCTGGCCTTTGCCAATTTAGCAATGTTTTGCCCTTTCACCTAGGTACACACTGGGCTCATACATCTTCTGCTGGCACGTTTCTGGGTTCTGTAGAAGCAGGATGCTGATCTAGGCATTCATTGGCGTACAGCATCAGCTGACTGCCCTCCTCCAATAAATAGCCCACTATGCAAAAAAAAAGGGCTCCGGGCTGGCTAATGACAACCCTATGGCACTGCTGGAAAAGGAATAGCAGCTAAGGGATTAAACTTGGTGTGGCCGCTACCCCGATGGGAAGAGGGATTTCGCCGCCAGTGTGAGGGATGCTGTGATGCAAAGCAGGAACAGCTCTTATAAGAGCTAGTGATTTAGCACTCCAAGCAGAATGGAGACAGCTGTTATAGCTCTATGCTGTGGGACAATTGGTTTTAATGGGGCCACACACGGCCTTTTATGTCAGTCCCCATGCAAGGGGCACTCCCCCCTGAACCTGAGAGTAGACTACAGTAAAAACATACACACAATTACATTGGCTCTCAGGTCCAGAACCCTCCCATACAAAATAGGTTAATCCCTCCCCTGTGCCTGAGAGATAATTGAGTCAGGAACTGTACTTACTCAATTATCTCCAGGCACAAAAAACACACATTTTAGCAGTACCCCGAAAGTACCCTCAAAACTCATGGAAACCCATACATCCCCTGATAGCCCCGATCTGAGTGATGAACATATCCAGAAATCACCCAGATCGGTTCAGGGGTTTCGGGGTTTCCATGGAGGTCATATTTTAACCGACCGCACACAAGGCTCCTGCCCAAAAGAGTTCCATGAAACCAGGCTGTGTGGTCGGTCTCTTTCAGGAATACTCAATATAGTCAAAATACAAAACGTAGTGGTTCGTGGGTAGGTTCAGTCTTTGTCTCTCTTTCGGGAGCTTGCTCCCCCCGAACGCCTTTCAATACCCATACGTTTAACCAAACGTTGATGGAAGGGATGTTCTAGCTGTGTTTGCGATTTGGGTCCCGTGCACTCGATGACCAAACTCTGTGTAGTCGCGGCTAAAGATGGCCACCGCCATGTGTTCGCATACCAAACGGCGACCACCCAGCCGTCCGCTTAGAACATTTATGGTTTAGGAGTGTTAATGAGGTAACAAAGGTTAACGAGTGGCACACTCCGCATACGGCTGGTCTAGTTGTTCGGGAGTTTGTTCAGTGGGCGAATGAAATATTAATAAAACAAAGGGAAATGCAATGTCCCGAACCCATAGGAGAATGAAACATAGTATTTATAATCCAGAGACAGGGAGATCCATCACACTCGGTATGTGCAATTTTTTAAAATGAAACACTGCACACAAACCTCAAGCACCATGAGCACTGAAGTGATCATGGTGGTTGTAGTAACCATTTAATTGCATGCGGAACACACTATTGTGGAGTTTCCAACTTTCATAGCGTTAATAAGTGTATATTTGACAGCTAGATATCTACTATAATCAGATCTATATGTTGCCTTGATTTCTTATTAAGACCAAAGAGTGCACCTCCTCCAGATTTTTGTTGTGTCTCGATGGAGAGATACCAATCATGCTATTTTTTTATGTTTTCTACTGGGAGTGCTAAGCTACAATGCCATTTGTCTTTTTTTTCCCAAGTACCTTGCAATTCATCATTGTGATTTTTTTTATAATCAGTCTTCCAGCTACAAAACTGGAGTGACAGGTTTAGTCAAAATGTTTGTGCAAACTCAGTACTTTATTACAAATTTTAAATTTTTTCTTTTCTATTTAACTTACCAGCCTTTATGGTTTTAATTTGTTGTTGGCAATAACTACAATACCCATTTTCTCACAAAAGCATTTGTCTTGGTGACTTTGGCTGATATAATATAGAAATGAATAATCATATAAAAAAATTTAGATAAATTTATTTTGACAAATTATGAGATACTGCTTTTTCAATTACACAACAGAGACTTTGGTTGAAATGCGAACTTTGCTTTGGCATCATAGCATAACGTTTGGAAACTTCTGGGCGTGCCAGATTTTACAAATTCGATGGCTTTGTCTCAAATTGGAATCTATATCATATAAAAATGATTGGCTGTGGATTTTATAAAGGATAATTAGGAACAGCTTTTTCAGCATTGAAAACGGCCACCATTTTATAAGTTCATATTATGAGCAGAAGTAAATATGGCTACATAACTGAAAATAATACATTTATCTACTTAGAATACAGGTTATACAAAATGCAGCTTTTTGCAGAAAATGTATTGATCTACACAGAATACCTTGCCATTATGCGTTAAAGGGACACCCCAGTGCCTGAATACAAAAGAAATAAAAAATCACTGTTTAGTAAATATACCCCAATGACAGCATGCATGCACTGAGCCAAACAAATCAGGAAGTAACACTCTGATTGACAGCCATGGGGCTTAACAGAGTTACTCTATAAAAGTACCAACTTCTGTTGAAATCTGTACTTTTTGTAAAATAGAAAAGAGGACACACTCTTCACACATTAATCACTTCAGCAAACTATAGTGCTTTAGCGTAGTGTCCCTTTAAATAACTAGTTCTGTTAAGTGTAAAATAATGATAATATTGTATCTAGTATGCCACAAAACAAAAAGAAAGTGGCTCGATTCTCATATTCTTACAGTACACTGCAATTAGGGCAGGTCATGTCTAAGCAGTCATAAGAGAGACATCATGTATAATAGCAATGACAGAGAGACAGTTAGAAAGACAGATTCATTATATGGAATAATTCTTTCATTGCCTTGGATGAAATATTGCTTTTCAATGTAACCATAATACTCATCAAATGTATCAGTTTAACTGTTGAATTTGATGATAGTATCTACTTTAGTGACTACTTATCTAAGATTCAGATATTCAAGATCTTGCAGGGTTGGTCATAGTTGGGAATTCACCAGGGAATTGTACATTTTATCACAAGATCCATAGGATCCTGCTATGCTTTAGCTATTTCTTTTAATTCCCTCAGCAGCAAAAAGAGCATATACATAAGAACAGAGAAAATTTCAAGCGACCCTATAGTCACCAGAACAACTACAGCTTATAGCAGGCTTCCCCAAACTCCGGCCCTCCAGATGTTGCTGAATTACAACTCCCATGATTCTATGAATGAAATAGATAGGCTGAGAATCATGTGAGTTGTAGTTCAGCAACATTTGGAGGGCCAGAGTTTGGGGAAGCCTGGCTTATAGTATTTGTTCTGGTGAATGTAATCATTCCCTTCATGCTTTTGCAGTAAACACAGTCATTTCAGAGAAAATGCAGTGTTTACATTACAGCTTAGGAATACCTGCACTGGCCACTCCTCAGACGGCTACTAGAGGTGCTTCATTCAGTGTCTCCACCCTCTGCATGCAGACACTGAACTTTCCTTATAGAGCTTCATTGATTCAATTCATCTCCATGAGGAGATGCCGATTGGCTAGGGCTGTGTTTTGCTTGTGCTGGTTCTACCCCTGATCTGCCTCTTTGACAGTCTCAGCCAATCCTATGGGAAAGGATTGTGATTGGCTCAGATAATCACTTCTGATGATGGCGGCAGATCAGGGGCAGCTTGACTAATAGTAAACTTTTACAAGGGCCCACAAGGGGGGCTAGATGGTGGTTTTAACACTATAGAGTCAGGAATACATGTTTATGTTCCTGACCCTATGGTGTTCCTGTAATGAAGTAACCAATCTAGTAATTTTATCCAGTTACTAATCAGAGCAGTAAGTGTAGTATAAATAGCAACTCCTTTAATCTTATTGCTGCTCCCTTAGATAAGTACCTGAAACCCCTGACTCAGATGTGTTGCACACTGCATACTTATTTCCACCTTTTGCTTTATATACTTATTTCCACCTTTTGCCTTTCCCCTCTGCTCTCAGTACCTAAAATTGTTTTAAATCTTTTACTGTTATTATATTAGCTTTTACCCAATTCATACATTTTTATTATGCATTTTTTTCCCATTGTGATATATCTAAAACAGCTTGTAAAAGCTGCAGTTTCTCTTCTTTGCTGCCTTTGCAAGCCCTCCCTTTTAACCCCGCCTGGACTTTCTGTGTCTGTCCAATCACAGACTTCCCAATGCAGCTCAATGAGAAGTCTTTGCAAGGCAGGTGCTCTGAGCAATAGCTGCCTCCTTAGTTTAGCGCCACTGAGCTAACCAGTTGTCTGTTTGAAAGCCAGGGTAACCAGGTTAATTTATAAAAGTGACAATTTCTATTGAAATCTTCACTTTTCCCAAAATGAAAAAAAGAGGACGCTCTTCATACATAGCTTTACAGCAAGCTAACATGCTTTAGGGGTTCTGGAATGTCCCTTTAAGAGGAGAATTTCAGGTGCCAATTTTTGCTCTTCCATTGTTTTTTTGTTTTTTGAGTGAGCATCCATCAAAACTGGAATAAATCAGCTAGGTTGCCAGCTCTGCTGCTTTGGCCTTGAAATTGTAATTCCATTGTGAACTACATACAATTCACAGTTTAGTAAATGACCTTTAAAAAGTTTCTAGCCACACAGACAGAATCATTCAGAAATGTGGTGTGCACGCCAAGTGTAATAAAGAATCAGCTTCCTTGACCAAGACCGTTTCCAAGCAGTTTGTAACTAATCTAAGCCAGTAGCAGCACATATGTTTACAACTATAGTTTGTTAAATTGCATATTTTATACAAATTTCAAATTGTTACTTTTTTTGTTCGGGCGTTTCTCTAAAATTCCAGAATCATTTTTTTACAAGCCTTTAAATGTAATTAGCAAATAGTGCCTGAGGAAAACAGGATAATACAGTAATAACATTGCATGCGTGTGTAAGGTATATCCTGAATGCCTACATGAGTTAAAGGAACACTCCAAAAACACCATCACAACTACAATTCACTGTAGTGGTTATGGTGCCAGGGTGCCCTGCCTCTCATTGCATCCAACTATATGTTAGTGTTATTGCTAGATGTCTGTGTTCTGATATTTCTGTTTAAACCAGCTTTAGACCAGTCTGTATGCAGTTAGTCTCAAGTTGAGCTTTGGAAGATAGACCTAATGCAACAATCCAGTAATGTGTCTTTGCAATAATCAATAAGTTATTATTTCAACAGTATTTCTCTAGTAAAGAATACAAATATCAATATGTACCATGCATTATTATGGTAAAAATGTGAGGAAAATAGTTGTTAAAAAAAGGTCATTGTAATATTATGCATGTGATTTGAATAATATTACAGATTCTGATGTCAGTAATTTACAGTATGTTTACAATAATATATCATGTATTTTTCAGGATGCTGCCCAGCGTTTTCAAGTCCGTTAGAAGAGGCAGTACCAACCTCTTTTCTGCTTGGCTATTATGCGTATTAATTTGTGTCCAGGTCATGCCGTGTATAGGTAAGACACAGGAATCAGATTTTTTTATTTTATTTATGCAGTTCCATGAATATCAAGTAATACCAGATAGATACATATACTTGTATATTAATAGAATGCATATCTGTCTATTAATAGACTTTATACCTGTTAATAGAATGTATATCTGTATATTAATAGACTGTGTATCTGTATATTCATAGAATGTATACCTGTATATTAATAGACTGTGTACCTGTATATTAATAGACTTTATACCTGTTAATAGAATGCATATCTGTATATTAATAGAATGTATACCTGTACATTAATTGGTTATTTACTGAATCGTGATGGATTGAGAATTGTTTATAAATGCTCATTTTTCTAATAATCATATCTGATATTCATCTCCCAAGAAACTTTTTCCTCACACTTAGAGGTGTAATCACTATCACTGAACGATAGTGAAACAAAAACAGATGACATTCCTAAAGGACCACTATAGGCACCCAGACCACTTCAGCTCCCTGAAGTGGTCTGGGTACCAGGTCCCCCTAGTTTAAACCCTGCAGCTGAAAACATAGCCGTTTCAGAGAAACGGCTATGTTTACACTACAGGGTTAATCCAGTCTCTAGTGGCTGTCTCCCTGACAGCCACTAGAGGCCGCTTTCACGATTTACACAGAGTAAATCACACTTATTTGATGCTGGACGTCCTCAGGGACCTCCGGAGTCAAAAAATATACCCATAGTAAAGCTTTGAGTAATGCTTTCCAATGGGCGGGTTTGAATGCGCACGTGCCTCTGGCCGCGCATGCGCATTCGGCTCCACTTGGGAGCTGATGTCCATGGAGGAGGAAAGGTCACTAGTGCTGATGGAGCCCAGTGCTGGATTAAGGTAAGCAAATAAATGGTGTTTCTTTAATTAACCATTTAGGTGACTAGGGCTCTATTGCGTTAGGAATACATATTTGTATTCTTAACGATATAGTGTTACTTTAAGGTTAAAATAGCCAATCTGTGACTATAGCAGAGTTGAAGAATGTTTCCATATCTACTCTGTGGGCTAAATATTTAAATTCAAAATTTAGTTTAGGTTGTAAGCTTATTCTAGCAGGATCCTCATCAACCTATTGTTCCTGTAAAATTTGCAGTAGTTTGTCCCCCACTTCATCGTTATTATTATTTACAAAGCGGCAACAGATTCCGCAGCGCTCTTAAATGAGTGGACTGACAGACACATAATTGAAACCAGACAAAACAGACGCACAGAAACAGTGGAGTTGAGGGCCCTGCTCAATGAGCTTACATGCTATAGAATGTAATATTCTAAAGCGTTGCAGAATAAGTTGGTGCTATATAAATACTACTTCTACTACTAATAATAATAAATAGCTGACTACGATGTAGTGTTTAGTGAATATACCTTTTGATAAAAAATATCACCAGTAAAACGCATAATTGAGACTATACTGTAGCCCCAAAGAGCCAAAGCACAGCTTAGCGGAGGAGGGCCTTGACAGGGGTTAGGAGGCGTGCTTAGGAGGAGCCGGCCAGGACTGGTGGGTTGTGGGAGTAAGGGGTTGGTCTACTTAAGGAGGTAGCCATTTTGGATAGAGCACATTTAATTTCCTACCTGGTTGAGTTTGTCCCACCCTCCCTGGATTTTGAGTTAAATGAGGGTATCCCGTTTTGTCACAGCGGCGGGATAGGGATCCGAGGAAGAGGAAATAGGCTCCCATGAGGAACGACACGGACATGGAAATTGTGGTCACTGGTGGTTGGTAGGTTTCGAGTCCTGGAGGTGGCTCAGAACCTGGTGGGGTAGGGGTATCCAGGTATACCCCTGCCGTGCTTATTTATGGTTGGCACTTAAATTGTTATGTTGGAGTAAGGTTGCAAATTGTTAGAGATATATATGTGTTAGTATGTTGGGGTCATTGCCCGTTATATTAAAAGAAGGATGCGGATGCGAGGGCGGAGTATGGGGGCAATGACCCATGTTTATATGTTAAATTATTATTATATTATTATAATTGTTATTACTAATAAACTTATTATCTTTATTATTATAATGGTTAATAAAAGCTGTGGACAATTTTACCCATATACCCTAGTGTCAGTGTGTTATTGGGTTAGGTATGTGGGGGTTTTGTCCTAGGTTCCGACTGCCCATATGGCGTCTATACACCGGTCATGGAATGTACATATCTTGGTAAAAAAAAAAAAACACAGCACCTTCAAAGGATTTTAAAAGTTTTAGGTGTGACTCATGACTTTATCACAATTTACTTGAACTTTGGTCAGTTCATTCTGTTACCTTCTGTGAAAGCACCTCACACTTCCTGTTCAATTGCAACACCATAAATTCCCTGGTAAGTTTCAGAAGACAATATCTTTGCTTTGAGTAAATTCTGCTATTCTATAAGAATAAACAGAAAGCTGTAGCTGTAAGGAATGTGTTTTCTTGCGTCACTGTTTTAAAAAAAAAAAAAACGTTTTCTTTTCTTCTATAGTTTTGCTTCCTAAGGTGTGCACAGTTGTGGTTACTGTTGTCTAAACATCAGTTCTGACGTTGGGAAAAAAAACACACAAAAAAAATCAACTTATTAATAAAAAAATCTTTAAATGAAGAATAATATACATAAAAGTGGCAAATTGGGCTAGTGCAATATAGTATGTCGTGCTTATACAAAGCTATACAATGCAAACAAAAAAATTGAAAACACTAAGGACTGCACATGGTCAATTGACCTTGTGCACCGCGAGGTTTGAAGGTTAAATAGCATTGTGTGCTTCGCACGTTCGCTCATGGTTACAAGGGAATCGACTTTGGCGCCAGAAGTGATGCCCTCATGGTCAGCCGTTATTCTAAGTATCTGTTAATCTAAGTATTCGTGCCATAAGCGTTCTGTTTGGGCGGGAAAAGCTACAATATAAGCTGTTCTGAAGTTACTGCTTGGCGCTAGCGGAATCAAAAGCAAACTGGGCACCTGCAATTTTGGACTGCAGCTGTTTCCCTTGCCTCCCCCCTTACATCAGTTTTGTTGCTGCGATCTTTCCACTGCTCTCTTACCTGTTAGTATTCTCTCTCACACTGACCAGAGTATGGAGCATTTATTGGATGAAGTAAAGAGGGGGGCATTCAGCAATGGAGGTGCTAAATGGTTAAAGGACCACTATAGTGCCAGGAAAACAAACTCATTTTGCTGGCTCTATAGGGTCTTTGGGTCCCACCACCCTCTGGGTCCCCCTCCCGCCAGGCTGAAGTGGGAGGAAGGTAATCACTTACCTTTCTCCAGCGCCTGGCTCCCTCGGCGCTGGGGACTCTCCTCCCTCTTCTGACGCCATCCGCTGAATGTGCATGTGTGACAAGAGCTTAGCGCGCATTCAATCAGTCCATAGGAAAGCATTTCTCAATGTTTTCCTATGGACGTCAGCGGCTTCTCACTGTGATTTTCACAGTGAGAAGCGCAGAAGTGCCTCTAGCAGCTGTCAATGAGACAGCCACTAGAGGCTGGATTAACCTTAGTGTAAAAATAGCAGTTTCTATGAAATTGCCATGTTTACAGCTGCAGGGTTAACACTAGATGGACCTGGCACCCAGACCACTTTATTGAGTTGAAGTGGTCTGGGTGCCTATAGTGGTCCTTTAATGCAGTGTCTAATGAATGCACCTTCCTTTCAAGAAGAATCACTGCATCAGGAATGTCCAGCTGTAAATAATATGGAACATGAAAAGGAGGAGGCTGCAAAAGGGAATGACTCTGAGGAAGTGCCCCATGTGTCTGTCATGCCTAATGACATGGGAATATCTCTAGGGGAGAAAAAGAGTTTGCAGACCAAGAAGAATTTACTCTCCATCATCAATCAGAGGGAGCAAGAAATCAAGAGAGATCCAGAAAAGGGAAGAAGAAATCTGTCAGCTTTCTGTAGTGGAGAAAGTGCCAGTGGTACAGTTTCAGCAGTTGGAGCTGACAATCTGCCGGGTGAGTGCCTCCCTTGGGTTAGCCAACAGGCCAAACAAGGGAAGGTTTTAGGGTCCCCATTACAAGTCATCCAGGGTATGGCTGGTAATCCAGCCCAGGCTTGCACATTTAGTTAAATTATCTGACAAAAAGAATACGCTTGTTAATGAAACCTGTTTTAAAGAAGCATTGGCCTGAGAATCCTCATCATTGGGTTTTCACTTGTCCAACTCGATTAAGGAGAAAATATGGAATGAATATATCGGTATTTTAGCATTATTGTCGGCTTCAAAGGGATTTTTATTGAAGCAAAATAGAGAGGAAGATAGAAAAAGGTCAGTTCCCAGGTTCTTTAACAACTGGCTTCTGTATTTTTGCTAGTGTTTATTGTGAACGTCATCATGACAATGCTAGTGGCTTTTACATTCTTGGAGTCAATTTTAGAGGCATACAAAACTTACGGAGGATTGTCCTGGTATAATTATAATGAAACATTTAGGCAAAAAATGATCTGTTCACAAGAATTTAAAATGACGAATGAAAGATGTGGGTTCTTGGGTTAGTATTATGTTACCAAGCAGATTTAACGAGGCACTGTGTAAATGGCCCATTTCATGTAAATTCAGACATGAATGTTTAAATTGTGCATCATATTCCGGCTCCCAGCCTCACTCTGCGGCTCGCGAGGGAGCTGAGCAGACCGCTCAGAGGAAGTGCTCCCTCGCCAGCCGCCCACCCAGCCCAGCATGTCTGTTAGCCGCAAGGCTAACAAGACATTTGCCCTGGGCATTTGGGGACGGCGTTTTTTGCCGGCCCCTGAAAAATGCCGCCCAAGGCAAATGCCTTGTTTGCCTCGCGGCTAATACGTCCCTGCTTTGAGACCGTGTGGTAGCCCAGGAATGGGATTTACCCCCATGATGGCATACCATTTGCAAAAGTAGACTACCCAAGGTATTAATAGTGAGGTATGTTCAGTCTTTTGTAGTAGCCACTTAGTCACAAACACTGGCCAAATTTAGCATTCATATTTGTTTTTGTGTGAAAAAAGCAAAAAACAAATATTTGGCCAGTGTTTGTGACTATGTGGCTACTAAAAATGACTGGACATTCCCCATTTGCAATACCATGGGTTGTCTACTTTTGCAAATGGTATGCCATCATGGGGGTAATTCCTATTCCTGGGCTACCATACGGTCTCAAAAGGCAACATAACCAATCTGGCAAGTTTCAATGTGAAAAAATGAAATGCAAGCCTTATATTTGACTCTCTAACTTTCCAAAACACCATAAAAACTGTACATGGAGGCTACTGCTATACTTGGGAGACTTCAATGAACACAAAAATAAGTGTTTTAAAACAGTAAAACATATTACAACAATAATATCGTCAGTAAAAGTGCCTTTCGTGTGTGAAAAAGGCAAAAAACGTCACTTTTACCAAAAATATAATTGTTGTAATACAAGTTACCATTTTGAAACGCTAATGTTTGTGTTCAGTGAAGTCTCGCGAGTAAAACGGTACCCCCCTTGTACAGGTTTTATGGTGTCCTGGAAAGTTACAGGGTTACATATAGTGCTTGCAATTCAAATTCTCTGCATTTTTTGCCTGGGTTGTCAGGCATGTCAATCAAATTCTAATTAATTAAATCACATAATTATGTTAAAATATTACTTAAATATATATATATATATATATATAGAATGTCATTCTAAGTGTATTTTGTTACATATATATATATATATATATATTAACAAAATACAGTTAGAATGAAATTACATGTATATATAATTTATTTTATTTTTTTTGTGAATATTTAATTTATTTATTTTATGATTTAATTTATTTATTATTGTAATTATACGTGTATATATAAATATAAAATATAATGTATATATCTTATATATATATATATATATGTAACGTCATTCTAAGTATATTTTAATACTAATATATGTACTTATATTAACATTAAAATACATAACATATCACGTTACATATATATAAGATGTATATATATATATTATATATATAATATATATATATTTTATAAATATATATATATAGAAATACATTTAATTTATTTTAAAACATGTTGATATTTTTTTTTTACACTTCCCAGCAGCAGGGGGACTGTCTGATATTTCAGACAGTCCCCCTGCTGGCAGATCCACAGCCAGCTATAGGGGGCCATGTGATCGCTCTTTGAGAGCGATCACATGGCCCCCGGGGGCCTCATTTGCTGTGGGAGGGCTGCCTGGCCTGTTAGGCAGTCCTCCCGAAGAGGATCGTGGCGGAGGTAAGTAAATCTCACCTCCTGGAAGCTTCAGCCGTTATGGCGTTCTATGCCGCCGCAACAGCTTTAAAGCCCATTATAATGGGGACGGCATAGAACGCCGTAGCGGCATTAAGGGGTTAAAATTGGTGAGGCATAGTGGTCAAGGTGCTCTTATGACTTAAATTGACATAAAGGCAGCATTTAGGTTTTTACCTATTCATTCGGATTGTGTTGGATCCTTAGGATTCCAATTTGAAGGACAATATTACTTTGACAAATGCATGTCTATGGGCTATTGTTTTTATTTTGGGAATTTTGCTTGTTTTCTAGAGTGGGACCTCAATCAAGTTTCAGGTTTACAGTCAACTATTCATTATTTGAAAGATTTTCTTTTTATGGGAAAAACAAGATCCTTTCATTGTATACATTTGTTGCAGTGTTTTATTGTTATTGTTAAAACAATTTGTTATACCTTTGGCTAAGGAGAAGACTGTTTGGCCTACTACATGCTTACAGTTTTGGGGATTACCATTGGCTCTGAGAAAATGGAATTCCGTTTACTCGAGGAAAAAATTAACAAGTTGAGACAAGGAATTTGCTATTTATTAAGTATTAACAAAACAACAGTTAAGACTTTACAGTCTGTTTTGGGTTTGTTAAAATTTGCATCAAGAGTAATGCCTATGGCCAGAGTATTTTCCAGGCCCATGTGCAGAGCAGGGCCAGACTGTGAAAATAATTTGGCCCGGGCATTTAAAGGCAGAGGAGCCCCATAGGGGCGGGGACAGAGAGGGGTTGTGAACATGTTAGTTTGTTGTCCCTCCATGGCATCTCATGCTGAAGACCTCTTGTATGAAAACAAAGCCCTGTGTTTTACACAGCACAAGCAAATCTAATCACACAATTGCAGTGCGTTTGCTGGTGACCATGTGTGGGTGTAGAGGCACTTGTTTGTGGTGTAGTGTGTGTAAAGCAGGCTGTCTGTGATATACTATGTGGTTGTAGTGTGTATGTGCTTCCAGTGGCTGTAACGTGTGTACATCTAGAGACTGTAAAGATTGTGTGTCTCGGTCTGTCTAATGGTTGTGAAGAAAGAGAGCACGTGTGTGCATTTGTCTATGGGGGTTAGTTTATCTAGAGGGTGTACCTTATGTATAGGTGCTGTAGTGTGCTTGTGTGTTAGTACAGGGGAAGTAGTGTGCATGTTAATGAATATGGGCTGTAGTTTGTGTGTACAGGGTAGTGTGTTTGCATAGGGGCTGTAGTGTGTGTATGTATATATATATATATATACACATTTTTTGCGCTGAAAATCCCCCATTCGTCTTATACTCGAGTGAGTGTCTGTATTATGGCAACTTACATTGCCATAATACAGACCAGGACCGCCGGACTCATTACAAGCCCGGCGGTCCTGTTGGGGGCTGGCAGAGAGCTGTAACTTATCTTTCCTGCAGCTCCTGTCAGCTCCCTTCTCTCTCCTCCGGTCCGGTCAGCTCCCCTGCAAGTCCCGTGAGAGCCGTGGGGTCAGAGCGTTGCCACGGGTTACTGTGGCAACGCTCCATGCGGCACTCAGACCGCGAGACTTACAGGGGAGCTGACAGGAGAGCTGACCGGACCGGAGGAGAGAGAAGGGAGCTGACAGGAGCTGCAGGAAAGGTAAGTAACAGCTCTCTGCCAGCCCCCCTCCAACACAGTGCACACCACTGGACCGCCAGGGAATGAGAGCCCCCCTCCCTGGCCAGCTAACAAGCAGGGAGAGGGGACGAAGAAAAAAAACATAAAAATGTAAATTAAATAAAATAACATAAAAATAATAATATAAAAAAAAATTAAAATAATATTATTAAAAAAATAATAAAAATGCCCACCCTCAACCAAGGCTCTGCATCACACACACATACACACACTGTACTCATACACACACACACTGCATTCATACACACACACACTGCATTCATACACACACACACACACACACACACACACTGCATTCATTATATACACACACTGTAAATAAATATTCAATTAATATAATTTTGGGGGGATCTAATTTTATTTCCAAATTGGCTGTAGTGTGCATATATTTGTATAGGGGCTGTAGTATGCATATACATGTATTTAGGGGATCTCATATGCATATATATGGGCTGTATCATACATATATATTATATAGGCTGTACTGTGTGTGTACACAACGTGTGGTTTTAGTGTGTGTGGCTTTATTGTGTAGTACAGGGAATGTTTTGTGTGTGTATATGTGTGTGTGTGTATACGTGGCTTTAGTGTGTAGTATAGGGGATGTGTTGTGTGTGTATATGTGGCTTTAGTGTGTATGTACAAGGGGTGTTTTGTGGTGGGTGGGTGTGTGTGTGTGTATGGGGCTCTAGTGTGTATGCACAGGGGGTGTTGTGTGTGTGTGTGTGTGTGTGTGTGTGTATGGGGCTCAAGTGTGTATGTACAGGGGGTGTTTTGTGTGTGTGTGTGTATGGCGCTCTAGTGTGTATATACGGGGGTGTTTTGTGTGTGTGTGTATATGGGGCTTTTGTGTGTGTAGAGAGGTTGTATGGTTTAATGGGACTGGGGCTTCAGAGTGCTGGGGGGAAGTTAAATGCACTTAAATTATATTTGCAAAATTAAATAAGTTTAAAAAACAAACACTACATAAAAAACACTACATTTGTTCCTCCCTCCCTTCTGTTACCCTTTGCCAATGGAGGAGGAGTAAAATGGTGGACTACTAGGCTGAGTGCCCTCTCCGGCTGCCTTCTCCAAGGAGATCCAACGTTACAGAGAGCTTTGCCATGGTAACCGGTGGCAATGCTCTCAGTAACCGATTCTCGCGGGAACAGAGCACAGAGACGTGCTGTTACAGGATGAATTCAGCTGCTCCCTGCGCCACTCTGCCTCTATGTTCAATGGGCCGATGAGGGAGATTTCTAATCTCCCTCACCGGCCGAGGGAGATTTCTAATCTCCCTCACAGGCCCGTCAAGGGATTTTGTTACATGTTTGGGCCACGCTCACTGCGTGTCGGCCCTGTGTTTACCGGCCGGGGAAATCCTTTGATCTCTCTGGGTGGTCTTGGCCTTTGGCCATCGCAGCCCAACTGGCATTTGCCCGCTTTGCCCGATGGCCAGTCCGGGCCTGGTGCAGAGCGTTGACCGAGCTAAAATATCTATATCATCATATTTGTGTATCCAGTCAGATGAAAGAAGAGTTACAGGGTTAGAATGTATTTTTGTGTAACTTTAACCGTTCTACTTTGTGGCAAAGCAAATTCGTATCGAATCAGGAACTGGTTGGTTTTTAACGATGCAGCTGGCTCAAAGGGTTTTGGTATTTATTTTCAAGGTAAATAGGTGGCTGCGGGATGGCCTCAGACATGCGTTGAGAAGGGATGGACGAGAATGACACCCATTTTAGAACTATTCCCGATAGTTGTGTTCCGTAAGTTATGGGGAGCTGTATTAGCTAAGAGAAGAATTATTTTTCACTGACAATTTAGGAGTTGTTTGTGTAATCAATTTATTGTGAGCATAAACTTCCCCGGTAATTAACTCACTAAGGAGATTGGTCTTTATTAACTTAGTTCACATCATTTGGGTTAAAACTAAACACTTATGTTGTGAAACTAATCTTATTGCTGGTGCCTTGTTCCATTTTGTGCCTTGTTCCAAGTCTTTCAGGTCCTTTGCAAATGTCATGGTGAATCTTAATAGGGATGCTAATTTCCAGGATGCAATACAGTTTATTCTGAATAAAATTCAGTTTGGAGTATCTACGTTTTCTTTGAATAGGTCATTGCTGAGTATTTCCGTCTTCCTGGAAGTACTAGGTAAAAAACTGTTTTTTTTAAGACTGTTTTTAAGAGTTTGTTATTCTGCAAATGTTGAAAGGAGCTTGGGCCAAAGAGTCAGTTATTCATGACAACATATCTTTTCAATTATTTGAGCATATAGTCAAGAAATTGGTTCTTGTTTTCAAAAATTCTTTTGAAATTCAACTTTTTACCACAGATTTTGTTTTGGCCTTTTTTTGGTGCCATTACAATTAGTGAATTAGTATCTGCTAACAAATCATTTCATTCAGGTATTCAGCTTAATAATTTGCAATTTGAGGGTGAAACCTTCAAAATATTTTTAAGAAAATCCAAAACTGACCAGCAAGGGAGAGGTCAATGGATACAGTTAAGAGCAATCAATCATATGTCCTTATGTCCTATTAAGGTAGTCCAAGCCTCCCTGGATATTCATCCTAAAGTTCAAGTAATGAAACAAAATATCCTCATTCAAAACAAAAAAGAAAGTTACTTGTCTTGAACGTGAATAAAAGCTGGATATGTTTAAAGAGCAATTGACAGTTAAACACCTATCTCAAACCAAAGAAAAAAAGGGGTTTAACATGTAGGGATTGTGGGAAAGACGGTCACATCACATTCCCTCCATATAGGTGCAGAAGAAGAAAAACTACCACAACAAGAGGACATAGTCTTAAATTAGAGGGACAAAGGTTTAAAAATAATATCAGAAAGTATTACTTTACTGAGAGGGTAGTGGATGCATGGAATAGCCTTCCAGCTGAAGTGGTAGAGGTTAACACAGTAAAGGAGTTTAAGTATGCGTGGGATAGGCATAAGGCTATCCTAACTATAAGATAAGGCCAGGGACTAATGAAAGTATTTAGAAAATTGGGCAGACTAGATGGGCCGAATGGTTTTTATCTGCCGTCACATTCTATGTTTCAAAATAACATAGTTGATAAGTGTGATATATCTGTCACGGACAAGTATAAAACCCCAGTAAGCACAGTATAACCACAGTAATAAAGCGTTTTACCAGGCCTTAGAGAGGCCATACTTAACGTAAAACAGAACAGACAGATAAAATAGTCAGGACTAGCCAGAGTCAAGGAAAATCAGAAATCAGATAGACGATAAGACAAAGCCAGGTCAGAGATACCAAAATACAGAATGGTCAAGAGGATAGCCGGGTTAGTAACAATGATTCAAAATATTAAACATGTTATTTGGTCAAGAAAAAACCACTCTGCACTTGGAACTGTGTTGTTTTTTAGGCTTGGGGCATAATTGCGGTTACCACGCCCCTAATGATTAAGCCTTAAATTGTAATCGGTAACGTTATGACACTGATGCGTGTGCGCCACGTCATAAAAAGTGCGTGTGCGCAGAGACTGGCGTCTTTGATGTTATAGGAGCAAGCATGGGGAGTGCTAGAGAAAAAAAAAGAAATTAGCTAATAAACAGAAATACAGAAACACTCTAAACTGGGGGATAACCCCTAATAGCATAAAAGACGCAACAGCGAATACAAAACGTGTTCCAGTGGGAGTTAGTAAAACAAGATATGTGGAACAATGAATTAATCAAAAAATACAAAATAAAATATAATTTTTATCAAATTACATAAAAAAATGTGCATATAACCATATATGGAATTCACACTTGTGAGATTATCGCCTAAATGGTGCGCTAAAAATGAATACCAGTATTGATTTTTAAAACACCTTTTAGGTGATACTCTCACATGTGTGGATGCCATATATGCTTTTATGCATATTTTGTAAAGTAATTTTTTGAAAGACGGTTCCTAGAACAAACTGAGGTTTGCACAAAAGGAGACATGGTTGTTTGTCTGTTGGTTATTATTGATATTTATTTTGGATATGACACTGGACGACAATGATCTCCTTACCATAAGAACAATAAGGATATGGAATTCTCTGCCTTTAGAAGTGGTTTTATCAGAGTCCGTACAGATGTTTAAACAGCAACTAGATGCATACTTGCAAAAATAGAATATTCAAGGATATCATTTTTCTGTATAGGGCTTCTTGATCCAAGGATAAAGCTGACTGCCATTCTGGGGTCAGGAGGAAATTGTTTTCCTAATTTGTTGCAAAATTGGAAGTGCTTCAAATTGGGGGTTTTGCTTTCTTTTGGATCAACAGCAAAAAACAAATGTGATGAAGGCTGAACTTGATGGACACAGGTCTCTTTTCAGCCTATGTAACTATGTAATTGTAACTATTGGTTAGCCAATTCATGTATGCACTATCAAATCACATTAAATAGCAATATTCTATAGTGCAACAATGAATTATTCACCCTTGGCGTGACAGCCGCTCATGCTCAGTAAGGTGTGTGCAATGAAAATTTAACTGGGCATTCGTAGAGCAAAAAAATTTTAATCTTATGTGGAAACGAAGCAAGAACAGGCAAGTATTGTGTTAAGCTCCACCCTTTGCCAATATTATCAAGCATAGGAAAAATTTATAAGACAAAGTAGGGCCTACTTTGTTTTATGTTTTTTTTTTTTTAAATTTTTAATTCTCTTTTTATTTTTGAGGCATAAGAGTTAACACAATGATCTTAGATACGTACAGTACATGAGACATATATAGTGCTAACAGTGCAATATCGACCATGTTTTCATACATATGCAATTTAGCCTCTTTTTATGAGAGTGGGCTACAAGATCAGCAGCATATCTGTGGTATGATTAGATAAACGTAGCGTTAGGCAGTCATGAGGTTCATTCCACAGTACGCCAGTCCCCCTATACTGTCACTTTGGGTTACTGTGAGCAGTCTTGGCAATCCCCAGCGGTATGGTATCCCTATGTTGTGTAGCTGGTTGGTAAGGTGGCTCAGAGACTTGCGCTACTGGAGCATGGCTCGAGTTAAGTCCTGGAAGAAGAGTAAGTGTGAGTTCTCAAATGTGAGAGGTGTTTTAGCTCGGAGCGCTGACATGATTTGGGTCTTGTCGTGAGAGGTGGTGCAGCGGAGGTGCATTAGGTGAGGGTGGGAGACGATATATCCCATCTAGGGTGATTTTCCGGGCCGCAGCCGGGGGCACTATAGTAGCCAGGAGTCTCCTTATATAGTGTGGCAGTTCGTCCGCTGTTATGTTAGCTGGGATGCCACGGATTTTAATGTGGTTGCACTCTGCACAATCTTCCTGGGTGGTCATCTGCAGCGTGAGTACCTGTTGCGCTGTGTGTAAGTGTTGCATGTAGTCCTTCATAGTGGACATACTGTTGTGGATGTCTATTATATCCTCTTCTGTCGTCCTGACGCGGTCTGTTATATTTTGCACTTTAGCCTTGAGGATCCCTATCTCTGCAGAGATCATTTTCTGAATGTCTTGCACGCAGTTTTGTAAGTCCCTTTTGGTTGCCAGTGAGTTGTCATCAGGGGTCACTAGTGATGGCAATTGGACCTGCAGAGTGTCTGGTCTGGGCTGAGTGGGAGGTTGGGACCCTGGATGGGGTAGTGGCTGTGTGGCTGGGCCTCTGCAGCGTCCATCTTTGGCTGTGCTTGCCGCTGGAGCATGGCTCCAATGTCTGGGTGCTCAGCTGAAGGACCTGGTTGCGATTTTTGCTTGCGCCCCCCTATATTTACCAGAGCCTTGTCACTGAGAGTGGTAGGTCTCCTTGTTACATCTAGGCAGCACTGCTCAGGATTCCCGCCGGGAAGGAAATCCAGGTTGCGGTAGGCTGGTAAGTAGGCCTGGGTCTTGCATTTCGGTCTCCCAATCTTCGGGCTTTGGAAGAACGGCATCTAACGATGAAGGCGAGAATCACGGTTTCCGGTTCTGGTAGTTTTAGGGCCAGATGGTTCGTTAGTGCGGAGATAATCGTAGATTGTTAGCAGCCGTTTCTGAAATGAATAGGTATGGTGCCCATTCAGCTCCGGTTACAAGCTCCGCCCCCTTTGTCTTATGTTTTAAAGAGAAATAGTTCAGAAATTCTGAAAGAGGAAAAAACAAACAGATTCTGAAAGAGCAAGAGAAAAGGAAACAATAGGAGAAAGGTAATTGTGAAGGAACAGAGCCACTTTAAGTTGGGTTTTACTATTCCCACAACTGTGCCAGAATTTGTATAGCTCATGTGTAAAACCTCTAAACTTTGGTTATAACTGACAAACACTCAGGTTTGAACATAAGCAGTAAACTGGGTGTATGTAGGGAAATATTTTATCCTGTGCTCCTGTGACAGGTTATGTAACTACAAATGTATTCTTACAAATAATTTGTACCGTGGACCCATTTAAGTTAATGATAACATAACACACATAATGTATTTTTCGCTTATACTAGTGTAAAATGTATTTCAAGTATCAAAGCTAGTTTAGGAGTTAAAACTTATGACTCGCTATAAATGTATATACAGATTACATATTGCTGTTTGCAGTTCTCATTTTTTGTGTTTTTCCATTTTTAGCTCAGACTACTTCTTTTGGAACATTCAAAGCTGTCTTTGAGAAACCATGCAACCAAACTATGGACTTAAAGATCCCTCTATTAAATATGACCCAGTTCACAGTGTGTACCTTTATAAACCTCAAATCAACAGATCCCTGGACCGCGTTTATTTACAAGCTTCCCATGTCTCCTAGCAATAAGTATGAACTTGGTTTATTAGGAGACAGTGGTCTTATGAAGATATGGATGTTTGACACACAGATAACTATTAATAAGACCCTTAACATCAATACATGGTATCGGACATGCATTTTCTGGTATGGCAATAACAATTCTATGGCATTTTATGTGAATGGTGATTTGACAGAAACAAAAATACTTAATGCAACTCAGCTGACTGGTGGAGGAACCCTATCCCTTGGATGTTCACAAGAAATTAACTCATCATTATCTCTAGGATTGGTTGGTGAGCTTTACATGTTCGGGATGTGGAATAGGACAGACAATGCACTGCTAGGAGTTTGCATAGACGGAAATGTTGTCCCATGGAATACGAGCTATTGGTCCTATAATAGTTCGGTAGTACAGATGGATAACAGTTTATCTTGTGGTAAGTGCTGCAAATCTCATATTCCATTGCCAATGGGTTGATATTTTCTGTTTTGTTATTTGTAACAACTTACTTTTTTCTGACTAGCTATGCTCATTGAAGGTAGAATGGAATCCACCATTAAACAACCATGGTTATGTCCAGTGCCGTATTTTGGATTTGTGCTGCCCAAGGCAGAACAGTGCTCAGGCACGCCCCCCCATATTTAAGTTTACCGCACCCCTTCCTGTCAAGGCCGCACTTTGACTGACAGACACTTTTTTACTGATGCATTCACTGACACACACTCACTAAAAGATACAGTCATTGGCACACATACTGTTTAACCAACACACACTTTTCCCTGGGAGAGCTGGAGTTGATTACTTACCTGCAGTCCAGTGGGGCTGCTGCGTGGGCTGAGAGTAGGCGGCAAGGGAGCTCTAATCTTCCTCCTCAGCTCCCTCGCGCGCCACTTAGTGATATCGGGAGCCGGAGTGATGTCATATTCCGTCTCCCGACTTCATTAAGTGGCGTGCTACGGAGGTGAGCATGCTCCCTCGCTGCCCGCCACGATAGAAGCTTCCTCCCGCCTCAGGGGGGTTTAAAAATGGCCAGCCAGCCAGCTCTTGAGCCCCCCAGGACACGGGGAAAACAAGGGATCCGTCTGGGCGTTTGGGGGTGGCTATTTTTGCCGCCACTGCAAAGTGCCGCCGATGGCAAATGCCTTGTTTGCCTCGTGTAAGATACATCGCTGGTTGTGTCCTATGAGCATTGGCCATAAAGACTGACAGGAATACTAAATTATGAATTCAAAGTAGGGATGTGCATGGGTAAAATGGGTATGGTTGGGGGGAAGCTTGGGGGGTTACTATGGTTAGGGGTAGGGTTAGGACTAGGGTTAGGGTTAGATTCCTGTCATCATTCCTTTAATTTTCCCTCCATCTCCTGTTTTGCCACTTTTCAGAAACCCGAAGCACTTCGGCACTTCCGAAATTCGGCACTTCGGCAATTCGGACATTCGGAAGCATCTGAATGTCCGAATTGCCAAAATTTGTCCGCATTTAAATTCAGACTGAAATAAATTGCACATGTCTAATTCAAAGTAAAATTAAAATTTAACCCCTTAAGGACACATGACATGTGTGACATGTCATGATTCCCTTTTATTCCAGAAGTTTGGTCCTTAACTGACTAGTCCAAAGAACTTTCCCACGCTGTGTAAAATGACACAGAGCACTGTGATTGGATGGCTTGAAATCCATCTAATCACAGTACTCTGTGTCATTTTACACAGCGTGGGAAAATTCCAAAGAACTTTAGTGGACATTCAGATGAGATAATGCAGGCATACACAAATGTTTTTTTCCACAAAATGAGATAACACAGCATGCCATGGAAATGAAAAATAATTGATTGCAAAAACAATGTACAAAATTATATATTTAACCACCTGCTTAATATCGTGTAGGACCCAAGGGGCATTGGGGGATTTTAATCTCCCTTGTGCTATTATGGGGGTCATATTGACCCCCATAGAGTGAGGGGGGACCTAGAGGGGGGCTTATGAAGTGGCAAGGAGCACTGCTCCCTGCCGCTTCTATAGTTACATATTACAAGGAGAGAGCTGCGTGCCGGTAGCTCCCTCCTTGTAATAACCTGCACGAACAAACATACACTGATACTCAGATACACTGATACATAGTGTTTGTTTGTTCGGCTGATCTTTCTATTCCTTCATTCGTCTGTCTGATGAATGAATGAATAGATGAAATTCCCGTTCGCATGTCCAGGTGTTTCACTGGGCATGTGCGGGAATCTCACAGGCTATCTAGTGTGGGCTGATGACGTGTCCCACAGGGACTGCATCTACCCACACAAAGATGGCTGCGCCCTGAATAAAGATCGGGGCAGAAAATAAAGATTAAAAAATAGGTAATGTGGGGGGCTTAGAGGCATTTGGGGGTGACTAGGGTGTGTGTTAGATGTAGTGGAGGCCGGAGGGGGGTTAAAAAAAAACAGGATTCGGCATGACAGTGCAGCTTTAAGGTAAAAAGATTAAGTAGAAAAATTATCTAATTCAGCTATGCATTTAATTTGGCTACTCTGGCCTTAAATTTGAAATTCACTTTGAGTTCACCTTTGAATTCTCAATTTAGTAAATAACCCTATCAATGTATAAATGTGTTCATGGTGGGATGACTCCACATTGGCTCTTATTTTTTTTTACCTAGTTTGTAAGTCATTAGAGTGTGGTAGTTTGCATTTTGTCTGTAGTGATTTTGGGTAGAGCAAGTCGACACATAGACAGGTGACATTAATGGGGCTATTTGCGAATGCCATGTTACTAGGTTACCAAGTACTAAGGAATTTGCTGAAAACTCAGAGGATGTTGCCCGTATACACTGCTTTTTATGTTAATTTTAAAAAGTTGTACTTAGCACATTGAGATTTGCACATCTTGTTATATCTCTCAGTAAGGGTTAATAATAACCAAGCACAGGAACCACGTCTGCCCCTATACTTCTTCCTCCAAACATTTAAAGCTTGTGGGCCAGTGGCATATGAAGTGGGGTGGTTAGGGTGACAGGCAGCTGGTGGAGCACAGCATACCACTCACCTATCACGACCTGTACTCCTGCTGGAGCCAAGATATGAAAACATCCCAATCCCATCAACAATACTGAGCAGCGAGGAGCTGAGAAATCAGTGTACAGAAACTGATCACAGCAGAATACCACTCCAGCTCTCCCTGTCAATGTAAGAAAAGGTGACTGGTTAGACCTCAGTTTATATATTTAAAATAAACAAAATATAATATTTATTATTTACTAAGATAAACATTAATGAGTGTGTATATGAGTCTGTGTATAAATGTGTGTGTTTGTGTAGGAGTCTGTGCGCATGTATATCAATGTGTGTGTCTGTGTATTTGTCCATTTATGTGTGTATATGGATACTTGTACTGTAGGATCTGAGCATATTGAGTAAATTGTAAAGTCACTAAAGGAAGAAATCAAAGTGAATTTTAAATATAAAGGGACACTGTACTCACCAGAACAACTACAGATTATTGTATTTGTTCTGGTAAATAGAAACATTCCCTTCAGGCTTTTTTGCAGTAAACACTGTCTTTTCAGAGAAAATTCAGTGTTTGCATTACAGCCTAGTGATAACTCCACTGGCCACTCCTCAGATGGTTGCTATAGGTGCTTCCCTCTGCAAGGAGACACTGAACTTTCCTCATAAAGATTCACTGATTCAATGCATCTCTATGAGTAGATGCTAATTGGCTAGGGATGTGTTTGACTTGCACTGGCTCTGCCCCTGATCTGCCTCCTTGACAGTCTCAGCCAATCCTATGGGGAAACATTGAGAATGGCTCAGACCACCACTTCTGATGATGTCAGCCAAGCAGCGGCAGAGGCAGCAGCTGCAGACTTGAATATGAGTAAGATTTTGCTATATTTAGGGAGACAACGGTGAGACCAGGGGGTTAGATAGTGGATTTAACAATATAGGGTCAGGAATACATGTTTGTGTTCCTGACCCTATAATGTTCCTTTAAGTTTAAGATAACCAATCTGGAAAAGATCTCCTATTCAGACATGTTCCTAGTTCAGCTACTTTGGTCTTATATTTAAAAATTACTTTTTAATTTACTTTTGTGAATAATCCTGTCAAAGTATTTAGATGATAAATTATATATTCATTACCTATTGTGGGGTCTCAGTTTAAGCCTGTTATTTAAAAGTGTTACTTCAAACAACTCAAGCACTAAAGCCTGAAGTACCCTGAACCAGTTGCCCAGTAATTGCCCTTTTACCTGGATCCACGATAGGCTCCAAGACTTCTTGTGGCTCCAGTGATGTGCTTCTGGCTTTTGCAGAAGCACATCACTGGAGGATACAGGAAGTGGATTCTCCTGTATTATGAAAAAAAACGACATGTATTTGTATGTATTATTTATTCTGATTCGTGTGTGGTTTATACTTTAACAAATTCCAGGTAAATAAATAATTTTTAAAAATGGGATGTTACATAAAAAAAAAAAAAAAAAACCTAAATTGATTCAGTGACTTTAAGTCAGAGTTTGGTGAATAAAAGCCAGAGTATCTTGTGAAACTTGGAAAAGCACAAAACATTGCTGAAATTTTCCATTTGTACCATGGCGAACTTAAATCAGCCAGGGTCAAAAATTCCTTTCTGACAGACTAAAGAAAAAAAGATGAAAAGGCATTGAAATATTAAGTATATATTGATAGACTAATATAGCTGTGTCAAGACGGTAGATTTGAAAGAATCACTTGTCTGTTGGATGTTAATTTCCTCAGCTTTGAAATCTCCAGCCACCTTGCTTGGATGACATCAGAGCAGGAGGAATATATTTCCAGCTGCACAACATGGGAAAAACAAACTTTAATCTAGTTGTCATTAAACAAGCTTGAACAAATTCTAACCTTGTGCCTGCTTGTATATTTAATTCAGCAATTTTAGCATGTGCGTGTACAAAATGAATGTTGAAATAACCTGAAAAGTATTAGTTCCAGAATGTGATGTGGAAAATTCCAACTTTGTCAATTAAAACACTTACGATCCGAACGTAGCATTCACCTTTTAAAATATATTTAAATCTGGGCCTTGTAAAGAAACAAGATTATATTAGTTCTTGTGATGTGATTTGTCCCTGCAACGTTCAGCTTATGTGTTTGGCTTATTTTCTTCTTATTTGAAATATGTCATGCAAAATCCATCGGTCCATCCACCCAAGTGTAATATAAAAGAAATCTAATGGTAAAAGTGTAGGATAAGTAAATTGGACAGGATGCAAAAAGCAGATACAATGGTATGTCTCTTACCTAATACATTCAGATCCTTATACCATTTTCAGAATTTTTTTTTTAAATTTAAAAGTATGGTGGTAGTTTAATTGGGTATATGTGGTTTTGAGCAGGTGTCATGTTGTATGGGTCCATATACTATGTTGATTTTATGCCGCTCCTGATTTGTTAATCTGATCATGCAATTTTATCAGGCATCATTACACCACAAAAGTGTTTGGAATAAATATTTGTTATTTTGAGGAAGATACCAAAATGATTAAGATTTTTATCTTTGCATAGCTATTGTTCGTAATGAATGTATTGTGTTTTGGGTTTTGTACCAATGACATGTGTACTGATATAGAGAAGGAAGACCCAAGATTTAAAATATAAAACTAAAATATGGGTTTTTGCTGTTGTTTTGTTTCCCCCTTCTCGTCCTATATTTCCTATAGTAAGTAATGGTTTTCCAATACAGAAACAGTTTAAAATTGTGTGCAATTGTTTTGTATTTATGAGCCAATTACATTGTTAACTTGTTTTCACACATATTGCAGACACCTCCATTGCAGACCGATTTAGAGGAAGTGGAATTTCACACATCCACCGTATTTTTTTTTGTGTGTGTGTGTGTGTATTATAACGTACTTAACTCAGCAAGACAAATAAGTAAAACATTTTAAAAATTCTATACATTTATACATTTCTCCCTGGTGAAGCTTTTCTTTGACCCACATGTAATTTTCCTCTCTGAATCAGTTTTTTGTTTTGTTTTGGGCACCATTCAATTCAAGTGGAGCCCACAGTATAATCTGAAATATTTGTAAGAGCACTTGAAGCTAATGTTTATTTAAGTTGGAAGCTCTCCAAAATATTAGGATAACTCGTAGTATGCCTTTTCCAAATGCTTATCTTGTAACAATATATGTTAATACTTGTTTTTTTTTTTTAAATATCTTTTATATCTTGCTCAGTATTGTTAGAACTGGCCACAGTGTACTACTGTGGGCGCCACTTTGTTAAATTAACAATTTTCAAAAAACATTTTTCTGTCTTGTGGTTCAAAACGTACAAGTTTTATGATATATTTAAATATTACTAAAACTACTTTTGCAATACTAGTTAGGGATAGACTGATCGGTTCCTCTGATTATTAGAGCCGATATTTGGCATATTTTTGATAATCGTTATTGGTCTTGTAATTTACAGATACAGTTAGGTCTGGAAATATTTGGACACTGGCTCAAGTTTCAGAATTTTTGCTCTGTACGTCAGCACAATGAATTTAAAGTGCAACAATCAGATGCAATTGAAGTGCAGATAGCTTTAATCCAAGGGGTTGTACAAAAGTATTGTATGAAACGTTTAGGAATTGCAACCATGTTCATACCCAGTCCACTTATTTCAGGGGCTCAGATAATTCAGTAATTGGGCAAATTAACACAATCATAAATAAAATGTTTTTTAATACTTTGTCGAGAATCCTTTGCACTCAATGACTGCTTGAAGGCTGGGTATCCTCATTTGTGATGCTTTGCCATGACTTTATTGCAGCTGTCTTCAGTTGTTATTTGTTTGTGGGTATTTCTGCCTTACGTTTTGTCTTCAGCAAGTGAAATGCATGCGCGATTGGGTTGAGATCAGGTGATTGACTCAGACATTGCAGAATATTTCACTTCTTTGCCTTAAAAAACTCCAGGATTACTTTCGCAGTATGTTTTTGGTCATTGCCCATCTGCAAAGTGAAACAAGGTCCATTCTACTTCACTGAATTTGGCTGAATCTGAGCAGACAATATATATACACATCAGAATTAATCCAGCTACTTCTGTATTCTGTCATATCATCTATAAACACTAGTAACCCAATGCATGCCCATGCCATCACACTGCCTCCACCATGTTTTACAGATAATGTGGTATGCTGCATATCATCTATCCAAATAATGCTAGCATTGGGCTGGCTTTTTTCGTTGTTTTTGGCAAAATCTAATCTGGCCTTTCTATTTTTGAGGCTTATGAATAGTTTGCACCTTGTGATGAACCCTCTGTATTTGCTCTTGTGAAGACTTCTCTTTATGGTAGACTTGGATAATGATATTCATACCTCCAGGAGAGTGTTCTTAACTTGGCTGGATGATGTGAAATGGTTTTTGTGTAGGCCATTTGAACAGGACAGGTCCTAATGTACTGTAATACTTTGAAAAAGCCCCTTTGGGTAAAACACGTTAGTGTTTTTATGTAATCGGTTTTATTATCTTTGTTTTAAATAAAACTAGTTTTTTACCTTCCTGGACCTTCTTGATTTTATCCCTGAAGATTTTATCTGGAGGAACCACATTTTTTACCTCCTTGGTGGGGAGTAAACCACCTACGCTACACAGGATTGAGCAAAAAAATCATTTTATTTCTCTCCTTATGTGTGTATGCATCTTTTTTTTTGCTTTTACACCAAACAAAACAGAGAGCACTATTTTCTGTTTTTATTCTCATTTTATGTAATTGGTGACTATCTGGAACACTGCAATTTGCAGGGAAATACCCATGAATGCTTGACATCTCAACTGGCTATTGACCCCAACCTATCATCTACCAGGAACCAAGCTGAGCAACATATCCACAGGTGGGGATCATACCGCCTAGGCACACATACCTGGAGCTGAACATAAGCTCCAGAAAATGGCAAGTGGGATTATTATAATTTTTTTATTTCTCCTATTTAAATTTTTTTTTTTTAATTCTTTATTTAGTGCTACACATTTAATACAGATTCATACATAATATGCGGGTATTGTGGCAGTGTATTTTTTCTTTTTTATTTGTAACAAACAAGGGCCAGGTAGACCAAAGGGGATAGGTACAAAGGTTACAGAATATAGAAAACATGCAGTAGAATAAACTTGTGCTTCCCCCTCAATCTCCCCCCCCCCCGTCCACCCTCTTTTTCCTTATTTCTCCTATTTTACCTCACCACCTATAGAATATACTACACTATATTCTGTTTTTTTTAGTTCTCTTATTTTCCACATTGACTCACCACAATACGGATTTGAGAACACACAGAAGGCGCTGCCTCCCTGTACCGTTTCCTGACATATACCCAGTTACGGCAGGAAAGAAAGAACTCTGGTTTGGGATGTACCAACTGCTATACCCAGATCGCTAGGAACCTCACAATTGCACATACTGGGCTGGCTGAGATTGATAGGATTGTGAAGGCTGTCAGCAATCACACTGCTTTCTGTAACAGCACAGTAACAACACCAAGCACCAGAGGATGGGGGCCACTGTGAGGAACATTCCCACCAGTGGCCCTGATGCTATCCAGTCCCACCAGTTCCTGTGGTGCTGCGCTAGATGAGTGTCTCCCTGACCTCTCCCTAGTGCAGCACTGTGTATCCCCTCTTGGTACCGAGCAGCTACTTGAAATATGCTACCTGGCGCCAAGTGTCAGCCTGCTGCCTGATTCGCATAATGACATTTTTTTGGAAGGGGGTGTTGTATGGACAGCGATGGTAGTCTGATTCTTGTCAGCATTGCCTTGCAGCTTTCTTGCGTGCTCTGTAGAGGTTCCAGGAGCCAAAATGTGATGTCACCCTGGGCCAGGCACCACTACAGAATGCACAAGGGAGCTTTGAAGGCAACCTGACCTGTGGATCCACTCCAGTTCTCCGTAAGATAGGGAGACTGGGTGGATCTAAAAAAAATCTAATAGAAAAAACAAAACGTATTTTAGTAACTGTGTGTAAGATTGTCTGTGAGTGTTTTTGAGTGTGTTTCACTGTGTGTATGTGTCCACAATACTGCACCCAACCCCCCCCCACTAAAGCCATAATCCACAACAATATTGTTCCCATCCTCATCACCTTAAAGCCCTTACCACACCCCCCTCAATACTGTTCTTATCCCCCTCTAAAGCCCCAATCCCACTTAATACTGTTCCCACACCTTAAAGTCTCTAATCCCCCAAAATACTGCTCCTATTCCTAGACAATACTGCTCTAATCCCCACAATACAGCCCTATCCCCCACACCGTCACCCATAACCACCACTAAAGCTCCAATGCCCCACAATATTACCCTTATCCCTCACACCAAATACTTACTCTCTCACAATACTGCCCCTATCCCACACACCATAGCCCCAATCCCACACAATACTGCTCCTATCCCCCCACTAAAGCCTCTCTCCCACACAATGCTGCCCCTAAAGCCCCACTCCCCCACAATACCACCCCTATTCCCACACAAAGCCCCACTCCCTCACAATACTGCCCCTATCCCACCACACTAAAGCCCCAATCCCCACAATAGTGATCGTGATGAGGATCAGGGTTCAGGTGAGCCAGATCTCCAAAGAGCCCCACAAAGAATGACATTATAAGACCAATGGTAGGGTTCCATGTCATATATGATGCCATAATGATGAGGCACCATAAAACTAGGGATGCATGAATGTGCATCAGAACACAGAAGAGACACCACTTCCGTGGTAGTGCTGCAAGAGACAGTTATTTTGATACAGGCTGTCTGAGAGTGATATTAGTAACAGCAGTGTACATACTGAGATCTCACTGATACCATCATGTAATGGCTACTAAAGAGTGATAGGTGTGTGATTGCTGTCAGCATACACAAGTGTCAGATGTGTGTAAAAATTGTGTTGCATTTTCAAAACTTTTAATGTACAGAATATTTGCACAAGTGAGCAGCAAGTGGCCTGAAACATGATGATTAATCTGCATCGGCTCTGGGAAATATTATATTGGTCAGTCTAGTACAGGTGACCTCTTCTTTCACTTTAGGATGTAGATCCCATTATCCTGTATAACCTTTCCAGTGTTCCTGCAGAAATAGGTGGAATTGATTTGTAAATGAGCTAACACAGGTTTTAGGGCCTATCAAGTAAGCTCACACACACAAATAGTATGTTGTGGCTGTACCGCTCAAACATTTACATTCCACCAGGCTCTAAAAGGGGCAATTAATACCCAGTTACCTTAATGTCTTTCTAAAATAAACACATAACCACATTGACCAATAAAACAGCACAAAAAGCTGGTTGTGCATCTTCACAAAAGAAAGCATTTTTGACAACTTATCCCAGACGCTGTAGATTTAAAGGATTGAATTTCCTCAGCTCCCACACACTGTCAAATATTGCAAATAAGTACAATAAGTTTCAATACCTTTTATCCCACATTTCTGTAGGTTGCGGTCACTGTGAAAATAGCTCAGTGTAGGATTCCCAACATTAAACCAAAGCCTGCAACATGCTGATAAGGCCTGAAAGGCCAAACATACTGTTTACATTACTTCAGTCATATCTCAGCTTGTTCATGTGAATAAAAGATTGTGTTTTAAACAAAGCATCTCATTGCTAGGGAGACATTTTATATTCAGTGTTGGTGTAGCTGGTGAGCTTTCAAGATGATAGGTGATGGTTTTATGACAGCCATGGATGGAAATTCCCCTGTCCTCCAGATGGAAATTATTAAATTTAATAGATTAAAATGGTCATTCATCATGGGCTGCTCCTGGTATAGTCCACTGTTGCATTTTTATTTAGAATAAAGTAGCCGATATGAAAGTGCAGCAGCATATAATGGACCAAGACTGGAGGGGCTGCTATTCCCTTCCTCGCCATCAAAAAATCGTGACACACTGCAGATTTTACCCAAACACATACTTGTACGTGCACTTATGCACCTGCCGCTCGACTATTGACTGTATTTATATAATCATGGCATAGACAGCTGTCCCCTGCCCTGTGCTAGCCAGTGAGAACCGTAGGTGATTACGGAGTGCACTATTTCCTGACGCATTAGATTCAGACATACCAGTCAAAATAGAATGGTTGACATCACAGATCTTGTGTATAATAAGACTGAGCATGTCTGAGGTCTAGTCAAATAAGCATTTCTAACAATAGCCACAAGCTCTTGTCATGCATAGTTGCTTTCAAGACACAACTCCTCAAACTATAGTTCATACAGCAATCAATCATGGTAGGGGTAAGGGTAAATTACAAAATTGTAATCATTACGTTTTCTCTAACATGTGTTTTTTTTTTTTATGAAAAAATGATAATTTTCAAGTTATCCCTCATTGCCCTCTCAGGAAAACAAAAGTAAAATTAGTAGATTCCCAAAGTACCCCAGTACCCCGAATGAGCCTCCATATTTCATGATATAACTATTTTTGTTCTATCTATCTATCTATCTATCTATCTATCTATCTATATATCTATCTATCTATCTATAGTCAAGACAATGTTAAGAAGATATCTGCACACCAGTCAAGCCATAAGACTTGCTTTTCACACAGAAAATGTGATTCTTTTTTTAACTAATTTGCATATGCCCACCCACAATCCTTTGCGGTAGTAACATCACTGCAAATTTGTGATTTCTGTGGGAAAAGCAAGTCTGATGGCTTGACTGGTGTGCAAATATTTGTTTAACATTGTATTGACTATCCACTGATTTCAGGTGGAAGAATTTTTCCCCACCATAACTTTTTAGGTTTTTGCTCTCTATCTATCTATCCAGCTATCCAAGCAAAGCAGATTTATATAAACAAGCAAAGCAGAAACACTCACATGACTTTGCCAGCAAGAAGAATATTGATGTCTTTATTCAATAAGCGCTTTACAATAAAAGGGGAATTTACCAAATAAGACTATAACAAAGTGTAACAGGAACAATAGGTAGTTGAGGACCCTGCTCAAATGAGCTTACAGTCTAGAGGAGGTGGGGTATAAAAACGCAATAGGAAGGGTATTGAGGGAGACAGCAAATAGACATGGTGGGTATGTAGCAGAACTGGAGGTGAGTGTGGCAAGGGCTAGAGTCCGGCAGCCACACATGGAATTGCGTTCCTGCACTCTTTTCACAGCAGGAACGTCGCCCCCACTGCAGGCACTAACCAGGGGGGCGGCAAAAAATGCCGCCACCAAATGCCCTGTGTTCCCCCTGTCATGGGGGGGCACCTGATGGACCCCCCCCGACAGGCAGCTCTCTTTGCTCTGCTCCCTCGCACGCCATTTGCTGATGCCGGGAGCCGGAATATGACGTCATCAGTAGACAGCCCGCGCGGTGAGATGGAGCAGAGCAGAAAGGACAATTTTAATATTTAATAATTTGTATATGTCTGTTTGTGTATGTCTGTTAGTGTGTGTGTGTGTTTGTGTATGTCTGTTAGTGTGTTTGTGTGTATGTCTGTTAGTGTATGTATGTGTGTGTGTGTATGTCTGTTAGTGTATGTATGTTTGTGTATGTCTGTTAGTGTATGAATGTGTGTCTGTTAGTTTATGTCTGTTAGTGTATGTGTGTCTATTAGTGTATGTGTGTTTGTGTCAGTGTGTGTGTACGAGTGTATTTACGTCTGTTAGCTTATGTACGTGTGTGTATGAGTGTATGTGCTTCTATTAGTGTATGCACGTGTGTGTATGAGTGTATGTGCTTCTGTTAGTGTATGCATGTGTATGTTTGTGTGTATGTGCTTCTGTTAGTGTATGTTTGTGAGTGTCTGTCAAATCAGTGAGAGTCTGTCATTTAGTGTGTGACTATTCGTGTGTGTCTGTCAGTGTGTTTGTGTGTGTCTCTGTCAATGAATGAGTGTGTGTCAGTGAATGTGTGTGTCAAACGTCTGTGTGTTTGTCATTGAGTGTGTGTGTTACTGTCACTGTGTATCTGCCAGTGTGTGTCAGTGAATGTGTGTGTGTCTGTCAGAGAGTGTGCTTAAAGGGACACTATAGGCACCCAGACAACTTCAGCTCATTGAAGTGATCTGGGTGCAGTGTCCCAATCCCCTTAAACCTGCAAGTGTAATTATTGCTGTTTTTTAGGAACCGCAATAATTACCTTGAGGGGTAACTCCACCTCTAGTGGCTGTCTACTAGACAGCCCCTAGAGGGACCTTCGGGTGGTTAGGTGACCAAAAGTCACCTAACTGATGCTGGACGTCCTCACTCTGTGCATGAGGATATCCGGCATCTGCTAAATACCCATAGGATTTTAACCCCTTCAATGTTGAGTGGGGGAGGGGAGGACATGAGGGAGGGGGGCACTATAGGGAATTATAGTGCCAGGAAGACAGCTTTGTTTTTGTTTTTTTGGGGGGGGGGATCTTGGGTGAGTTCCCACACTTTTTCCCCCAGGACGTGACCCCTGATTGTGGCCCTTTAGGAGAGAGCAAGAGGAATGTTTGAGAGATAGAGGTTACTCTTGGAGGCCATAAGCCTTCCTGAAAAGATGGGCTTTGAGGGACTTCTTAAAAGATTGAAGACTAGGGGAGAGTCTGACAGGGGTAGGCAGTAAGTTCCAAAGGAAAGAAGCCGCCCGTGAGATGTTTTGCAGGCATAAATTTGCAGTAAGGGTGCAAGCAGCAGACAGGTGAAGGTCACCAGTAGAGCGGAGAGACCAAGAGGGGGCATACCTATGAATCAGTAGAGAAATGTAAGAGGGACTAGTGTTGGTTTGAGCTAGATAGGTAATTGTTAGCATTTTAAATTGACACCTGTAGGGTACAGGAAGCCAGTGTAAGGATCGACAGAAGGGTAAGGTGCTGGAGGAGTTATAGGAGAGAAAGATCAGCCTGGCAGCAGCATTCATCACAGATTGTTGGGCAATGTTTTTAAGGTGGAATCGACAGGTTTTAGCAACAGACTGGACATGAGTGCAGACCTGTTTTTTATGTATTGAATATACACTGACTTCAAGTGGAAAGGGTTTTCAATCACCTTTTTCCCCACAATAACTTTCTTGGTTTGTGCTCTGTATATATATATATAAGATGCCAAAATACCAGAGTATTGCAATATGCAATGATACTTTTTTTTATTGGACTAACATAATACTTAAAATACAAGCTTTCACCAGTTTTCCCCTCTTACCAGAAGACGATTGACACATACAAGGTCCTTTACCAAACAATAGAAAAAAATATAATTCTTACATAAATGTATAATGTGTTTTTGGATATTGGCTATTTCTGGAATCAGTAAAGGCTTTTTCAATATTTGCCTGACCATGCTCTTTCTTTGATTCAATTTCCTTTACATATATTTATGTATTAATATTTAGGAAACAGTTTCAGAATTATATTTGGTTACATATTTGCGGAAGTTTATATTTATTAGGTTTGTTTGATTAAAAAGCTAAATTATAACCGTGCATTGCAACCCACATAACATGTGACCCAAAGTAAGACCAATGAATATGTCAATGCTTGCTGAATTGCCCTATGGGACGGGGGTCGGGGTGGCCAACAAACTACTCACAGGGTCTGGGGTGTAGCCGGGAATCTACCACAGAACGCACCACGAGCACTCCCCTCCCCCCGCGGACCCACAGATCAAACACTGGTGTTGAAGACCTGTTCACAACAACACACAGGATAGAATAGATTGAATTATTAGACACCAGAGTGAAGGTAGTTGAACAGGCAGGGAAAGGTGTATAAGGAAGGACCTATCTGGTATCGAGAACGGGATGAAGAACAGTTAGCTAATGTAATGTATTGCAGAATCAGATGTTCTAAGCGTCACAAGCAACCCAATGCACGCGTGTTAGACGACCTACTAAGCTCGGACCTTAAGGCTTGATGAGATATCTGCGGATCTCACCCTGTTTGAAAATATATACCGAAACTAAAACCTACGTGTTTGAACATGCTAATCACACGCCTCTCTTTTTTCTGTAACACTATATATTTCTTTAATAAAACAGAAATCTGCCCCCAAAAAAGTGAATTGCATCTGTCTGAAAATATTTTGCTGTATATCATATATAGCATTAATGTATCCAGCACATTTTTGTCCCACCAAACCAAAGAATTTTCTTGGACAGAAAAATACAACAGACAAAACTTGTGGATAGATATTGACAGGAAAAATTGAACCTAACGAGAGGGAATAAAGCAGCTCATTCTCATAGCAACACCCATGATGACAAAAACATAGTAAATCTTATTTTCATAATATAATATAAACAAAGAATAAGCACATTTATTGCAAACAGTGTGATGTCCCAATAGGTCAGTACAATTTCACAAATCCAATCTTTTAATAATTTGTGCAAAAATGTAAAGAAATTCTGTCAAAGTCAGGGGTCAAAGACTTGGCACAGTTTTTTAGGTTTCAAAAACATAAGAATCAGCCAGTTAAAAAATTTGTTTCTTGCTTTTACCCTCCCAATACAAATTGGCCCATTAATGGTCCACGAGGGGGAATCTTGGATAACACTCATATAATGTAACAATAGCATCCCTGCAGCCAAAATTCAATAAATGTTGGTTAATAATGCAAACACATTGGGAAATTACAAAACAAGAGTTGAAGCAACAAATTGTCAGGACTGCCAAAAAAGAACCCTTTACTCCAAGATGTATAGCAACATATGATAATGGCTGGACCACTATGTCCGACATTCGGTCAAAAAACTGGCCAATAATGTAACATAATTCTATATTTTAACAGTCCCTACCAGATCGCCCAGCTCTCACAGCCCGCAGATCCAGGAACCTACAAGATCTTCTAGTACATAGTCACTTGGAATCCATTCTGTCTACATCCAATCGGCTCACTCAAACAAAAGGCACCTACAGATGTTGTCATTGCAGGGCCTGCTAATGTATTATCCCATCCAAAGAGGTAAAATCCACCCATTCCAATATCACTGTACACACCAACGCACTAGTAAATTGCAGCACAACTCGCATTATTTACCTCATAACATTGGTAAGACATTCCAGCAATTAAGACGTCTTATTTTACAGCATATTGGATCAACTGGCAACACTATAACACCTACATCTGTCGCAAGGCACATCAGAAAATTCCATAATGGAAAAGTAGAAAATCATAAATTTTAAGCAATTAAAAAACTCCTACCAAATCCCAGAAAAGAGAATTTCAATAGACTTCTCTAAAAAAGAGTCACAATGGATCTATGCATTTAAAACTTTAACACCTCAGGGGCTGAACAAGGAATTCAACTATACCCCCTTCATTCATAACTAACATTACGTATTGGCACCTAAAATACTATATATAAATTATACATAACTTGTCCTGAATATTTAAACTCCACGATCGGGTGCTTGTTAACCCTCATATCAGATTTATTAACTGACATGCTATACTTACCGTAGGAGTTTATCATCTGGACATCCTTTTATTAGACAGGCAGCTACTTTGCACTTATTCTTACTATTTATAGGTGCCCATTCGAGGGCACAGATTATGTTTATACTTAGCTCTTTGGTCTAACTAGCCTATGTAGGAGGTAATCTTTGGCTTGAGGTCTTCTGTATTATTCCCTACAGGTACTTATTTTAGGATGGACATGTTGGGTTATTGCTGATATAATAACCTTTCCACTTGTGCTGGGTGAATGCCTTCCACCGTTTAGGCCAGTGGTAGTCAACCTTTTTCTACCTACCACCCACTAATGCATCTTTCTTGATGGAAAAATTTCCTTACCGCCCACCAGTTTTCGCACAAGTGCGGAATATATTTTAGAAAGGAGGGTGCTTTTAAAAAAAATAAATGTATGTACATTTATCTTTTTATTTCTACTTAATGCATGTTTATAATGTTTTTAACTTTATAAAGTTTAATTGGAAAACAATAAAGTAAATTGAAATTACCTTTACTAGTGATTAATGAGATCCTTGAGGCTGATGCTGCAAGACTAAATATTTGATATCTGGTTCGATTTTCGTAAGGAACAAACAAAGGTCTCCTCTTTCGGTGATATTCAGACGACTTCTCTGTTTGCGCATAATATGATTTCTCATCTGTGCGTCAGCTCATCTCATCTCCCTCCTCAATTCCCCTCCCCACCTTTTTTATCCCTTTTTTCGATTTTTTTTAACCTTCCTTATAGCAATGCCCAGTAGGAAGGCTTAGCTAGGTAGCCCACTTACTATAGCCCACTATAACAGACAGGCACACATACATACATACATACATACACACACACACACACACACACACACACACACACACACATAAAAAGACACATACATACAAACAGACAGGCACACATACATACACAAAGACATACACACACACAACACATACATACAAAGACAAGACACACATACATACACACATATATACAGATAGACACACACACACACAAGACATACATACATAGACACACACAAGACATACATACATACAAAGACACATACACACAAACAAACACACAAAAAATATTTTTGTCACCCTCCTGTTTCCTACCTTTTAGGTGCAGGGGGGTGACTTTCCCTGGGGTCCAGTGGTGGCTCAGGTGCATGGGAGTCAGAGTTCCTACTCTGACTCCCTGGTCTTCCTCCCGCGCGGTCTGTTTGTTAGCTGGGAGGAGAAATGCTCTTATGCACAAGGCTGGAAAGATGAAGAGTGTGTCTGGATTCCAGCAACAGCCAGTTTAGCTCTTTTAATATGTCTCGGTGGTGGGTAAAGTAATGACATTGTAGTACAAAGCGGCAGAATGAATTATATAATGTTTAACCCATTAATGCCTTGGCACAATCCAAAATAGATCACATCCACTGCAGCACCCTGATCTATACTTTTACTTACTTCTTCGTAGAATGACCTATGCTTCAAAAAACCATGCTGATTTTTGCTGATAACCATGTTCTTCTCAGTCTGATGGCTCCCTTCGCCCTTCACAGGCTTTTTCTATGCAAAAATGTATTCTTTAATTTTTTTTATAATGTAAGTATTCCTTACATTACTGCCTAGGAATACCTTTAGTGGCAGTCACTCAGACAGTCACCAAAGGTGATTCCTGTGCCAGCACTGTGTGTCCAGCATGGACGCTGTGCATGGAAATGTGCATGGAAATGCTGAATGCTCCTCATTGATTCAATGCATCACTGTGAGGAGATGCTGATTGGCGCAGGGTGGCATTTTGCATGTGAAATAGCCTTCCAGTGCTTTCCATGGGAAGGCGAAGCAGGGTGAGCTGTGGGGATACTGGCACTCGAAATAAGGGCAGGACAACTATTTTTACAAATATACTGTCAATAATACATGTTTGTATTCCTGACACTATAGTGTTCCTTTCAGCAAACTAAAGAACATTCTGGTCACTATAACAACTGCATCTAAATGAAGATGTTATGGCGCCAGGAGGCCCTTGGGTGCTCTTTTTACTTTAAGGGGTTAAACAGCTCTAAAATGGTTTAACCCCAAAGGCGTTTCAGGAAGCACAGATTGCGGCTGGGCAGGGGTGTCATTGATTGGCCAGAGAGGTCACCTGACCAATCAGTAACTCTTTGCCATACCTACCCTGCGGTGCCATTATGCAGCGGCACTCTGACCTTTCTGAAACTCAGTTTCAGAAGCTGGATCCTGCTGGGGGACCTAAAGATCTGGGATAGGTTTTAACTCATTAAGTTAATAGAGCACCTGGGGGCCTACTGGCACCACAACAACTTCATTTAGGTTAAGTTGTTATGGTGAACAGTGTTCCTTTAATAATAACCAATATGTCTACAACTCACATAATCAATTTTTTTTTTTAATTCTAACTGGGATTATGAGCGAATCCAAAGTCTGCCTGTCAGGTACCAAAGCCTCAGCCAAGTGTCCAGGATGAAGTTTAGGGATCACTTGTCGTCCATGTTGTCCTTTCTGTTCCAATCTCCTTTACTTTGCCTTCTTTTGACATGGTCTTCTCCTCCTTTCCTTCAGCTCTCCCCTCTTTTCCTTTTGCTCTCCTTCTGCTCTGCTTTCCTCTCCTTTTTATTTTGCTCTTCTTCTGCTTTCCCCTCCTTTTCTTTTGCTCTCCTTGTTTTCCCCTCCCTTTCTTTTGCTCTTCTTCTGCTTTCCCCTCCTTTCCTTATTCCATTTGCTCTCCTTCTGCTCTGCTCTCCTTACCTTTCCATCAGAGTCTCCTTCTTTCTTTTCTTCTATTCTCCTTCTTCTAGGCACCGCAGGCGGAGGAATGCAGGGAGGGGTCACGTCACGGCGTGACATCATAGGCGTCACAGCGTGCGCCACAATTGGCTGGCAATCGGCACTATCTGCGACCACGTAACAACAAGACAGCGGATTGTTCGATTGCCAGAAGGTTAGAGTGCAGGAGGAGGAGATTCACTCCAGCATGGATGGAACCCCTGTGAGGGGGTATTAGTACTGCTGGGCTGCGGTTATGCAGAGACCGCAAAACGATATATGCCAAATTTAACTCGGGGGATATCTCCATTACCTGTCCACCCGCATGATGTTCTGGGGAGGGGGTGTGTTCCCCCCCCATCCCCACAGGTTCCTACGGTGATTCTAACAGGTGCATACAACCAATACATTGAAATGAAATCTACATAGACAAACACTAAGCATTCAATGGGTCTTGACTTTATTGAACACTCTATGTACCATAACAACTTGATCGCAATTAAGTTGTTATAGTGTCTGTAGGTCTTGGGTGCCATCTTACCTTAAAGAGTTTATGAACGGTTATGTAGATGTTGCCCATCTGTTTTGTCCCTCTTCTTCTGGCAAAGTCCTTTGCTGAGAGCGTCAGCTACTTGTTTGTCTTTATATCAATAAACAACTATTGGTATGTTGTGTTATCCTCTTCCCTTCCAACTTGTACTGTATATTAAAATGTTGCTCAGTTTTGGTCTATACACTGTTAGGTCTATGCTAACCTAGATCCTTGCACCGGACATTTCTAGACCACTGTGAGAACTTTATGTTTACCCTGTCAGGTATCTTTTTTACACATGTGGTCTTCCATCTAATTTCCATTTCCATGTTTACCCTTGAGAGCATTGTGTGCTTACTAAACGTTACATAAACATGAAATAATCATCATAATATGTGAATTCCAATTTCCTGGCAGAAACATAGTAACCACCATTAAAAAGACCAAAGATCTGCAAATATTGGTTTAGTACTGTGATTTCTGGTCTCGCCGGCATCCTCTGGGGCTGCCCAGTTACTGCATTGGCTGTTGTGCTAAGTTTCACTAATTCCAGAGGGGGGTTCCAGTTACACAGCAGAGGTTGCACTAGATGAGTAAGATCAGAGAGAGAACTGGAATGGAAACTCAAGGTTTTAAAAGAGTTTTCTGACTCATTTGGAAAATGCAAAGATCTAAGAAAGTTTATTTCTCCTGTTTCCGGCATTCTCTGCTAGTCCATGTGTATATATTTTGGCAGGTTGTTATTATTTTGTGGCTTATTATGTAGATTTTGAAGGTCACATTTATAAAACATATTTATATCTAACGTTCTTAGTACATGAGGTATTTGGGCCTGATTCATAATAATTGAGTTCAAAACTGATTTTTTTTTTCTTTCTTGCCTCAAATTGATACAAAGTTGTTATAAAGCCAAACCAACTTGTCATTTCAAAATATATTATTACTGGTTAGCGAAATAAATATAAAAATAAATAAATCAATACATTTAAAATTTATATATATGTCATCTCAATTATAATAATGACAGGAGGTGAATATAGCATATATGAAGCCTCCTGTCATGTATTAAAAAGATATTTGAAAAGTCAAAGACTATAACCCGAATGAAGTGGTGTGAAATGACCTCATGTGAACCTTGTAGATAGCCCAAAATATCAGTGAACTGAACAGCTTTTACAAAGAGGAATGGGCCAATATACCCTGATGTTGATTTAGGGGATTCATCAACAACTACAGGGCCGTCTTTAAAGCGGGGCAAATGGGGCAGCTGCCCCGGGCCCTGTTACTTCTGGGGGTCCCAAGGCAGCTGCCCTGTGGGCCCCGCTGTCCGAAAAACATTTTTTTAATCTGCCCCATGGGCACGCCGATACTGCAGCTGAACCCACACACTAAGGGGGCCCAGTCGGGTGCTGTGGTTATTTAACAGCCCGACAGGGCCCCCTTGCTTTACAGCAGCAGGATGGGAGGACGTGACTGCCGTGAGTCACTTCATCCCAGATAGAGTGAAGCCACGTGGGAGGGAGGAGATGGTCGTAAGGAGGGGGCTGGGCCTCTCACTCCCAACCAATAAGGTAGGAAACTGGAGGAAACTTGATAAAGGCATTTTTGCCGAAACGTTGGGGGTGTTTTGGTGACTGACTCTGTCCCTGCTTCTCACTAGGTCTGGTATGCTTATTGTTATATTTTTTTGTATACTTATATCCATGTTTGTGGGGTTGGATTAGACTGGTATTTCATTTCTCTATTTTTGTATATTGAGACTCTGTTATTCATATAAGACGCTTTTGGCGTTTATACATATATATTCATATATATTCAGAATTTTTCTGATCATTGCTGTATAGCGTGACATGACCCTATATTTTGGATCTTTATGTTATGTGATATTCTTATAGAGTATACCCACTTAATAAAGATTGTTTTATTACTACTGATGGTTGTGCTCCTTACTCTATTGTTATTTATATGCATTTGGGCTTTTGGGGATAAAGCCTTATGTGAGTGAGCACCCCATATCGTATTTTCATAGAGCTCCACTTGGGAACTTGCATATATTTCATATTGAATGTGCCTACCTTATTTAATTTTTGAGTATCCACATTTGTCAGTGATTGTATATATATGTCGGCATGTGTATCAGGTTGTGTAAATCTGTGTCAGTCTGTGTCTGCATGTGTGTCAGTGTTTAAATCAGTGTCTGCATCTGTTTCAATATGTGTGTATGTGTATTACAGTCTATGTGTGTATGTGTATTACAGTCTGTGTGGGGCAGTGTATGTGTACATGTGCATACATCTCAACATTCAAAATGCCAACACTACACAGTCCCCCTGCAATCAAACATCAACACTACATGCAAACACAGTCATGCATTGAAACGTCAATACTACAAACACACCAAAAATATATAAAAACACACCGTTTATTCAAAAACACTACACATAAATGCATGCTTACATTCAAACACTAACACCACATACAAATCCCCCCTACATTTACACAAACATACTCCATACAAAAACATGCTTACATTCAAACACACAAAAACTGCTTAGTACTAACTACAACCCTGGCAAGCATGGGAAAATGGCAGAGCACCAGCTGTCAAAGCATTGTTGGAGTTGCAAGACAGATGGGGATCTATCATTTGGCCACCCTTGCGCGGTTCAAAAAATTATTGCACCTGTGCCCTCTCTACTTTAGTTCCGCTGCTGCGTTGGGGAGTGGAGGACATGATTGCATGTCAGGGAGTGGAAGTGGGGGGTAATGTCCAGGGGGCCCAATTAAATGCTTGCCCAGGGCCCAATCAATATTAAAGACGGCCCTGAACAGATATATAGAATGTGCTCAGGTACTAGGCCCACAATTTTATAAATCTGTGGTTTCACATACATTCGCGAGCTTGTTTTATTGTGTATTAGTATGAAGGTAAAATAGAAGTTTTGTTGTTCCTTTACTGTGGGAATACTGACACAATTACTTACATAGGAGTTAAACTGTTTTGGCAAAAATTCAATAAAAATTAAAGGGCTACACTATAGTCACCTGAACAACTACAGCTTAATGTATTTGTTCAGGTGAGATCTATAGCTCTCTGCAGGCAATTTAATGTAAACACTGTATTTTCAGAGAAAATACAGTGTTTACATTGATTGATAGGAATACCTCCAGTGGCCGTCACTCAACGACCACCAGAGGGACTTCCTATCATGTAGGGCCCTAAAAAGGACTGTGTGCGCGCTTCTCTCTCCTGCCTGTCAAGAGAGGAGAGGGGGCGGGCAAAGACCGCGAGCTGAGCTGTCAGTCAGCTCAGCTCGCGGCCACGCACACCGTGCACATGCGCAGTAGTGCGCTCAGGACTTCAGAGGGTGGCATGATGGAAGCGTCTGATTGCTCCCTGCTCACGCCCGCCTATTTTGTCATTTTGACGAAATAGGGGGTGCGGCTTCACGAGGCTCCCGGCGCTGGAACCAGGTGAGTAAACTACTCTGCCTGGAGAGTCCCTTTAAATTCACTATGAATTTGTGAGAATTCTTTAGTGCGAAAACCTGAAAGTATTCTGAAATGTTCACTCACTTTAACCCCTTAAGGACACATGACATGTGTGACATGTCATGATTCCCTTTTATTCCAGAAGTTTGGTCCTTAAGGGGTTAAAGTAACACTGCCACTCAAAATGTTTTATAATATCTAAATTCTTATAATATTTGTATATTTGCGCATCTTATCTCTGTCCCCAATAAGACAGACCAGCACTTCAAAAAAGATTTTTTTTTAAATATTAGAAATGTTCGATAAATACATGTAAATCTATTTTAGTTTTATGTGATAGTGTCCCTTTAAAAGGAAAAAAAAAGTTTTACTATATTAGTTATTATGTTATGTTTTAGTATCCCAACTTATTGAGCAATCTTCCCACAAACACCCAAGGCAATATCTGTTTAATATTATATTGAGTAATATCTGTAATAATCAGAAATATAATAAATTCATACTTATAATATTATTGCATGCATTATAGCATTCAGGAGATATACGATGACTTAATCCATCCTGACTGTTTAACAAAATCATACACGTTATTGGTGTGGCTTTCTGCTGGTGCTTTAAAACCTGTTTAATGGTGCAATGTCTCCCTCTTCTGGAAATATTGTTTTATTGCTTTTTACATCAGCTTTGGAAAATAAACATTATTATGTTTTCTCATTATGTTTTACAGCAAATAAAGAGAACTTTTTGGAACAAGCTGTTGGTGGGTCTACAACCACACATTCTGGTAATATATTATCCAGTGATTCTTTGACTTACTGTTATTGTTTCTTGCAGTATACGTTATGAATCTCGTAGATACAATTCTAAACCTTGTGAAATTTAGTTTTCAAGAAAATATATAATCTGTGTCCCACAGCAGACTGCTTTCAGCCCATCACAGCTGCCCTCTACTTCTATGAATTGGTATGACTGAGGAAGTGTATATTATCGTCCATTACTATTGCTTCCAGTGGGGGCCATTATGGGGGCTGCCAGGGACCTTCGTTCTGTATTTAATTGCTTGGAAATGGTTCATCACTGAATGGAGGGACAGTCGGGGGACATTTTGTAATTTTTCTATTAGACATTTTAAGCTTTGTAAGTAATTGTTGAATGTATTAAATAAAACATACACAAACAGAGAATTCCGTTGACAGATATATTTACACACACAAAGACAAACATAGTACAGCATAGACAAACCCACACAAGGTTTTTTACTAAAATGATTAATTCAAAGTCAATTTAAAAATTTAGACCAAAATAGATGAACTGGAAACATTCTCTAAGTCAGCCATGCTTCCATATCACCTACTTTGGCCTTATATTTGAAATTCACTTTAAATTCTCACTTAGGGGTGAACCGTCACCATATGGAGACTTTGCAGAATTTGCAAAGATCCCCAACGATGACATTACCGCTGGAGATCAAGTAGTCAGGGGTGACGGGGCAGGCAAAGGTGAGTTCTGCTTACCTGAACCTATCCCTCACAGGCACTGCCATCTTCTCCTGGCACGTCCTTTTCAGCTCCTGGCACTTCAGCATGCCCAAGAGTACAGCATTGATGTATGTGAGGATCCTGCACAATTGCGGGATCTTCCATAGTCAAAGCCAATTCCCTGCAGCAATCCCTGGTGATGACTAGGGGGTTGACATCTCTATACGAGGGTAGCACATCTCTAGACAATGGTAGCACCACCCAGTGACTAGAATTGTCAGTATACAGTAAATCTCTTAACTAGGTTGATTAGGTCAGTCAAATTCCAACACAGTCAATATGAGTATTTCATAAATATCTTTATAAAATACTAATCTTTTAGGGGAGGTGTGTGGTGACAATACTGTTTTAAGTGTATAGCTGTGACAGAGCCTGTAATGGGTCCAAGAAACAGCGGCCCTAATTTTAAAAATCTATATTTTCTATAAGAATGCAGCATTAGATATATAGTTTATTTGTTTCTTTAATTACAGTGTCATTGACCACCAATATCAACTCTCTCGTCCCAGGTAAGGTAATGATAATAATAAAGGCATATGTATATCCCTATACTTGTTACTAATGACTCCTCCAAGCATTTTCACCAATATGGGCAGTATATGAAAATATTACTAATGCAATGGGTTTCCATCTTAGTTTTGTTGACTCTATTGTTTTACATCACACAAAGTCCACAGCTGCTGTTTTCAATGCATAATTTTTATCTCAGTCCTTCACTATCTCAAATGAAACCTAGAAAGGATGTCCCTTATCTTCATTACTATACTATACTCTATGTCCTATCACAGGGGTAAACAGCCTTCTGCACTCCAGATGTTATGGACTACATCTTTCATGGTGCTTTTCCAGCATTATGACTGTAAGAGTATGAAGGGAGATGTAGTCCACAGCATAAGGATTGCTGAAAGTTGCCTACTTCTGTCCTATCCCAACAAACCTGACTGTATCCATTTTTGCCTACCCCCCCTCACCCCTACCCCCATGAGCCTACATCTTCCATTCTGTAAACACAAATTAGAGCTTAGAGCTCTTTGCAAATGATCCATTGCTTGCCATATCTTACCCCATCCCCACCACTTACAGTTCAATGTGGATTTGTTTTATCTTTAAAAACTGCCCAAGAATAAGCGACTCACTCACCAGTCTAAACTACTGCTTCATAGAATCTGTAACAGTTTCAGTCATTTCTTTGCTTCTTTATTATCCTATTGTCCTTGTTTGTTTGGATGTTTGGAATATACATCAGTGCTTTTACACCAGTAACACTCACATTAACTTGTTTTTAAATTATATTAAATATGTACAGAGATAGTCAGATGGAATGAAAGTATTTGGACTAGTTCTATATAACATATACAAACCATAATGTCAGTTACAAATACTTGATATTTCTCCTTCCATCAGTCATGCCTCCAGCATGTGTACCAGTGGCGTACACATGACCCATGGGGCCCCGGTGCAAAAATTGATCCGTCCCCGCGCTTACTCGGCGCGGGATGGGGCCGCAACACATGGCGGCAGGCACCTGGTCGCAGGGCTGCAACCCCGCGAATGAGGTATACTGCACACACACCTAAAGGACCACTACAGACGCCCAGATCACATCAGCTCAATGAAGTGGTTTGGGTGCCAGGTCCCTCTAGTTTTAACCCTGCAGCTGAAAACATAGCTGTTTCAGAGAAACGGCTATGTTTCACTGAGGGTTAATCCAGCCTCTGGTGGCTGTCTCATTGACAGCCGCTAGAGGAGATTCCGCGATTCTCACTGTGAAAATCACAGCGAGAAGACACTGAACGTCCATAGGAAAGCATTGAGTAATGCTTTCCTATGGGCGGTTTAAATGTGCGCACGCGCCTCTTGCCGCGCATGTGCATTCGGAGCTGAGAGGCGGCGGGATCCCCAGCACCAAGGAAGTCCGGCGCTGGAGAAAGGTAAATGCTGAAGACACAAACTCTCACGAACAGAAGCATACACACTAGCTAACAGACACACACATTTACTGACAGACACACTCAGCGACAGACATACATACACACTCACTTACAAAACATACACTTTCACTGACAAACACACACTCACTAACAGACATCAGACACACTCAGTAAGAGACACACTCAGTAACAGACACACCCAATACAGACACACCCAATAACAGACACACTAACACTTAAACACACACTAACACACACTCACACACACACTAACACACACACACTAACACTAACACACACTAACACAAACACACACTAACACAAACACACACACTAACACACACACTAACACTAACACACACACTAACACTAACACACACACTAACACACACACACACACTAACACACACACACACTAACACACACTAACACATTTTTTTTTTAAATTGAATCCCCCCAGCCTCCTTACCTTTTGGAGTGCTGGGGGGATTCCCTGGGGTCCAGTGGTGGTGCTGCTGGGCTCCTGGGCGGGCGGGCTGGCTGTCTGGGTGGCCGGCGCGCGAGGGAGCACTTTCCCCTGTGTGCTTCCTCTTCAGCTCCCTCGCGCGCCGCGTAGGGATGCCGGAGCCGGAAGATGACGTCATCTTCCGGCTCCGGTATCAGTGCGGTGCGCGAGGGAGCGGAAGAGGAAGCACACAGGGGAAAGTGCTCCCTCGCGCGCCGGCCACCCAGACAGCCAGCCCGCCCGCTAGGGTCAGCAGGGCCAGCCTCGGGGGGCCCTGAGGTGGCCGCCTCCTGGGCCCCCAGGAGAACAGGCTGGCCCTGTGGGTACATACCAGGTCGCCACTGGTGTGTAACATTAAGTATTATGATCTACAAAAAATGCAAATAATAATTACCCACACTGTGTAGAAGTCTAGAAGTATATTGACTTTTTTTCCAGTTCAAAATTCCTTTAAAAAAATGCAAGATAATACTAACATTGGGTTGGTCCCAAAACTAACAGGGCATATTTAAAGGGACACTACAAACAAACGTTAGCTAAATGAAGCAGTTTTTGTGTATAGATCATGCCTTTGAAGTATCACTACTCAATTATCTGCCATTTAGGAGTTAAATCACTTTTGTTTCTGTTCATGCAGCCCTAGCCACACCTCCCCTGGCTGTGACTGACACAGCCTGCATGAAAACAAAATGTTTTAATTTTCAATCACATTTCATCACAATTAAGTTCAACTTAAATCACATACAGGAGGATCCTGCAATATCTTACAAGCTATTAACAGCACAGGGGATAAGCAATTCGAAATTATACAGAATTTTAAATAAAGGAAGTGTAAACATTAGAAGTTTCTTTACAGCAAGCATGTCAAACTTGTGGCGAGACGCAAGTTTGCCATGCTTACTAAGGCAGAGTAGGCACCTGCTTTCCCCACATTGCAGGTGCCTACACTGCTAACATTTACTCGGTACTAGCCGGGGAAGAGAGGTCCCTGGCAGCAGCGAGGGAGCTCAGTCTACCTGCTCCTCACTGCTCCCTCACATGTGCCCTCTGTAGTGATGCTGGGTGACGGAATATGACGTAATTCCGGCACACGGCATCACTAAACTCCATGCATGGGAGCAGTGAGGAGCAGGAAGACTGAGCTCCCGAGAAAAGATCCCCACTGGACACCAGGCCCCACATCAGCTCCCAAAGGTAGGGAACAAAAAATAAAATGATTTGAGTGTGTGCAAGAATGTGTAAATGTCTGTGAGTGTGTGTGTGTCTATCAGTGAGTGTGTGTGTCTGTCAGTGAGTGTGTGTGTGTGTGTCTGTCAGTGAGTGTGTGTCTCATTGTGTGTGTGTCTCAGTGTGTGTGTGTCTGTCAGTGAGTGTGTCTCAGTGTGTGTTTGTCAGTGAGTGTGTGTCTCAGTGTGTGTGTTTGTGTGTGTGTCTTTCAGTGAGTTTGTGTCTCTGTGTGTGTGTCTGTCAGTGTGTGTGTGTGTGTGTGTGTCTGTCAATCAGGGAGTGTGTGTGTGTGTGTCTGTCAGAGAGTGAGTGAGTGTGTCTGTCTGTGTGTGTGTGTGTCTGTCAGAGAGTAAGTGTGTGTCTGTTAGTGTGTGTGTGTCTGTCAGTGAGTATGTGTTGGTCAGTGTTGCGATGGCTGCGGCTGGACAGTGGAGTACCTGGAGGTGCACAGAAGCACGCAACGCCACGTCACATTCCAACGTGACGTAAAAGTGCTCCACCTTCACAGGGTTTCAAGGAGCAGTGAGAGGATCTGCTTTGGCACAAGGTTCGGATGGCGCCATTAGGGGTATACCAGAGGCTGGACTCCGGAGTCGTATACTGGCACGGCAATGTGTGTGGAGTATGCTTGTTGGCTAATAAAAAATTTTTTAAACAAGGGCCAGGGTTTAGTAGAGGGGGTGACTTGGATTTATTATAGAGTGAAGGGCTGGGCTTTAATATGGAGGGGGGACAGGGGTTTAGTATAGGGGGGTGATGTGTTTTGATTTTTTTTTATACTGTACTTTTCAAAACAAAATTACGTTTATTTGGCCCGTGCTAACTTTTGAGTCTGACATGCTTGCCGAACAGGAAGTGTTTAGGAAGGCTGTGCAACTTACATGCAAGGAGGTGTTACTAGGTCTGTATAAACAAAGTGAAGGAAACCCTAGTGCCAGGGGAAAAAAAACTCATTTTCTTAGTACTATAGTTTAGTTTCTCCCTCCGTCAAGTCCCCGTCCCCCACCATGTCGTGCATAAGAGGTTAATAACCTTTTCAGCCACTTACCTGGGTCCAGTGCCGATGTCCCTTGTCAACGTCACCTGGCAGTGCAATGTTTTGGGTGACGCTGGACATCCCATTGCATAGTGTGAGGACGTCCAGCGTCAGTTAGGTGACCAAAAGTCGCCTAACAGCCCGGAAGTCCCTCTAGTGGCTGTCTGGTAGACAGCCAGTAAAGGTAGCGTTAACCCTAGAAGGTAATTATTGCAGTTTCTAAAAATGATCTATACACCAAAACTGCTTTATTAAACTAAAGTTGTTTTGGTGACTATAGTGTCCCTTTAATTTTCAGTTATCATGTGAAGTCCAATATGTGTCAGTATAATCTGTCCAAGAAGTAACAAGATAAAGAGAAGTAAGAGCATGGAAAAAAATAGAAGAATAGGGGAATTGATCACAGACGAGTGAGAGGAGAAGTAGAAGTTTGTTGATATTAATTTAGTTTATCAAAAATGCTAAGGAGTTTTAATATCAATAGATTTTTTAATACTGTGTCATGATTTATATCACTTGTTTTTGTAACAGTTTTAAGTGATTTGAAGGATCATGTTACTGATATCTTAACATCTACAGCATCAGAAGTTGTGGATAGAGACAATGGTAATTATTTGTTGTCCTAATCATTTATTATTCATGCAATATCTGCATTTCACCGTCTTTGTGTTTTTTCATTTTAAAATATGTTAGTTTTCCTGACTAGATCAATCTGGCACAACGTTTTTCTCCCTTAATTTTTCTAGGTAAACCTGTTAAATAAATAATATAGATACCAAAACCACTTTAGCTTAATGAAGTAGTTTTTGTATAGATCAAGCCCCTGTAGTTTCACTGCTTAATTCTCTGCAATTTAGGAATTAAACCACTTTTCCTGATCAATCATGACAGCATTTACGAATGGGTTAGCTCCTCCCCTCACAGTAGAAAGGACAGGAAATAAAACTCTGAAATTGGTATAAAATGACACTCCCCTTCCCATCAGGCAACCAGTCTTTTTCCTGTCCTTCACAGCAGTTTCGAAGGAGTCTGTTTAAGCAGACCTTTTTTTTTTTATGCTCACCAGGCAATATCTTTGTAGCCCTGCCAGGGTTCAGCATCTGAGCCCTGAATACCCAACAACAGCCCCTCTCTTTGAGCAATATCTTTGTAGCCCTGCCAGGGTTCAGCATCTGAGTCCTGAATACCCAACAACAGCCCCTCTCATTTTCTTAGTACTATAGTTTAGTTTCTCCCTCCGCCACCCTAGGTACCTCCTTAGTGACCAGGGGCTGGACCCAATCTTTCCCTTAGGGGATGAAAATGGTCCACTGCACACATGCATGGGTTCAGTCTCTTATCCCTGAAGACCCAGCAACAGCACATCTCAATGATTCGCCAGCCTGGGTAACCCCTTTTGTGACTGGAGGTCTGACTCAACTCTCTCCCTCAGGGGATGAATGTGGTCCACTGCTTACATGAGGCCCAGTGGGGGTTCAGACTCTAATCCCTGAAGAACCAGAAACAGCATATCTCTGAATCGCCAACCTGGGTAACACATATTGTAACTGGGGGTTTGACTCAATTCTCTCCCTCAGGGAATGAAGGCGGTCCACTGCATACATGAGGCCCAGCTTAAGCTAAGCCTCTTTTCACTGAAGACCCAGCAAAGTGACTACCTGGGTATGCCTCTTCTATGCATTCCACCTTGTCTGGGGTTTGCTTTAAACCTTCCCCCCACTGCTGATGACAAATGCCATATGGGGTACAGATGGAAGCCTATAGTTTAAACAGTTTAGGCTGTCAGTTGTTCAAATCCCCATTTGCTGCTAAAATTCAGGCCTGCAGCTGTTCATCTGTCTCTATGGCTGTTTAGTATGTTTTCCCTCCTCAGGTAAGTGCATTAGTCAGGGCTGGCCCAAGACATTGTGCTGTCTGGTTCCAAGGATGAAATGCTTCCCCCCCACTAAAACCACGCTCACGAAAACACACCCACATCCATTCATTTATGCAGTGTTTGTAGTGAATGCAGTGTCTGTGTTTGTGTATGGTATGCAGTTTGTGTAGTGAATGCATTGTGTAGTGGATGCAGTGTCTGTGTTTGTGTAGTGGGCACAGTGTGTGTAGTGGATGCAATGTGTGTTTGTGTAGTGGAAGCAGTGTCTGTGTAGTGGATGCAGTGTCTGTGTTTGTGTAGTGGATTCAGTGTGTTTTTGTATAGTGGAAACAGTGTATATGTTGTGTAATGGATGCAGTGTCTAGGTTTATGTAGTGGATGCATTGTGTGCTTGTGTATTGTTTGTAGTGTCTGGGTTTGTGTAGTGGAAGCAGTGTGTGTTTGTGTAGTGCATGCAATGTGTGTTTGTGTAGTCAATGCAGTGTCTGTGTTTGTGTACTGGAAGCAGTGTCTGTAGTGGATTCAGTGTGTGTATTGGTGTGTACTGGGTATAGTGTGTGTGTGTTTGTGTTGTGGGCTGTAGGGAGGGGACCAGTTTTTTTATACCTAATAACATTTATTAACCCCTCCCTGCCTCTTACCTGTGGGCAGGGAGTGGAGACACTATATTCCCTGGTGGTCTTATGGCACCACAAATTGTCCTATGAAGAGGGGGCACAGAACTCATCATCCTCATTCTCTCACAAGCTGCAAGACACTTTCCGCAAGTTGACATGGTGAGTTGCCATGCCGCTAGGTTGCATATTTTTGGCTAAAATAGTCAAGTTGTCACAATAGCTGAGCTTGAGAATTTTTTAAATCCACTATTTTGGTCTAAATTATGCAGTTCAGATTTTCACTTCCTAAAACTACAAATTTAGTGAATAAATATTTGACGAATGTGAATTTCATGTGTGTAATTTCCGAGTTTATTATACATATATATGTCTATTAACATATGTGTATCGTAATGATGTTTGTAAATATATAATAAACCTAATAATAATAATTGATTAATGGATGCTCACTGGAACACACACACTGACGCATACTCACTGATGCCCACACATACACACTCACATTCATTAACAGACACTGGCGCACAAACTCACTAATGCATACATTCTAACTTACATACACTGGCACACATACATACACAATGTGACCCATACAAACACACTGGCACACACTCATTTGCATAAACTGGCACACATTGATCCATACTGACACACACAGGGACCCATACAAACACTGGTACACACAAACATACACTCATTAACAAACACACACTCACACTGATCCTTACTGATACATACACACACAGTGATCCATGCTGCCACACATTGATACACCCTGACACACATAATGACCAATACAAACACTGGTATACACACACACGCACACACACACACTATGGCACACATTGATCCATACTGACTCACACAAACAGTGAACCATACAAACACTGACACTCACATACTGGCCTATACAAGCACACACATATTTGTCATTTACTTTCCTCCCTTACCAGACGCTGTCTAGCTGCAGTAGTACTGGGTTGGTGATAACTTTTCTCAGCTTCTGGGACATGATGTCATGATCACAGCCTTCAGCTTTGTGACTTCTGTGAGAAGCGCCCGGCTTCCACCACACTTTCGCACCTTCCACCTTGGCCTCAATAATGTAATATGCATGTTATGGAGATTTTGTGTAGATTGTTAGTTTGTATGTATTATAAGTGCAGAAGTGTGTGCATGTAAAGTTGCGAATGTGATTAATATAAGTGTGTGTATTTGACACCTATCACTCACTCACACACAATTACACTCTCAAACACACATAATACCATCAAAAATTCACATCAAGCACACTCACTGTTACACCCTCAGAAAACAAAAGAAATATACCCTCACAGGCTCACTGACAAAAACACCCTCAAACACACACACACACACACACAATTACAAACTCAAACATAAACACATACAATTACACCCTCAAACACACACAGACAATTACACTCTCAAACATACACACACACATACAGAAAATTACACCCCCAGACACACAAACCCTAGGAATCAGTAATATGAACATGAAATACCTGGGTGCCACTGCCCAGTGAGCCCACCATTCTCCTTTAAATAATTTGTGCTCACTCCTGGTTGATACTTCCAGCTTCCACCCAGCAGAAGGGGGAACCACAGTGAAAGCTGAATTAAAATAAAAGCAGGGAGCTCTTCCCACTCTCTACCAGCAGCTCTGTTACTGCCTCTCCCTGCTAGACAGCTTTACATGCACAGGAAACATGACTTTAAAAGCCCGCATGGGCTGCTCGGTTGTGCCTAATTGCCAAGTCATACTTCCTGCATGCAGACTGTCAGACAGGGAGCAGCACTACCTCCCTCCTAGCTTTTCTCTGGGCTCCTGCCTGCCTGCTCCCTATCTCTATATTGACAGTTCATTGGGCTCGCTGCTTGTGAGTGGAAACACAGTAAAGTGCTGAGAGGGGACCTTCCATATAGGTAAATAGACAGCCAGGACTGATTTCTTAAAGGTACAGGAGCTGTAAAATCTGCTCCTGTCAAAGTGCAGTCTGGAGCCATTGCCCCACCAGGACCAATGGACAGTCTGGCCCTATACTATGGTTTCTGTTCTTTCAGTTCCTCCCAGTTGCCTACATTAGGCTTCCTTCTAACAAATAGGTCACATTTAGGAGGTTTGTGTGGTGAGCATTTAGGTAAGTTTAAAAAATGCAATAATGCATAATACAAAAGAGTGCTGATAATGCAATGATGCATATTACAAAAGAGTGCTTATAGTGCAATGATGCATATTATAAAATAGTGCTGATAGGGGGGCGGGGCCTGATCAGCACGGAAGATAGATGTGCCACTGCAGAGATTCTCAGACAATAGAGAAAAATATGACCACTCTGAGGCCGGCTGGCAGACCGACTTGCGCCATGAGGCCTGGCGACCGTAGAGCGGGAGAGGCGGCCGATCCCCCCGTCCAGCACCACAAGATGCTGAAACAGTGCAAGCAGGAACCGTGTTACTCCCTCCCCCACCCCCCCCGGACCATAGGGGGAGATCGCGGTCCATACCAAAGAGACAAATCGAGACCGGAGCGGGAGCAGTGGGGGAATGCACGGGAAAGTATGCAACACGACGCTGCACCCAGCATGGAGGACGACACGCGCTCCCCCGAGCCTACAGACCCACAGCATGGGACCCTACAAAGATTGCCGTCCTGACTGCCCGACACCCTTCTAGGCTGGGAGCCCACCAGGGGTTTACCCCATGCCCTCTATACACCCGTGGGGACACCCGGGACAGGGAGAACCCGCGGGCCCCCGAGCCAACCACCGTGTCTGGGAGGCTCTATGGACACAAGGTGAGGGCTCTCGCCAAGGCCCGGAGCCAGAGAGCCGGGAGATCGAGACGCGGCGGGAACGCCCGAACGAAACGGCGAGACCACCATCACACAACAGGCCCCCCTTCTTCCAGAGAAATCACATGCAGACCCCAGCCAGGAGAAGCGATACCGATCTGTGGACATTACCTCTGAGCACCACCTATGTCTCTCCCGCAAGCACCATGAGCTTACCGACTGTGGGAGTCGGCTGACTTTTGGTACCACGCTGGGGGCTAGCCTACTGCCTTATCACCACCTTCATGTAATTCAAGTGGACATTATACCGTTTATTCTGCACCAACCTCATTGATTTAACTGAAGAGCACCAGCTTACTACTCAGTAGATACTAGCTATATGGTTTCAGCATGTTTAATTTTCTTTTTGTTCACTATCTCTAATAGTCAATGCCATACAAGTAAGGCATGCAGAGTCCATTTAGACAGAAATACTAACCTGATTTATCAGGGCCCTAACTCGTTTTGAGTCCCATGCCTCCACACAGTGTTCATACTGCTATTATGTTTTAAGCTTCAGTCTATAACATGTGTACAAAGCTTGTCTATTTTATTATTCTTAACACGAGACCTGAATATTTCATTATAGGCATAAGTGTACTTATCTATGATACTCGAAAGTTATATGCATACTTAACCTAGCATGTCATATTATACAAAAAAATGTGCAAGATATCTACATGCCATGTTTATGTTACAACCAATGAAAACCATTGGTCTTGTGAAAGCTACTGTGGCTATACAAGCATTGCTGTAATTCCCATGCACAACAAAAATTAAAAATTAAAAAAATAAAATAGTGCTGATAATGCAAAAATGATTAATATTATAAAATAGTGCTGTTAATGCAATGATGTATATTACAAAAGAGTGCTTATAGTGCAATGATGCATGTTATAAAATAGTGCTTATAGTGCAATGATGCATGTTATAAAATAGTGCTGATGGTGCAATGATGCATATTATAAAATAGTGCTTATAGTGCAATGATGCATATTATAAAATAGTGCTGATGGTGCAATGATGCATATTATAAAATAGTGCTGATGGTGCAATGATGCATATTATAAAATAGTGCTGATGGTGCAATGATGCATGTTATAAAATAGTGCTGATGGTGCAATGATGCATGTTGTAAAATAGTGCTGATGGTGCAATGATGCATATTATAAAATAGTGCTGATGGTGCAATGATGCATGTTATAAAATAGTGCTGATGGTGCAATGATGCATGTTATAAAATAGTGCTTATAGTGCAATGATGCATGTTATAAAATAGTGCTGATGGTGCAATGATGCATACTATAAAAGAATGCTTATAATGGATATCATGGCTGTATAAAGTCTTCCTAAATGCCACAGTCCTGAAGACAGAGAAGAGGCCAAAACGCACGGTAAGAGAAAGTGTCTTTGGATGACTGAAGTACACAAATGCATATGTCATAAGTTTTAAAACTTGACATAAAGTCCAAGCAAACATTTGTTCCTATCCAGGCACATGGCAATGCTTGCTGTTATCTGTGCAATGTAACATATAAGCAGGCTTTCTCAGAGAGTGGAAGATAATATATTGTTTGGATCTTCTTACTTATCTAAGTCAGCATATGAAAGCAAGATATCCTCTCTGTATGAACTGGTGTGAAGACCTTTTATAGGTTGATTATCACACAGCCTCAGTATGTGTTGCTGATATTATCTCTGAATATGAGCTAATGTGAAACACAGCCTCAGTATGTGTCCCATATATGCTATATGTATGAATTACTATGCGGACATAACCTCAATATGTGTATCCACTATATGCTCTCTGTGACATGGTGTAAAGCACAGACTCAGTAAATGTGTCCTCTAAATGCTCTATGTATGAGTTGGTCTGAAGACTCGGCCTCAGTATATGTGTCCACTATATGCTCTATGTATGAGTTACTATGAGGACACAACCTCAGTATATGTGTCCACTATATGCTCTATGTATGAGTTACTATGAGGACACAGCCTCAGTATATGTGTCCACTATATGCTCTATGTATGAGTTACTATGAGGACACAGCCTCAGTATATGTGCCCACTATATGCTCTATGTATGAGTTACTATGAGGACACAGCCTCAGTATATGTGCCCACTATATGCTGTATGTATGAGTTACTATGAGGACACAGCCTCAGTATATGTGTCTACTATATGCTCTATGTATGAGTTACTATGAGGACACAGCCTCAGTATATGTGTCCACTATATGCTCTATGTATGAGTTACTATGAGGACACAACCTCAGTATATGTGTCCACTATATGCTCTATGTATGAGTTACTATGAGGACACAGCCTCAGTATATGTGTCCACTATATGCTCTATGTATGAGTTACTATAAGGACACATCCTCAGTATATGTGTCCACTATATGCTCTATGTATGAGTTACTATGAGGACACAGCCTCAGTATATGTGTCCACTATATGCTCTATGTATGAGTTACTATAAGGACACAGCCTCAGTATATGTGTCCACTATATGCTCTATGTATGAGTTACTATGAGGACACAGCCTCAGTATATGTGCCCACTATATGCTGTATGTATGAGTTACTATGAGGACACAGCCTCAGTATATGTGTCCACTATATGCTCTATGTATGAGTTACTATAAGGACGCAGCCTCAGTATATGTGTCCACTATATGCTCTATGTATGAGTTACTATGAGGACACAGCCTCAGTATATGTGTCCACTATATGCTCTATGTATGAGTTACTATGAGGACACAGCCTCAGTATATGTGTCCACTATATGCTCTATGTATGAGTTACTATAAGGACACAGCCTCAGTATATGTGTCCACTATATCCTCTATGTTTGAGTTACTATGAAGACACAGCCTCAGTGTCGCGGTGTCGGATCGGCACTGCGATGTGACTACAGCTGATCGGTGTGCTCACACTAAAGGATGGAGAGATTACTCATCTAGTCTCAGCGCCTCTCCCTCCGCACTGCTCCTGTGACAGCGGCTGGGTCCAGCATTAAGAAGGACGCCGGCCGCTGCAAGGCGGTGCAATATGATCGCGCTGCCCAAAATTACTTCACTAATGATGTGAACGTGCGTTCGGCATCACGTTTTCGCCGTGCATGCAGGTTCTGGGGTTATGGGACCCAATGTAGCAAATAGCAGGTTTACAGGGTTATTTAAACCCAAACCTGCATATGTTCAGTGCCCTGTCGTGGTTTAAATCCTGTTGGTTATCCAAGTGTTTCTGTCTATTGTATCTTTGGTATCTATGGTATCTTTGGTTTTTGATCTTGGCTTGGCTTGATTTTCCATATTTTATATCCCTGACCCTTTGGCTTTGTTCATTCCGTATTTGGTCCTTTCTGTATTCCTGACCTCGGCTCGTTACTGGTTAGTCTTATACATTAAATCCGGGCATTCTAAGACCCAGTAATACATTGTTACTGCTTATTATTTTTCTGTGTTTGACTTAATTCTGCGTGTTGGGCCACTGTTTCGTCAGTATATGTATCCACTATATGCTCTATGTATGAGTTACTATGAAGACACAGCCACAGTATGTGTCCATTTTATGATATATGTATATGTTCTTTGTATTGATCAACAGTCTCTAATCATTTTTATTCTACTGTTTGGCATAATTAGTTCTATTTACAGTATTTCAATCTTTGGATGTCCTGAAATTGTTGGGCTGCATTTCCTACTTATAGCTCGGCAGCTGACAATTTCCATGGTTTATCCAGATATTCTTTGACTTATATCTGAATGATGTGCTCCTTCTTGCCTTCGCGTAATACCTACTATTTTTGTTATTATTTTCTACCTCTCCTGTAACTGTATCACAGTTAAGAGTCTGATGTTACAGTATATTTAGTCATTGTTGCAATGTGTTAATGACAGCCTATTTCTCTACTAGGCTCTGCCTTTTTCATACAGGCAGATATTGTTTTGTTTCCTGCATCTACAGGTAAGTAGTTCACAAGGCAAGATGAAACAGTGTAAACTGTCATTAATAAATATGTACTTCCAGAGAACAGTAGGATTTTCAGTTCCTTGTTTGATAGCAGCATTTGACTGTTTTCATTCAGCATTGTCTGTAATTTCAGTCTTACCTCTGGACGTTTTGCCTTTGACAAGGTTCTAATTTGAAAGTGCCATATATATTTTTTATTTTAAAATCAATATTAGCGAAGAGCATTAACTTCTGTTTAATTTCTATACCGTGTTTTTGTTTTAAGAATGTTCTCTTCTAATCTATTTGATTATTCTACATTGCACAATAGACAGGACTGGTGCCTTATTTCTTGTAAGAGTTTGTCCTGTATTAGTCTAGCTTTGCTAATTTTTATAGGTTCGATTATTATGACCTTAATTCCTACCTGACACAGTAATTCTCCAGGATATTCCTGGTATTTTGAATGCCAGGGGGTTGCTGACCAAAATTACTTCTCTGAACCCTAATTATTGCTGGTTTGGCCTTCTATAAGGCTTAATAGGTTTATGCAGCTCAATAATGGTTTTATAACTATTAGCTGTAATTGAACTCTGTCCCTCCCTCTATATACTGCCTGGGTATTCCCCATGAGTAAATGCTGCCATGATTGTTTAGGAATATGGAAAATTGTTTCATACTTACTGTAATTTTCTTTTCCTGATCATTATTCATGGCAGCATTACATTCCTATCCATCTACTATGTGAGTTGTGAAGCTAGTTACTAACACTGCCTGATGGGAAGGGGCGGGATCTATTTATACCAATTTCAGAATTCTGTTTCCTGTCCTTTCTGGTGTGAGGGGAGGAGCTAACCCACGAGTAAATGCTGCCATGAATAATGATCAGGAAAATAGTTTTTCTTACGTTTTTACAGCCCTAGTCAAACCTCACAACATGTGACTTGCACAGCCTTCCTAAACACTTCCTGTAAACAGAGATCTAATGTTTAAACTTCCTTTATTGCAAAGTCTATTTTATGTAGAATTTATTATCTCCTGCATAAACAGAAAGAAAGTCATAATCTACACACCAAAGTAACCTGTTTTCCTATGATTTGCCCCATTTCTGCATGGTGTGATAACCAAAATAAAAATATTAAGCCACATTTATTACAATATGAACTTCAATACGGATTATTGTGGGAATTGTTTCAGAAGATTAGCTAGAAGTCATAGGATGGTCTCCCACCTCGGGACCATGCTACTTTTAATGAGTCTACCCACCAAACAGCTAAAGATAGTACAAGAGATCAGTCATCTGTCTCTAACCATTTTCAATTTTTGTTGATTCAGTATGTACCTACATAGTTACTATGTTTAAATTTTAGGCAGGTCATCTTGCAGAACCCATTATACCATAATCAATAATAAATTTAAGTCACCCTACACATTGGCTGACATCATATAGGTCACATCAGAGCAAAACAGCAGATTTGAAATCTAGTGGCCAACAAGGATATAAGGATTATGATAAGAATAAGGATAATGCTTAGTTTATTGCTCAGTAACATATCAAATTAAATATTTGCCTGGTAACTTAAATATTCCATAAGTGTAAATTAGAATGTGGATATCTATAAAAATAACTTTGGTAAGGTAACATTTCAATATTAGAGCTTATTTTAGTCTGTGTGTGTATGTTTATTGTCTTTATTATTAAAATACCTCTATAATACAGGTAATGGAAATTCTTCAAATACAAAGTTAACAACAGCAAAGAACACAGGTGAATATATTATATCACTGAGGTTACATTGTTTCAAGGCAGATGTGCAGATAATTTTTGCTCATTTGATTATTGTATTTAAAATGTATAACCCCCTTATGCAGGAGGTTTTGATTCATTGTAATATAGTCACAAAATAGAGCAGATAAAAAGGATGTTGAACAGTTGGTGGGTGTAATGAACATTTGTGACCGATTTTAGAAAGTGATGGAAATGTAGGATTGCATAAGGCATGTAGCAGGAATAGAAAAGGTTATTCACTAAAGCGGGTAGTATCCGGAATTCAGAGTTTATTTAAAAGTGAATTTCAAATTTAAGGCCAAATAGCTGAACTAGACAACAATCTTCAAGTCAGCTATGTTTCCATGTCAGTTACTTTCACCTTAAATTTGAAATTCACTTTGAATTCTCACTTTAGTAAATATCCTTTATAGTTTTTGGAAATCATGTACGGAAGTGTTTTTGCAGCAAAAAAGGGAAGCACGGTACATTGCAAAGTGTGGGCCTATTAATTATATTTGTCTCAACTAAAAAAAAATAGATGAATAAAAAGATTCACCCATCATAAATTACTGTGACTTAATCTGCACAATGAACATTACTTATGCGGGTACATAGAGTGCCCATTTAAGGACAGCTAACAAACGTTTTGGAGTAGACAGAGTTTCTGTATCTAATGACTTGTGTGCAATGTGTAATTGAAGGGGTAGATGAGAGCAGAGTAGAAGAGATAAAGTGTGACGGCTGAGAGGAAAAAGACTTTGTCTATGGAGGATCATGCAGTCTCACGGGATCCTCCATAGACTTCAGTGTTGTATTTTTGAGTACAATGTTGACATGGGCTCCTGGCAGCAAAAGTCCTAGGAGCAGCAGAAGACTAGGAGGAAGAACATGGAGGCAGTGGCTCTGTATAAGCTAATGGCATCCAGGGCCAGACTGGGAATACCAAGCAATGTATGCAAGTCCTATAAGTCATTGTGCCATGTAGTGTGTGTATGTGTGTGTGTATATATATATATATATATATATTCAAAATATAAAATAGATTGGTAGCACTCACAGACGTTTTGATTAAAAAAGCTTTTTCTTTATTTATCCATTACAAGCTTCACAATTCTGTGTGGCATAAACATTTTTTACGGTCGGTCAACATTTTAGTCTTCCATTGGGACTTTCCTCAGGGTTAAGCACACAACATTATAGTTTATTATAGACAGTGTGCAAGGACATTTTGTGTTTCTTTGTGTGTATATATATATAATCTTAAATGTCCTCTCCTCTGCTTTCTTCTCTTAATTGCCCTTTCTCACCTCAATATCTGCATGTCTCTCTCCATACATAATTGCCGTTTTTTTGTTTTTTATCTAAACCCAGACTTTCCATTTCAGTCTGAGCCCCAGCAAACAGATTGAAAAGATTGATAACAGAACTCACAGCTAGCAAGTCTTGCAGCTCAAAAGCCTTATGCTGAGGTAGCCTCTGTGAAAGTGATGGAAATGTAGGATTGCATAAGGCATGTAGCAGGAATAGAAAAGGTTATTCACTAAAGCGGGTAGTATCCGGAATTCAGAGTTTATTTAAAAGTGAATTTCAAATTTAAGGCCAAATAGCTGAACTAGACAACAATCTTCAAGTCAGCTATGTTTCCATGTCAGTTACTTTCACCTTAAATTTGAAATTCACTTTGAATTCTCACTTTAGTAAATATCCTTTATAGTTTTTGGAAATCATGTACGGAAGTGTTTTTGCAGCAAAAAAGGGAAGCACGGTACATTGCAAAGTGTGGGCCTATTAATTATATTTGTCTCAACTAAAAAAAAATAGATGAATAAAAAGATTCACCCATCATAAATTACTGTGACTTAATCTGCACAATGAACATTACTTATGCGGGTACATAGAGTGCCCATTTAAGGACAGCTAACAAACGTTTTGGAGTAGACAGAGTTTCTGTATCTAATGACTTGTGTGCAATGTGTAATTGAAGGGGTAGATGAGAGCAGAGTAGAAGAGATAAAGTGTGACGGCTGAGAGGAAAAAGACTTTGTCTATGGAGGATCATGCAGTCTCACGGGATCCTCCATAGACTTCAGTGTTGTATTTTTGAGTACAATGTTGACATGGGCTCCTGGCAGCAAAAGTCCTAGGAGCAGCAGAAGACTAGGAGGAAGAACATGGAGGCAGTGGCTCTGTATAAGCTAATGGCATCCAGGGCCAGACTGGGAATACCAAGCAATGTATGCAAGTCCTATAAGTCATTGTGCCATGTAGTGTGTGTATGTGTGTGTGTATATATATATATATATATATATTCAAAATATAAAATAGATTGGTAGCACTCACAGACGTTTTGATTAAAAAAGCTTTTTCTTTATTTATCCATTACAAGCTTCACAATTCTGTGTGGCATAAACATTTTTTACGGTCGGTCAACATTTTAGTCTTCCATTGGGACTTTCCTCAGGGTTAAGCACACAACATTATAGTTTATTATAGCCAGTGTGCAAGGACATTTTGTGTTTCTTTGTGTGTATATATATATAATCTTAAATGTCCTCTCCTCTGCTTTCTTCTCTTAATTGCCCTTTCTCACCTCAATATCTGCATGTCTCTCTCCATACATAATTGCCGTTTTTTTGTTTTTTATCTAAACCCAGACTTTCCATTTCAGTCTGAGCCCCAGCAAACAGATTGAAAAGATTGATAACAGAACTCACAGCTAGCAAGTCTTGCAGCTCAAAAGCCTTATGCTGAGGTAGCCTCTGTGAAAGATTCACACCCACCCTGCCCCACACCCTACCCTCTCCATGTTACTCACTACATTTATAGATAGTTCAAATCACCTGGCCTTCCAAGATGTCTAACATCTTCTTCTCACCGGTAACTGCAACACCTCCATTCCCACACCACAGACCAGTTAACCCTTCATTCCTCCACGCTTTCCTATGGTCCTGGCTGCCCTTATAATTCCCTCATCTCTTACAAAACACTACTTAACAATGTTCTCGCTACTATTTTTCAGTTTCACCCTCACTTCTCTCATTACTAAAATCTCTCAATCTTTCTGCTTACCTGTCCCTACTGACACCATTTTCATTGCTCCTGGTTTACTCCCCTCCTCTCTCTGTTGATCCCATACACCATACATCCCATCCCATACACTATACATATAGATATATATATATATATATATATATTCACCCTTTCTCCTCCTACTCCTTCTGAAACCTCAGAATACAAACATTCAACCAAAACAATTAAATCTTACTCCCACTCCCACCTTCTCTTACGTTCTATGCTTCTGCTCCTGGCAGCTGGCAATGTCTCTCCAACCCCTGGTCCCACCTCTACCTACCTACCTTGTGTCCAACCCAGAAACCTTGCCAATCTTATATCCATCCCATGTAACTCTCCCTTTAAGCCCTCCTTCTATTCTGCCTTCTGGAATGCATGCTCTGTGTGCAGCATAACTAAATCTACTTCTATCAATGACTTATTCATCTCACACTCCCTAAACTTACGTGCTTTAACTGAAACTTGGCTCTTTCCCTCTGACCCAGCTACCCCTGCCTCATTATACTATGGTGGTGTACAGTTTACGCACAACCCAAGACAGTCTGACAGTAAAGGTGGCGGTGTAGGGTTTCTCCTTTCTCCACACTGCTCCTTCAAACCTCTACCCCGCCCCCCCCCTTCCCTCTCTTTCTCCTCCTTTGAAATTCACTAAATTTGCTTATAAACATTGCAGTTATTTATCAGCCTCCAAGTTCTACTTGTCTCTTCCTTGACCATTTTGCTTACTTCCTCTCAAGCAATATCCAATTTCAACATTTCCATTAACCCACCTTTGTCCTCAGTAGCCTCAAAACATATTTTAATTACCTCCTCCTTTGGGCTATCACAATGGGCTAATTCTTCCACCCATGTAGCTGGCAATACCCTAGATCTTATTTTTTTAAATGCATGCTCAGTCTCTAATCAGTGTAATTCTCACTTTCCTCTATCAGACCACCACCACCTATCATTTGTTCTTGAGTGCCCCCACACCCAATACCCTCAACCTAACCCCCCACAACTCAGGAGGAATCTGAATTTTCTTGACCTCCAGCAACTCTCAGCTGATCTCCATTCCAAACTCTCATCCATCCCTACCTTCTTGTGTCCCTCTCTGGCTATCTGTTCATATAATGCTACCCTCACCTCTGTCCTAAATGCTGCAGCCCACTCCAAGCATGCTCCTCAAGGAGGGTGCGCATCCAACTGTGGCACACTAAGTCAACCGGCTACCTGCAGAGATGCTCCCGTTAAGCTGAACGCTGCTGGAGGAAGTCTTGCACTTTGTCAGACTTTCTACACTATAAATTTGTCTTGCACTCATACAATGCAGCCCTCACCCTCCTACAGTCCTACTTTTCCTTTCTCATTAGTTCATGCTCCTGCAGTCCTAGGCATCTCTCTAATACTTTTAACTATTTTCTTTGCCCTGCTGTGACCACGCCACAAACTAATCTTTCAGCTGATAGCTTTGCATGTTACTTTACTGACAAGATTAAACAGTTAAGGAATGAATTCTCCTCCCTTCTCCCCTCTATCTCAACCTCACTTGGATCATACTATCCCTACCCTCCAAGACTTCCCTACAGCTACTGAACAGGAGGTGGCTGCGCTTCTCCTCTCTTCTTGTCCCACCACATGTCCGCTTGATCCAGTACCTTCAGACCTTGTCAGAGCTCTCACCCTTTGTCTTGTACCATCCTTAACACACATCCTAAACTGCTATTTTATCCTGTGTTGTCCCTGCTCCCCTCAAGCATGCTACTGTCGTACCCATCCCTAGACCTGTCTTCCACTTCCAACTATCTTCCCATATCCCTGCTTCCTTTTTCCTCAAGGCTTCTAGAAGACTTGTTTTTACTTGTATATACCTCTCTTCCTAAATTCCAACTCCCTACTCGATCCTCTTCAATCTGGCTTTCACCCCCTCCACTCTACTGTGACTGCTCTTATTAAAGTTACAAACAACCTAATCACAGCCAAATCCAAAGGCAACTACTCCATGCTAATTCTTCTTGACCTCTCTGCTAACTTTGACACTGTTAATTATGGCCTCCTTCTCCTAACTCTTCAATCTCTTGGTCTCTGTGACACAGACCTCTCATGGTTCTCCTATCTCTACCAATGCTCCTTTATTGTCTCTTTTTCCAACAGCACCTCCTCTCCTCATACCATCTCAGTCGGAGTCCTTCAAGGTTCAGTTCTTGGTCCCCTTTTGTTCTCCTTCTATACTACCTCTCTTGGCAAACTCATTAATTCATTTGAATTCCACTACCACCTATACGCTGACTACACCCAGATATATCTCTCCTACCCTGACCTCTCCCCTCCTGTCCTACAACGTGTTACCAATTGCCTTTCTTCTATCTCTGATTGGATGTCCTCCCACTTTCTGAAACTCAATCTCTCTAAAACTGATCCTCCTCCTCCACTCTCCCTGCAGGTTGACCGTACCTGCCTCACCCCATCCTTTCAAGTTTGCTGTCACTTGTAATCCTGGCCTCACCTTTGCACCTCATGTCCAGTCTGTTGCTAAAACCTGTTGATAACAACTTAAAAACATTGCCTGCATACGCCTCTTTCTTATGCAAGATGCTGCCAAGGAGCTTGTTTATGCTCTAGTAATCTGTCATATTGATTACTGTAATTCTCACCTAATTGGTCTCCCCAGAAGCCGTGCTGCCCTCTACAATCTATGGTGAATGCTGCTGCCAGGCTGATCTTTCTCTACTGTCGCTCCTCTCACACCTCACCCCTCTGTCTATCCTTACACTGGCTTCCTGTACCCTACAGGTGTCATTTTAAAATACTAACACTTACCTATAAAGCTAAAAACCAACTCTAGCCCCTCTTACATTTCTTCAGTGATTCATAGGTATGCCCCCTCTCGGTCTCTCCGCTCTACTAGTGACCTTCTTCTTTCTGCTGCTCACACCCTTACTGCAAATTCACGACATGGGCGGCTCCTTTTCTTTGGAACAACCTGCCTCCCCCTGTCAGACTCTCCCCTAGTCTTCAATCCTTTAAGAAGTCCCTCAAAACCCATCTTTTCAGGAATGCTAATGGCCTCCAAAAGTAACTTTTATCTCTTAATCCTTTAAGAAGTCAATCAAAACCCATCTTTTCAGGAATGCTTATGGCCTACAAGAGTAACTTCTATCTCACAAACCTTCCTCTCGCTCTCTCTCCTATAGGGCCACACTCCACTCTCACCTCCAGTTCTGCTACTTTCCCACCATGTCTATTTGCTATCTCTCTCAATACTCTTACTATTGTGTTTTTATACCCACCTCCTCTAGACTGTAAGCTTGTTTGAGCAGGGTCCTCAACAACCTAGTGTTCCTGTTACATTTTGTTATTGTCTCATTTGGTAAATTCCCCTTTTATTGTAAAGCGCTGCGGAATAAGCTGGCGCTATATAAATTACAATAATAAAATTAATAATAAGCACACTGCATTATTGTTTATTATAGCCAGTATGCAAGGGCATTGTTTTATATTTTTGTGTCTGTATATGTATATATATGAGTGTAGATTGGATTAGCAGTATTAGTCCAGTTGACAAGATGCAATAATACCAGAGTATTGCTATCGCAGTATGAAATTAATATTTTTTTTTATTGGACTAACATAATACTGAAAATACAAGCTTTTGAGAGTTTTCCTCTCTTCCTCTGCAATAAAGCAACACTGATCAATATGATACAGTTTAACACTTAAAACAACTGATGTTGTTAGAGAAAGTGAGGGGGTGAGTGTGGTGTCATAAATAGCAGAAGATACACACAAGCTCACTACAGACAAATTCATTGGTATGCACACAAAAGCTCACTACAGACAAGCTCACTGTCACACAAACACATACTCACTGCAGACTAGTTCACTGACACACAGACACAAACTCTGAGATAATGCGCTGAGATACAATTTAATGCATTGTCCATAGGAATCTTTTTAACAATGTGACTGTTTGTCTTCACAGACTCTAGTAATACTCCTGAAACAACTTTGTCTTCTTCAACGTACACAAGCAATGCAACAGGTATGTATACTGTACCTTATCATTTATAATGCTTATGTTAGTAACAGGAATGTAGACCAGATGTTTAATTAGACATTGTTTTATGAGAAAATTAAAGAGGAACTATCACACACTTTTAGCATAACCTTTATAACTATTAATTGTGCTAAGATTTGAAAAATTATTTATGTTTGTTAAGACTTTTCTTTACAAACTTTGCCAGCCAAGGCTAAACGACGTACATTAGTAAACTCTTCCATGAACATGTATGGAACATCTGTTAGATGCCCAATTGTACATGCTCGTGCCTGAGGCCTAATGTAGTGGTGAAGCTTCCAAAATGTGGGATTATAGTGGAGGTAAATGTTTTTTACTTACTTATACTGTTCTGTTCACCCCAGTAAATGTAGCAATAGTGTTTAGTGGGGCAAATAAGCAAAGAATTGACACTTTTCTGGCAACGATAGTTATGCTTTAATGTAACTGCCGCAAACAAACTAGCCTACCTGTAGCTCATACTATAAATGATTAAACATGTTGTCCCTAATATGGATAACAAAAAAACTATAGCAATACTCCCATCTACCAATGAGGATTTGCAATTAGTTCTCATTTTAAATATCATGAAAACCTCTGATTGATTTTACAAATATATAAAATATTCCATCTTACAAATAATACAGCTGAAAATGGAGAGGGGGATGTTTTCTGGCATGGGTAATTCAAATGATTGGTACACAGAATATCTTGCTCGTCTCTTTAAGAGAGGTTTGTCGTTTTTAGGACAAGTACCTGGCTATGCCTGTGTCCTTTAATCCTTGTGTTCCCTCTATAAGTGGAGTGGCCTAAATTAATTCTATAGCACTTCAAACCCTGTCATGTTATGAATGCAATGAATGTCTGGGTGTTGATATATTGTTAGCTGTTTCTGTTTTGCCTATTCCCGTATATATTATTGCTATATATGTTAAATTCATCAGTAAACTAGCCAAGAACAGCCTCAATAGAAGTCCAAAAAGCAAATGCAGGTCATCCAAATGAATGACAGGTCTACTTTTTTAAACTGTACCAGACTTTTATTTTTTTTTTGACCCATGGACTGTATATATATATATATATATATATATATATATTTATATTTATATGGAAGTCTATGAGGGGGAATTCAAAATAAATTTCAAATGTAAGGCCAAATACACCAAACTGAGACCATAGCTGAGTTAGACTGTTTTACCTTAGAGGATCACTATAGTTTTCCAAAGCTATTGTGCCCTAACCACCATTTAAGTGACCGTGCCATAGAAGCAAGGAATAAAGAAGGAAGTTTTTTTAACCTTTTCTCCCTTGCAACACCGGTCTCCTCAGGGAAGCGCTGCCTCTTTGGCTGAAATCATTGAGATCGATGATCTAGATCAATCCAATCCTTTACCATAGGAAAACATTTGGAGGCTAATGTGCATGCGCAGCAAAACACCACACTGCGCCAATCAGACTGTCTGATTAAATAGCAGATTTTTATTCTGCTATTTGAAGGAAGCTCCTCTATTTGCTGTCAGTATGACAGCCATTAGGGGCAGGTTGACCCTGCATAGAATGTGTTGCCATTCCAACAGACTGACAATTTTTTCAGCTGCAGGTTAAAAACAGGAGGCACAAAGTACCCAGACCACTTCATTTAGATGAAGTGGTCAGGGTGCCTATAGTATTTCTTTAAATTTGAAATTCACTTTAAATTCCCCTTGAATTATCATTTTAGCAAATATCCCTGTAAATGGTGAATGTGTTAGTATGCCATCTCATATAGTTGAACATTCCAATACAGAGAGATACTCTACATTGTAAGTATATAAATGTATAGCTAGGTGTACACTTTATCCGACAGGTATTTTATTGGAACAGGGTGTACCATTTGCTTTGTATAATATTTTATATGCTACAATAAAATGGTGGATACTTAGTGAGACGAATGATCGCCACCTACACTGTCTGATATTGCAGTGATGTCAGGAGTGAAGAATCATTCAATAACAGTAATTAATTTTCTAATTTTATTGTTTAAATCTTGTTTGCAGTTGATAACCAGTGTGATTTAAATAATAACTGTAAGTATTTTTAAATTCACTTTGCAACAATTCTCACTTTATCGAAGGATCCTGCATGCGTTATAGTAATAATAGTAATAACATTAACAATAGTAATAACAATAGTAATAACATTTTTGCCAGTTTTATTCTAAAAGATTGGAATTATGCTAATCTAACATGCTGCTTTCCCAGCTGCTTTTATTATCTTAACCCTGATGGTAACATTAATAAATCATATTGAAGAATGAACTGGCAGTCATAATTATTTAACTTGAGTCATTAAAGGTAACATGTCTGAAATTATATCACAGCCATAGAGCTTTTGTGCAACTCTGTCATTGTGCTATATTTGAGAATTTCTGCCTGTTACGTATTTAATTTTTGTTTGTGCTTTGTATGTATAACTGTACTTTTTTCGTTTTCTTGAAGCGTCCCCTGGGTTATTCTGCAATTTGTCATCTAAGTGCAATTATTCCGGAGGTTAGTCAACGTTTTTCACTATTGTAACATTTGTAATCATCTTTTTCTGCCAAATACTTTGTCATGGTAGGCAGACCTAATGCTATAAATGGCTCCTCTGTATAAAATCACAAAATAATTACAAAACAGTGCACATGCACATGCTACCCTTCTAATGAGCGTCCCTACACTATCACCCAAAAGATAAAAAAAATAATAAACAGAGTGTGCAAAGTGCCGGCGTTATACTTTCAAAAATTATTAATACTCTATCTTTAAAAAGTATGAGCAGAAAATGAAAGGCATAAATTAAGAGAAAAGCAATCATAGTGTAACACAGTAAAATGAAAAATCACAATAAGTGATAAATTGGTCCACTTGCATATCTTAGAGCTTTTGTTTTCCTATGCCAAACTTCCTTTAGGTTTTTGCTCTGGGTGAGCTTAATCCTCTTCACCTTCTCACAAGTTTAACACATTTTTTGTCTTTTGTTATGGTTAGATATATTAAAAACCACTGACAGGTGAAATGAATAACATATTGTTACAATGGCACCTGTCAATATGTGAGATATGACAGGTAACAATTGAACAGTCAGTTCTTGAATTTAATGTGTTGCTAGCAGAACCAATGGCTAAATGACTGGGTCAGAGCATTTCTAAAATCTTGTGGGGTCTTCCTGGTATGAAGTGCATAGTACCTACCAAAAGTGGTGCAAGGAAGGACAACCAGTGAACCAGCGTTAGGGTCATAGGTGCCTTAGGCTTATTGATGCATGTGGGGATTGACGGAAAGCCCATCTGGTTCGATCAAATAGAAAAGCTTAAAATTGCTGAAAAACGAATGCTGGCCATGACAGAATAGATATAAGAAAACACTGTTCATCGCAGTTTACTGTGTATAAGACTGCTTAGTCAGAGTGCCCACGATGACTCTTGTCCATGGCCGAAAGCACCTTTAATGGGGATGTCCGTTCAGAATTAGACCGTGGAAGAAGGTTGCTTGGTCTGATGAATCACATTTTCTTTTAGTTCAGGTGGATGGCCTGGTTGGTGTGCATCGTTTACCTGGAAAAGAGAGGGCAACAGGATGGGAAGAAGGCAGGCTTAAAGAGGGAGTGTTATGCACTGGTCAATATTCTGCTGGAAACCCTTGGGTCCTGACATTCATGTGGATGTTACTTAGACTTGTTTTTTTCTTTGATAATGAGTAGAAAAGATAAGAAAAACAATTTTAGCTAGAGTAACGTGTGGACTTTAAATTGAATCCATCCTCTACTGTGTGACTATTATTTAATAAATATTTCTGATTATTTATTTTGGTTATTTTTCTAGACATCTATGCTGTCACTTTGCAGGAGAATGAAGACGTAAGTGTTATTTTTCAATGTTTGAGTCAATAAAGGAAGATTATTTTAAATAATTCTTCTTCTACACCAAATCACCAACACTAGCTGGTAACCTCATTTTTTTGTAAACTGGGTTGAAGAAAGATTTCAGCTTGAAACACAGCACATCCAGAGTTATTCTGAACTGTGTGCCAGGGGCTAGTTGCACCACCAGCACACGTGACCTAGACAGCCCAGAACTCTTTTCTGGGCTGCCTCAAGAATGGTTTAACACCTTGAGGTCAGAGTGCGCCCGGGGAGGCATCCTGCACATGCTGGGTGAAGTTGTTATGGTGCCTAAACTGTCCCTTTAATGTGTTTCATGGTAGTAGCATCTTATTAGTACATAACTTTACAGGACTTTTTTTATTAATTGTAATTAAGTGACAACACTTTTCACTAATAAAATGATATTATTTATTTTCAGGTGTGCATTCAACTAGAAAACCTTTTTATTCAGTAAGTACTTTAGTTAGTTTTGTTTTATTAGGTTTGTTGGTGTGTGTTTGAATGTCTATAGAGTTATAAATAAGTTCTATTGTAAGACATACAGAAATAAAACTAGTTTGATTTGGTGCTTGTCCAAGTCTATACTGTTATTGGTTGACCTGTGTTAACAGGCATATGTAAAAAATATGTGTGTCTATCAAGTAGTATTGTTCTCCACTTTGTCAAGTGTGTGGCTGATATTTGTGGAGGAATTGAATGAACTTCTGCTGAAGCTCTCTCTCTTTCTGGGATATCCTTAGCACTGCTAGATGGGTATTGTTGGAAGGAAACACTGGATCTCTTCTATATTTCTCATTAGGAGAATGGAAAAACACTGGATGGAATAGGTGGGTCCCAAGCTTGGGATTAGTCCTCCAGCTTCTGCAACACCCAGCCTCTACAGCAAGGGTTCCTAACACAGTCCTCGTGTACCTTCTAACAGTCCATGATTTAGGGATTATTCAGTTGTGTCTAAGGTGTTTTTAGAAAGAAAGAAAAAAAACACTTTAGACACAACAGGGTAATCCCTAAATCCTGAACCGGTAGGGAGTACTTGAGGACTGGGTTGGGAACCCCTTAACTAGAGATATCGGTTATGTAACCAGAATCCTGCATGATATCAATTTTCTAAGTTTTGTGTTCGGTCAGGGGATGTGGCTCACACAAACCATACCTTCCAAACCATACCTCTAATATTTTTAGGCTTGGATTAGAGGTATGGCCATGGGGCGGAGCTGTTCTGAGAAACGTTAGGTGACTTACTTACTAATTTATGCAACTAAAATGTAATTTAGAACAAGAACAGTGTATCCTAATTACACTGACTGATTTCTGAACACATGTATTATATGGTTAAAGACATGCTACTGTAATATTGCTGTGGAGCTCTGTTATGCACTCAGGCACACCAACACTATGAAACGCCTAGAAAAGTGGGACATTAGCAGTTCTCTCGTCCTATCTAAACTACTTATCTCATACAAACCTGCTGGCCAAGGAAAAAAATATATTTTTTTCAGCCAGTTACATGCTTGCATTTTGAATGGATTATCTTTTTAATCCTATAGCTTCCCTTTGGTTTGAAGCACCATTTATCTAACTATATGTTATGTGTAATGAATAGCTACAACCAGTTCAGAGTGCATTTTGCCATGCTCAGTGTCAGTGTGAGTGACAATGCAGTACGTCTTGGTTACCCAATTATTTTTTAAGTCAGGCTGGGATACTGGTCAGTTCATGTCTTTTGGTTTAAAGGACCACTATAGTGCCAGGAAAACATACTCGTTTTCCTGGCACTATAGTGCCCTGAGGGTGCCCCCACCCTCAGGGACCCCCTCTGGCCCGGCTCTGAAAGGGGTAAAAACTTACCTTTTTCCAGCGCTGGGCGGGGAGCTCTCCGCCTCCGATCCGCCCCAAGAGCAGCGCGCGCATTCAGCCGGTCGCATAGGAAAGCATTATCAATGCTTTACTATGGACGCTGGCGTGCTCTCACTGTGAAAATCACAGTGAGAAGCACGCAAGCGCCTCTAGCGGCTGTCAATGAGACAGCCGCTAGAGGCTTTGGGGGAAGGCTTAACCCATTGATAAACATAGCAGTTTCTCTGAAACTGCTATGTTTTATAAAACAATGGGTTAACCCTAGCTGAACCTGGCACCCAGACCACTTCATTAAGCTGAAGTGGTCTGGGTGCCTAGAGTGGTCCTTTAAAATATGCAGTTCCTTACTCAGTTAAACTGTTCAAACTTTACAAGTTAAAAACCCAGGAAACTACAAACTCATTTTATTGCTGCGTTTAAAAAAATATATATAAATCATTTATATTCAGGTATTAGGTTTGTAAGTCAATAACTTTAATGGGTTTATTTTTACAGAGCATCAGAAACTAGTACAAATTCTTCACTGAACATATCTACAGCTGTTACTTCGGTAAGTTTTTGAGACTACTACAATACTCAGTCAAGCTCTATCCAGTCATTAACTTCATGTATTTTTTTTATATATTTCATTTTACAGGCATACACAATTGGTCCACAAACTAGGTATGCATTTTTACTCAATAGTTATTTATTTATTTACTGCAAAAATTGAATGACCTTTATCATTTACCACCTTACCTGCATAGAATTATGTTGAATGGGTGCCCTTTGTAATCCAGTGTCTATAATGGTAGGCAGCAATGTATTTACAGCAAGGCTAGCAAGGCATTTGCCTTTGGTGGATTTTTCTAGGGAGATTTAAAAAAATGCTGCCCCCAAACACCCAGGAAGATGCGTTTAGCCTCGTTGGGTCCTTCCATTGCAGGTGGTCAGTTGTATTACAGGCGGGTGGCGAGGGACCGCTGATCTGCAAGCTCTTCCTGCTATGCTCTTTCTTGCTCTCTGCAGTGATGCTGGGAGCCGGAATATGAAGTCACTCCAGCTTCTGGCATCACTAAGTGGTGCGCAAGGGAGCTGAGCAAGAAGATCCCTCACCACTTTCCATTGCCAGCCCACCTGCCTGCCAGCAGTCCCTGAGCTCAGCCAGCACTGGACCCCAGGTAAATAATCCAGTCTGGATGGATTTAAATTTAGAGGGACACTGTAGGTACCCAGACCACTTCTGCCCTTTGGAGTGGTCTGGGTGCCAACTCCCACTACCCTTAACCCTACAAGAATAATTTTTGCAGTTTTTTTTTTAAACTGCGATAATTACCTTGCAGGGTTAAGTCCTCCCCTAGTGGCTGTCTACCAGACAGCCACTAGAGGGCACTTACTGCTCCATAGCACAGGTTTTCTGTGCTAGAGCTTCGCTGGATGTCCTCAAGCTGTGTGAGGACCCCCAGCGTCGCTCAATTCCCCATAGGAAAGCACTGAAAGCATTTTCAATGCTTTCCTATGGAGAGCTCTAATGCGCGTGCGCGGCATTGCCGTGCATGCGCATTTGGTCTCCTCAGCCGGCGGGCGGGAACAGTCTCGCACACCGGCTGACGTAAGGAAGAGGAGGAGCGGCGGCGAGCAGAAACCACTGCCGAGGGACATCGGCGGGGGTCTCAGGTAAGTGACTGAAGGGGTTTTTACCCCTAGAGCAACCGGGGATGGGGGGTGGGAGGGAGAGGGGACCTGCAGTGCCAGGAAAACTGATTGTTTTCCTGGCACTGGAGAGTCCCTTTAAAGAAAATTGTCTGTCAGTGAATGTGTGTATCTGTCAATAGTTGTGTGTGTCTGTCAGTGAATGTGTGTGTGTGTGTATGTCTGTCAGTATGTGTCTGTCAAAAATAAACAAAGAACCCTGCACACTGATACCGTGTAAATGCTCCGGCCATCCACAGTGGAGGTGCTCCGTGTCAGGCAGACATCGCTGGACCCACTAGTAAAAGGAATAAATGCAAGCAACAATCCAATAGTAAGGATGGTATATTTATTGATAGGTGAACAACCCACCATTGAGCATATAACAGAGACCAGTGCAAGGTACCAGTTGATTTCTATAAATAGGAACTACCATTGGTTTTAAAGGGACACTATAGGCACTCAGACCACTTTTATTATTATTATTATTATTATTATTATCGCCATTTATATAGCCCCAACAGATTCCGTAGCGCTTTACAATATCATGAGAGGGGGATTTAACTATAAATAGGACAATTACAAGAAAACTTACAGGAACGATAGGCTGAAGAGGGCCCTGCTCAGACGAGCTCACAGTCTATAGGAGGTGGGGTATAAGACACATTAGGACAGGAAATAGCAATCAAATAAGGTGGGAGAGAAGCAGAGCTGGAGGAGAGAGTAGAGTGCTGCCCGTTAGGAGAGAGCAAGAGACAGGTATGTAAGGTAGAGGTTAGTCTGGGAGGCCATAAGCTTTCCTTTAAGCTCATTTAAGTGGTCTGGTGCATAGTTCCAGGTCCCTTATCCCTGCAAAGGTAATTATTGTAGTTTTTAATAAATTGCAATAATTACCCTTGAGGGTAAATCTACCTAATCTAGAGGGACTTCCGGGTCTATGCATGAGAAAAACCATCAAAGAAATACTAATGCGAGCGCGACCAGAAGCGGAGGGGAAGCCCAATCCAGCGCCGAGTAACAACGGCGCTCGACTCAGGTTAGTGACAGAAGAGGTTATTAACCTCGTCTGCACCATACAGGGGTTGTGAGGAAGGGGGCACAATAGGGAGCTACAGTGCCAGGAAAAGGACTTTGGTTTTTCTGTCACTATTGTTTCTCTTTAAGATTATCTAACCCTTACATTCTTTATTGAGCACAGCCAGTGAAAGTGCTCCTCCACACTGGATCTATAAATATACAGCATGTGAAATCAGATCATTTTTATGGTTTACATATGCTTAGAAATGATTTTCATGTGGTTCTGTATTTTAGCTTGACTAGATGTATTTACATATGTGTTGTTAGCATTATGAAATCTGTATTATTATTCATTGTGTAGCACAGAGGTCCCACCATTTGTTTTCTCTCCTGTGTCCATTATATTGTAAAATGAACCTGATATTTTTTATTGCATTCTTGTACGTATTAAACACAACAATGACAGTCAGAATTCATCATTAATTTCACTGTACTACCTTTAAATTAATTGCTGGTGCTCCTGCAGTAAAAAAGCAGAGCAGACAAGTCCAATACCTTTGACATATTTTATAGTTTACAGTTCCAAATGTATTTCAATGCAATACTTACCATATAATATTGAATTACATAAGCATTGCTGGTATTTTCATTTTGATTGGTTGAGGTTAGACCAGCGCTTTGCTCTGGTAAACTCATTAAATGATGACAAATCTGTTGCAAAATTTAGCTCTTTTTGACTTTGTATAGTTTTATAAGAAAGCATTGACATTTATTGATATATTTTTACAGCCCGTCAGAAACTAGCACAGTTCTTCCACTGAACATGTCTACAACTCTTATTTCAGTAAGTGGTTTTCATTAGATGTCTCACAAATCACTCAATTCATTTATTCACATTTAATATATTTTTCTATTTTTCCTGTTAAAGCAAACTACAGAAAATGTGCAAACAGTCAATACAAGGTATGTATTTTCACATATATTTGTATCTATTTATTTTATATGATATTTGTGAGGTATCTTTGCTGTAGTGATCAGTTAACAAACGTGGCATCTTTGGAAGCCCCACTTCCACACCCCTTGCACACCTTACTTGTATATCAGTGATTCACAACTTTTTTTTTGTACAAAGGCATGCTTAAATGAGGGAAGAATTTCCAAAGCAAATCAAGTTTAACTTTTGAACCCCCACACAGAATCTCAATAAAGAGATAACAGAAATAACAGGTTACTTGTTATTTTCAGACCCAAAATATGTAGTGCTTTTTAACTGCTTTACTGTAGCAGGTCATTCTGGCTAGTAGAATAGGACTTGACATTTTGAGCGTACAGTATGAAACTTTACTATTTAGGTAAATATAAACTTTACTTCCATTCACAAAGAGATCAATCCAACCATCACTTTAATTCACAGACAGGTATACAATATACATTGGTTCCATTCACAAACTGGTATACACTATATTAATTGATTAAATTCACAGACAGTTAAACAGTATACATTGGTTTCATTCACAGACAGGTGCAGTTTCACTGTATGGTGTACTACAGGAAAAGCTTTCACCCCCAGGCAGGTCTACAATAGCCCTCACTTTAATTTACATATATTCACAGCCAGATCTGCACTTAGTATTGCTTCCTTTTACAGACAGGTCTACACTTCCCATTCCGTCTCTTTACATTCACATTTATGTCTAGACTTGCTTCCATTCATAGATATGTCTGTAAGTACCTTAACATCTTTTCAAAGACATATACTATTCATTGCATCTATTCTGTGTCAGGTATACACCTTGTTATTATTTAAAGACAGGTTTCCTTATCCATTGTTTCTGTTCCAAGTCAAACCTACAGATACCATTATTTCAGTTCTAGTACAGGTTTTCATCATGTATCGCGGATATTCAACAACTAATCTACGGCATGCATTGCTTCCATTTATGTACTTAAGTGTAAAGACTGTCCTGTGACTTTTTCTGCTGTCTTTATGAAAACATTGCTGAATGCATCAAATATTTGAACATAATTACATTGCATAGTTACATAGGATGAAAAGAGACATGTTGTCATGATCTTGAGCAGGTCAGGTAAGATACTTTGGCCAGTGTTAACAACAGAGGCTTTTTGGGGGGAGTTCGACATAGAACTATAGAATAGAACACAACAGGATATCTTATAAATGAAATAATAGAGAGAAGGAAAATAAGAGAAACAAAGGTTTAGGCAAAATGCCCTATATAAATAATAAACAGAGTGTAGGTAGATAAGAGAATCTATAGATTAAAGTATAGGTAGAATATAGAAGGACAAGTATAAAAGAATAGAACAGAACGGAACAACAAGGTTTCAGGAAAATAGGAAAAGAAGACTTTAGAGAATAAGTCCCCTCTTGGAAAGAGGACTAATAACGTATGGAAAGACCTTGCAATATTAGAGGTAAAGTCCAGATTGGTGTTATACAGGTTGTTGTAAATATGATGTGGCAGGATTATGCGGAGCAGACGTGTAAGTTAGGTTGGTTTGGTGCAGGCCGGTCTAAAGCTGATTGGCAAGATAATGCAGAGTAAAATTGTAGGTAACACTGGTTTGGAACAGGTTGGTATCAAGCTGGTTAGCATTATAGAAGTGTAGGTAAGGCTGGTTTGGAACAGGTTGGCATCAAGCTGGTTAGCATGATAGAAGTGTAGGTAAGGCTGGTTTGGAACAGGTTGGTATCAAGCTGGTTAGCAGGATAGAAGTGTAGGTAAGGCTGGTTTGGAACAGGTTGGTATCAAGCTGGTTAGCAGGATAGAAGTGTAGGTAAGGCTGGTTTGGAACAGATTGGTATCAAACTGGTTAGCAGGATAGAAGTGTAGGTAAGGCTGGTTTGGAACAGGTTGGTATCAAGCTGGTTAGCAGGATAGAAGTGTAGATAAGGCTGGTTTGGAAAAGGTTGGTATCAATCTGGTTAGCAGGATAGAAGTGTAGGTAAGGCTGGTTTGGAACAGGTTGGTATCAAGCTGGTTAGAAGGATAGAAGTGTAGATAAGGCTGGTTTGGAAAAGGTTGGTATCAATCTGGTTAGCAGGATAGAAGTGTAGGTAAGGCTGGTTTGGAACAGGTTGGTATCAAGCTGGTTAGCAGGATAGAAGTGTAGGTAAGGCTGGTTTGGAACAGGTTGGTATCAAGCTGATAAGAAGTGTAGGTAAGGCTGGTTTGGAACAGGTTGGTATCAAGCTGGTTAGCAGGATAGAGGAGTAGATTCACAGGAACGTTTACAGGAGCCAGGAACTGAAGTCTTTCAAGATGAGCATCAACTTCATTGTAAAGGCCCTGTGGTAAGTTGGGTGTAGCCTTTTGTAGCTTCTTGATTAGCCCAGGCAGGTGAGGATGATGAAGGTTAGTGGTTAGGGAGGCCACTAGTAGTGCAGAGCTGGAACTGGTTATTAAAGCAACAGGAATAAACTAACATAAACTTAGTTGTCAGGAATAGATCCTGACACGTGTACATCAAACCTTTATCACATCGTTTTTTACCGTGGATCCAAAAGAAGGCGGAAAAAAAACTAGTTTGAAGAGCATTCCAATTTTGCAACAAACTGGTGAAAAAAATCCTTCTCAACCCCAGAATGGCAGTTAAATCTCTCCATTGATCAAGAAGCTGTTACTCCATATATTAAAATGATATCCCTGCATGTTATGCTTTTGCATATTCATCCAGTTGCTGTTTAAACATTTATACAGACTCTGATAAAACCACCTCTTCAAGAAGAGAATTCCTCTGTAAAAACATTTTCCTTTGCTAATGTTCATGTTCCAGTCTAAATGCATGACCTTGTGTCCTATGTTTAGTTGGTGAAGTTTTAAGATGGTTGGGCAGCAATCTCCTCACCCAGAATCTGTATCCTCCCAATACAGTACATAGAGGTAGATACCTATGAAATACAGATAGCTGAGCATTATACAGACATGCTCGTACAGTAAACAGAGCTGGGAGCAACATAAAGATATATATAAAGTACATAGGGTTGACTACAATACAGAAGTAACCATATCACAAACAGAGCTTAGAAAAAAAATAGAGATATAATACAAAGAGCGAGGTACAATACAAAGATTCCTATACAATACACAGAGCTGGGTAGTCTACAGAGATACCCATACAACAAGTAGAGCAGAGTAAAATTACAGAGAAATAACACAAACAGGGTTGGGCACAATAAAGAGATAACATAACTATTCCACGCGCCAGGATCACTGTGATGGATTACACAGAGTTACAATACAGAGATCCAAAACAAAGTACATGTCTCTGTAGTGCTTAAGCTCTCTCTTTATCTTCCTAGCCCTCTTAGATCTCCTTTACATGATCTCATCTTTAGTAGTGCTCCTGTTATGATAACTTTAATTTTCTACTAAATATTGATGCTGTTGTGAAACATGTCAGATACTCCATTAGCATACAGTGTGCACCAGTGCTGTATTTAGTGGAAGCTTGCCTTGGGCGGCACTTTCAGGGGGGCAGCAAAAAATGCCCCCCTTGTCAGCCTCTTGTCTTAGGGCCCCCCAAAGCTGGCATTGGCTTGTTTTGGAGGCGGGCTGCAAGGGAGCGCTTTCCTCTGAGCTGTTCCTGCTCAGCTCCCGCGCGCCCCGCACTGATGCCAGAGCTGGAAAATAATGTCACTCCAGCTCCTGACATCACTAGGCGGTGCAGTGAGGGAGCAGAGCAGGAAGATCAGAGTTCCCTCGCTGCTTGCATTGACGTTCTTACCAGAAGTGAAAGGATCCCCACTGGACCCCAGGGAAATAGAGAATCCACTCCAGCACTCCCAAATGTAGGGAGTCTGGGTGGATTGAAATTAAAAATAAATAAATGTGGAGTGTATCAGTGTGTGTGTGTATTTTAGTGAGTGTATATGTATGTCTGTCAAAGAGTGTGTTTCTGTCACTGAGTGTGTGTTTGTAAAAAAGTGTATATGTCTCTGTCAGTGTGTGTATGTGTGTCTGCCAGTGAGTGTGCGTGTGTGTCTGTCAGTGAGTATACGTGTTTGTCTCAGTGTGTGTGTGCCTGACTCAGATTGGGTGTGTGTCTGACACTGAGTGAGTGTGCGTCTGTCAGTGGGTGTGTATGCATTTCTATCAGTGAATGTGTATGTGTGTCTGTCAGTGTGTGTGTGTCTGTCAGTGAGGGTGTGTAACTGTGAGTGAGTATGTCTGTGAACGTATATGTGTGTCTGTCAGTGAGTGTGCGTGTGTCAGTGAAAGTGTGTGTTAGTTAAACAGTGTGTGTGCCAATGTATCTGTCAGTGAGTGTATGTCAGTGTATGCATCAGTGAGGGCATGTGTCTGTCAGTCAAAGAGTGTGCTGGTTTTAAAGAGGAAGAGAAATTTAGATTGGGGAGGGGTGCCCGAGTTTTGTGTTGCCTAGGGCAGCACAAAAACAAAATACACCACTGGTGTGCACATAGTTGAAGTATCAAGATACTGTTAGACTCCAACCATGTCAGCTACTCCTGAGTCTCTATTAGCTCTTAGCACACAGTATGCACAGGGTTAAAGCAGCTAGATACTGATAGACTATTAGCTCTCAACACACAGTGTGCACAGGGTTAAAGCAGCAGGATACTGACAGTGATAGACAGATTACCTTAGCAGCTGGTAATATAATTAACCTGCAGTTTTAATATGAATAAGAAGTAGCTGACATAATTAGCAGACGAAACAATCATTACAGGTTAAAACAGATTGAAATCAGAATCAGATCAGTGCTCAGAGTCCCAGCTCCAGTCCTGTAGTTTGAAGCTTTCTAACTTTTCAAATAGCCACGGCATGAGTGTCTCAGCTGTTAATGAAAATGGTGGGAATGTGCAATAGGAAGTATTAAACTATTAGTGACAGGCAGCACAGTGCTGCGTGTCAGAAATGTCCCTCTCCCCTGAGCTTCCCTGGCTTTAATAATCTTAGTTATATATTTGAGTAAATTTTATCCTTGCTTAATCTGCCCTCAGGCAGTCACTGAGGCTATTAGAAGAGATAGAAAGATGATATTATACACTTACATTTTGTCATGCTAATCCAGGTTGGGGACTGTCAGCAGATGTCCCTATGCTTGATCCAGTGGTATTATTTTCAACAAGGAAGTAGCTAAAATATGTTAGCCAATCCCTGATCTCCCATTTATGTCACATGCTTCCCCCAATGGATTAAAGGTGCAACATAGTCATACAGCTGGACAATGACTTCTCCAGAAGTTAATGGTGACTGTATTTTACATTTGTTAGTGGCTGCCAATCTTTTATTCTGGCAAACATATCCCATGTGCATTAGTGAGTAGTGAGCATCATAAAATCGTTGTTTTAGTTCTTTTTCTCTTAAATGTATTTGTAGACATTAACTTTTGCTGACATATTTTTACAGTTTTTCAGAAATTAGCACACCTACTACAGGGAATTTTCTTCCAAATGTTAACACGATGGTAAGTGTTTACGATTAGATTTTTAAATACTTTTTTATTTACTCGTAACTGTTAACTGTTTCTGATTAATTGAGAATAATTGCTTATTTTTTCTTTTTCGGTAATAAAGAGCAATCCCACTACATTAGCATCAGGAAACAGCAGGTATGCATTTTCTTTTTGTACTATTTTTTATGCATCTTCAAAATAAACAATGTTTACAGTGCATTGATATAGTTTTAAATATTACATTATATATTGCCATCATTGTACATGGGAGGGATTAATATTTTGCTGATATAAAATGTTCTTTGAAATCTCTCAAAACCATTAGTAAAATGTTTTTGTTAATTTTCACATAAAGCCATGCCCTGCCCCTTTTTTGTCCCATTAAAAATGCTAACAGCTGCTTATTAAAGAGATTAATAGGATTATTCATTAAAGGGTGAATTCAAAGCGAACCTCAATTTTAAGGTCAAATAGCAAAAGCAGTGAAATTCTGTCACCTATGCTTACAGTTCATCCAGCGGTGGAACCACCATGGTCTCAGGGGTCAAAACTGCGACCGGGTCTGTCACTCCAGGTGGCTCGGCCGTCCTGCGGACCCCTGAGACCGCGGTGCCTGGTGAACGTATGGGAGGAGCAAGATAGAGGGTATGGGGGGGCCCATGGGCAATTTTAGCACCGGGGCCCTGTAGTTTCAAGTTACACATCTGAGTTCATCGACTCTGGCCCCACATTGTAAATGCACTTAGAATGCACCTTGAATTCTTATTTTAGTAAAAAACCTTGTGTGTAGTCATTATATAAGACAGAATATATTTTTTTCTGCCCGTTTTACAATTGTTATATAGTACACATACTACAATCCAAAGCCGGCTGTTAATTCCAATATACATGGACATTGGAGAAAATAAAACCTTAAAATCAGGTTGAATTAGATGTTTTCTGGAATTAACGCTACAAGTGGTTCAGATATGTATTTTTAGGTTTGTTTTGGCTGTTCTAGAATAGTTGAGGGAGAGAAGCAAATACTTCTTCCTGCTCTCCATCTGCAGACAGTACTTAACAGGCAATGGGTGCCAGCTTATCACCCTGCATCTGCTGCCTGAATCTGCACTGCTTTGGATCCATTGAGCAGGCTGGAATAAAAAATGGAATTCCGCTGCCCCCTGCTGCCATGCTGGTCCTTGTCAGCCAAGACCTCAATATGTTCTTGGAATAGTCATAGTGATGGTTTTGTTGATAAGAAGCAGAGACTAACAAGAGAAGATACTTAATAAGCCACATTAGTGCAACTGAAAGGGACAGACTTTGGGACTGTTTTATATAGTCAATTATAACTATTCTCAAATGAACACATGATTTTTCGCAAAAGCTTTCAGAGAGATGGCTGACATTTATCATTTATAAAAAATAAATAAATGAAATATCGTTTCTACCTCCTAATTTCCATTTGTTCATTTTTGCACATTTGTCATTTTCAGCAAAAGCTGCACACTGATTGTAGAAAATTCGCGTGGCGTTTGTGACATTCAAAAACAAATACGTGACAGAAATGATACCTACAAGATTTTAGAGATTAAGAAAATTGGTAAGTGAGCACATGCTTTGTTTCAGTTTTATTTCATATTTCTGTCCAAATATGTATTTTAATGTTGTAAAAATATATTTTTTTCTGAAAAAAAGTCATTTGGATTATTAGCCAAATTTTACCTTTATTACTCCTACGATCTCCTTGTTCCCTTGTTCCCCTCCTTTCTTCCACAAGGACATGTTTAGTAAATATAAACAGCATTGTAAATCTGGCAGGGTTATTCACTAAAACCATGGATTGTTGAGAATTGACAAGTGTATTGTAGAGGTTTGGGCTAAATTGCGGAGTTGTAAAAAAAATAATTAGTTGGAGTATATTTCAAATTCATCATTTTTTGTAAACTCAGTGGCTAATCCACAGTTCCTTGTTAAATGAACAAACCTGTCAAGGTTATTCACCCATGAGGAAATATTGCCCAAGAAACATCTGCTGCTAACCTTGCATTCAGACATCAGTGTCACATTCAAGCCTTTTTACCTGAGCCAGGAAAAGAAACAGGCTCATGAAAATGTGAGTGTGATATCATTTATACCTACCTGTATACAGTGATATCTTGCTAAAGAGAGTTCTTTCTTTTCTCTCCATCCACAGAGACCTATATCCTCCAATTAGGGTATATTTATATCCATTATTTTTTTACTTTTATATATGCACATGGTGCATGTGATTGACACTTAAGGTTTTTAAGTGTGTGTTTATGGTTTGATTCCATTTTGCGCTGTTCACTTTTTTTTGTGTGTGTATTTATATGGTGAAATTTGAGTGAATAATTTCACAGTGAACACAGCTGCACTTTTTTTTTCCACTTTCTAGCGCCGGTTTGCACAGTGACTGTGTGTGACTGTGTGTTTTTTGTTTTTAGAATTTATCCAGATGTCCAGACTGATTTGCAGTGGCAAATCTCAAAATTACTAAAGCCAAATACGGTCGTAATTCGGTCAGCCCAAGTAGATCTGCAGCAATCATCTGGGTGCATTCGGTGTTTGCTAGAAGGAAGTGTGCAATCTATGATCTCTGGCCACAGTGAGTGGCCAAGCACCCTTATTTAGTGTTAATTTGCTTGAAAATTGTTTAACACTGAATGCAGAGAAAGTATCAGGGGATTATAGGCACTTTCACTAATTCAATGAGATTAAATGGTTATGGTCCCTTTAAATATTTAAAACACACAAATAAATAAATAAAGACTCAAGTAGACCACCATATTACTAGAAGGGAGGTTCTATGCAGACCTTCCACAAAAAAAAGCATTGAAGTAATTTTTTGTTTGTTTTTGTTTTTGCAGGCTGCTGCTGTTTTGATAATTGTCCTGAAAATATTACTTCCTTTCACTCCTTAACCTGGTAAATTGTGACAAAGCTTTTCTATTATGTATTTTTATATATTTGTTTTAGTTCAACTGATTACATGAAGGTGCAAGATAGCAGTGAGACTCTTTAATATTAAATATGTTTTCCGCAATAATAATGCTTAAGGGCTTAAGCATTTTCATATATTGTTATTTGTGTCTTATTGTCCTGGTATTTTGTTGACATACATGCCACATGTAACAATGATGTCATTGGTAAATATATATATTTTTTGTAATCTTATTTGGGGTTAAAAAGCAGAACTTATCATACCATATAATTAATTGAAAACATTTCTTTCTTTTAGTAATTATAGTGCCAATTATACCGCCGTAAATTGTTCAGGAGGTAATCCTGGCTCCGGCAGCGCAACGAGCTCCATCACAACGAGCTCCATCAGCTATTTTTCCAAAACTACACAAACCATTGCATTTACCAACATATCCACTTTGTATACCACAAATATACAAACAACCTCTACAGGTAAATATCAAATACAGCACATGTTAGAGTTAGCATTAACAGGTTAGAACAATGTGTGCTTCTTTTATATACGAAAAGTCATTTGTAAAATGGTCCAGTATTCTCAAAAGAAATTACTCAATGTGTGAGAAGAATAGCAAAACAGTGTAAGTGTATACCTTCATTTCTCTATTCTCAAAGGAGAATATGTTACTTGGAACTCAAAAACTGATGGCTGCCTAAATTGCTGTCTTAAAGGAACAACCACCAAGTCACACAAAAAATGTTCCTAAAAAACATAAAATCTAGGCCAGGGATCAAAATTTCCACTAGACATTGTAGATGAGAGATTCACCCCTGGTGAGTATGCTATGGCTCTAAATAGTAAGTAATTTTTAAGACCTTGTGCTTGTAGCATAGGACTTCGAATTCTAATCGTTTGTTCCATCTACTACTTTTTGTTATCAATCTGCTCTTTTTTTGAAAGATTTAAGATCACAGTCTGCTCCTGTCTGGAGCTACTCTGGTGTGAGCTTGTCTATAATGTGATAGCATACAAATATGCCCTGATATATATTCTTCTTGCATTTTGACTATTGTTTTATGAAGTAACATAACTGTCCTGTAAAATATGAGGGACTGAAGGGTGATCAGAATTGCATTGTATCTCTGCAATGGAGAGAGCATGGTAAGAACCAGTGAAGGACAGGTACATGTGATTTTTAATTTTAATGGAACACTATGGTCACCAATAGTCACCAGACCAACTACAGCTTATTGTATTTGTTCTAATGAGTATAATCCTTCCCTTCAGGCTTTTTGCAATAAACACTGTCTTTTCAGAGAAAATGCAGTGTTTACATTACAGCCTGAGATACATCTACTAGCCACTCCTCAGAGGGGTGTTAGAGATGCTTCCTGCTGCATAGTGTCCACTGTCTGCATAGAGACACTGAACGTTCCTCATAGAGATGTATTGATTGAATGCATCTATATGAGTAGATGTTGATCGGCAAGAGTTGTGCTTGGCTTGGGCTGCCTACTTGAGAATATCAGCCAATCCGATGCTTTCATATAGGAACCATTGTAAAAGGCTTAGAACACTACTTTTGATTCTGTCAGCCAAGCAGGCAGATCAGGGGCAGAGCCAGCACAATAATAAAAGTAATATTTTACTATATTTAGAGGGATCCAGGGGGCTAGATGGTGTTTTTAACTCCACAGGATTGTACATAGATGTTTGTGTTCCTGACCCTATAGTGTCCCTTTAACATAGTTTTGCACTGAAATAAACTGCAAAACAAAACCAACTCTAAACATGAGATGGTCTGCAAATGTTTTGAGAGGCCAAAAGTCTGCCCATTCAAATTTTTCAACACTCGTGTACTTTGTATGAAATGAAATACTAACAGGTTAGTGCCTTACATCCATTACTAAACAACTTATTTTAGTGCATTAAAAACAAACTGCTAAATTGTACAACAAGGCTAATTTTACTACTTTTTTGAAGTGGTTTTGAATTCACCACAAACCAAACACTTACAGAATAAATTAGCCATAACATAATGAGCCAGTGTTAGTCACAAATGACATAGTACACATGCATTGCTGCATCAATGAAGAGAGGAGCCGCACTCAATCCCAGCAGCCACCCGGTGCTCCGGAGCAGAATCAGCAATCTCACAACGATAAGGCAAAAAAGCAAATCTCCAGGCACTCAAGGTGTTCAAGCCACAGGCAGTTTTAATAGAACAGAAAACAGCAGCTATCACAAAAGGAAGGTGCAGGTTCCAAGGTGCTGTGCATACTATGCTGCGACAATGAAGAAAGGAGCCACACTCAATCCCAGCAGCCACCGGTGCTCTGGAGCAGGCTGCTGTATTCTGTTCTATTAAAACTGCCTGCGGCGTAAACACCATGAGTGCTTGGAGATTTGCCTTTTTCCTTATAGTACACATATATGACAATGTATGTGGTGTCATTGTTGAATGTGTACTATGCAGAACATAAAAAACATGTAAGCAACAGAGCAGAGAGAAAATAAATTCAGAGATTAAGTTGTGTGATTTGCTTCATTAATTTGTTAAACATAACCTTCTAGAGGTACAGGTAAAAAAAATTAACAAAATAAGCAATTTTGCTGTTTGATGTTAAAATGGACAAATTTGTATTATAACATTTGTTTAAGTTGTCTTCATTAGAATATGTAATGCACTATTTTTCACAAATCATTTTTGTTACAGCACTTGACTTTAAGAGGTTAAATGACATTTTGACCTCTGGCAATCTTAATTCATCCATTGTGGATAAAGTTGTGTCTGATATTGAAAACATGTTATCCGGAGAAGTGAGTCCTGAGACTGCAACTCAACTGGTTGGTGTTTTAAACAACTTTTTGAATATTTCCCAGGACCTTATAACTCCAGTAGCTAAAAGGTAATTATTTTACAGTTTACTTTCATTTGTATACAATCACAAAGGAAACCACTAAAAGGGACACTTTCACATACCAGTTCCATATTTGAGGGCACAGTCCTGATTTTCAGGTCCTGTTAATTTATTCCTGGTTTATTACCTGGTGTCCCCAGATTGTCCTCAGAAAGTACAATGTGAGCACATCTTTAGATATGCTTTCCCACGCAGACTGCACTCATGACATTTAGCCCATGGGCACAGTTTTCTTCCACTGCGCACTGCGCATGGGCAGCCTTGTATGGGAGGTCATAGCATTCCTCTCTTTCAAAGTGTATATGCCTTGTTCAGGCCTACACCATGGGCATCACCACAGACACAAGGTGTGTCACTGATATTCCCACAAAGGCCGATTTCATACCTTTCAGTGTTGGCAGGTATGCACCATAGCTTCTACAAATCTTTTGGTTGTAAACCACTTTTACGAAATTTTACAAAAAACATGGCTTTTCCCAGCACCTAAAGCTAGGCCCCTCTGTAGCTACTTGGATAATGAAGAGGTTACACAGGTAACCTGCCCAAAGCCATTCAACCTTGAATGGTAATCATAAACTTCAAGTAATGGAGATAACTGAGGTTGTCTATCTATCTATCTATCTATCTATCTATCTATCTATCGCTGGCATAGGATAGTGAGTGCCAGGTCTGCACAAGCACAACTTAATGAAGAGCAAAATTGTCCTTCCTATCTCCCTGTTTATGTTTCTATGGACACTTTTGTAAGAGTTTGGGCTGGCTGGTTATGCTGTTAAAGAAAATACAATTCATGTGTGCGTCTCTGTATACCTACAGTTTGAAGAACATTTTGTTTTAAATCAGCATTTTTTAAGTCAAGTTTAGAGGATCCTAAAGTATGTGCTGTGAACACCTGTCTGTCAGTCTGTCTGTCTCACTCTCTTCTAGATACATCTCTCTCTCTCACGGTGTCTGCCTTTCAGTCTATGGATCTCTGTAAATCCGTGTGTGCGTATGCATGAGTAATTGCGTAATTAATATTAATTTTATTTTGGCAGGTTAATACGGATTGTGGATAGCATGGGCATAAAATTGACATTTCCCGGGTCATCTATAAACATCACATCAAATGCCTTGGCTATTGCAGTAAATAAGATCAATGCCACAGTTTTCAGTAAAACATCCTTTGGTGTTGTCTCTTCATCTGGTTTGCAGGTACATAAAGAAAATTGGAATGCATTTTCCTGTTCTTTGTAAAATATATTTGATATTTAAATGCGACTTTACCTTGTGTTATGGTGGGTTTCTGTTTTACATTATCAAAATACGAGGTTGATCATTCTATGACAAGAGTGGGTTGACATCTTCATCAGCAATGGGAGGATGCCATCCCCCCAATAGGCCATTTCAACAAACTTAGGCCTTAGTGAACCAATGTCATAGTCATTATGTTAAGTATCTTTTAGCCTGTCCTTGTGTGTGCTTTACTTTGACTTCTTTACTTCGTTAGTCCAGCTGATCAGTGTGCCCTGGAATGAACTTATGTGTAGACAACTACAATCTTTTTGTTCTTCGGTTTTTGCGAAAGCTGAACAGCTTGGCATAATGTTTTTCAAATCCAAGCAAAACTGCCTGCCTTCCCATTTCACATAATATTTACTTGATTTGCTAATCAATGGGGATTTCTAAGTATCCAATAAGATCAACTAGTTGCACTTATACACACAGACCTTTCACTAAAGCCATTAGCACAAAAACAAATAAGGACACTTCTTCTTAAAGAAATAACTAAGAATAGCCTCAATTTCATATGGTTGGATAAGTTTTCCAAATGATTTACTATTTTTGGATAAACTTTACAATTATTTAATATTATAAAAAATATTGTAATTTTGTAATATTTAGATATGTTTTATATATATATTTATAAATGATACATTTGTAATAATTTAATACGTTGAAAATCTATTTTAAAGTTCATGCAAAAATATTAAATCATGTGAATAGCTAATCCAAAAATATTAAATTTAGGCAAATATACAGTTGGTTAAGTGAATTTTCCAAAAAGTTATGTTCGCTATGGTTTTATCATATTCGTGTATATTTGTTTCTTTAAAACTGTTTTGGTTGTCACATGTTGGTGTTGTACAGGAAAACAATGAAAATTACAGCAAAAATAATACCATTAAACTGTGTTGACACTTGTGTATTTCAAAAACTGCACTAGTATCGTCAAATTCTTTCTTATTTATTACACAATTTTGATAGGTGTCTTTAGGTTCTGAAGAACCTCTCAACAGGGATGGAACCATCATTCTTCCTGCATCTTTATTGAATGGTTTCTCATCGGCTGAGAAAGTTGATATCTCCAGAATACAGTTCAACTTCTTTGAAAATACAGCATTCTTCAAAGTAATATTTATTTATCATTATTCTGCTAAGTAAATGCAATTGAGCAACAAGTTAGTACATTTGTTGAACATCCTTCTGATTCACATCATAGTACATGTCCATGCAAACTCTGAAAGGTGGCTTCTAATACATAATGTGTCGATAATAATGTCACCATTAAGTACCAGTATATGTAAACTATACAATGAGCTGGTAATATCATCAGCATATGTATGGACTAAGGAATAACTAACCTAAATAATCTATGCTCTTCCAGATAACAACCACAATGTATGGGACAGCTGCATCTGCATCCAAAAATACCTAGCTAGAATTAAGAGATGCCTTACATGTAATTTTGGGGTGGTTGAAATGCCACATTTTTTTGAAGGGTTATTTACTAAATACAATTACTATGGCTTTTCGATTTGAAATTCACTTTGAATGCTGACAATTCCCACTTTCGTAAATAGCTTGAATGGTCTTTTTAAAGCCATGGAACACTGGAAATGTTTTATAGTGTCTAAAAGGAATATGAAAAAATGTTCTAGCTGAAACGAGATATAAAAGCTTGTTTTACAATTCTTCTGAAGTTTTCTGCATTATTTATATAAAACAGCAAATAGAACATGGACCCCTCACCGCCCACGCCTCACCCTTCTCTAAGTCCCTACATTGGTTTCCTGTAAGATATAGGGCTGCTCCCACCTATCTATCCCCTCTAATACACAAGTATGTCCTGTCTAGGCCCTTACTCTCTGCTGGAGACTTATGTCTATCTTCTGTCCGTACTCCCGCCTTCAAGACTTCTCTAGGGCTGCACCGTTCCTGTGGAACTCACTTCCTTCCTCCATTAGATGCTCACCCAGTCTCCAATCCTTCAAAAAATCATTAGAAACCTACTTCTTCATAAAAGCGTATCAATTAATAGCTCCTGACTGATTCCTCTCTTGCAACTGTTATTAGTCTAATACTATCCTTAGCTTTTGTGTCCCTCTAGCATGTAAGCTCATTGAGCAGGGCCCTCAGCCCCTCTGTTCCTGTGTGTCCAGCTTGTCTGGTTACAACGACATGTTTGTTCGTCCACCCACTGTAAAGCGCTGCGGAATTTGTTGGCACTATATAAGTAATCACATAATAATAATAATAACTAGGTGCCATCATTCAGTGAGGTACAGATAGAAAGCAAATTTGGCTATGAAGAGATATGTTACCATCACTGGATTGTTATTACATACAAAATAATTTCGGATGTAAAACAAACATCAACCTAGGCACCATACTGCCATTCAGTGTTAAACCATTTTTGAAGGAAGGGTCCCTAGCTACCTAGAGCCCAGCCCCTACTTTAGGTATTGGTAAGGTAGGTATTACATTCTTCATTAGCCATCCAAGTTCATACCAGCAATGTCTGCTGACACTCAGGCAATCAACTGCAGCCTCTGATAGTAGGGCTATTTTTTAGCCTGAGCAGCACAGAGGGGATGCACTGATGGGATCTCTTGTTTAGCATTAAATCATTCAAGAATAGTTGAATACTGAGTAGAGGGATGATGTCATGGAACTCCAGGCAGTTTAACTTCTTCAATGAGAAGAAGCAGTTATAGTGCCTAGAAGCCCCTTTAATGGAACATGAAATTTATTAAGAGAGATAAATAAATGACTTACATATCTACCTTACATGTTTCCATATTGCATGCAAATATGTTTATTTACTTAAAGATTCAAGGGTCATCTGTGTTCCTCTTTTTTTTTTTTTTTACTTATTTCTGAGCGTTTGCCTGTTTTGTATTTGTATTAGGACTCTTCTCTATCTGAAAGAAATCTGTCGTTGGTGAGCAAAGTTATTTCATCGAGTGTTGGCAACCTCTCAATAACTAATTTAACCGAAAATGTTACTGTGGCCCTAAAGATAAATGGTTTGGTAAGTTACAGTTTGCAACTGCACAATCACGTCAATTTCTTGAGGGACCACATGCAAACCGAGTTTTAAGAGTATTATTTAGTAATATTTAGCATATTATGTTAACTGTTTATGTTAAAACATTGGCAAGGTTCTTTCCACAATTTATTTAACTAGATATATGTGCATGTCCTGGTATTCAAGTATGAATAAGAATATGCTCCAGGTCATGGTAGAATAGAAATGTGAACAAACAAAAAAAAGTAATAATTTTCATGTTATTTATATTTCTGTAGGAAAACCACACAGTGAAGTGTGTATTTTGGGACTTCAATGGAAATAGTAAGTGTTTTAATTGGAATAATACCAAATTGAGGTAACTGGTTGCTTTTGGTTGTAGTTACATGCAAACAATGTTTGTTTCTCTTCGCATATGAACTGATTATCATTTAACTACTTCTCAAGATGTAAGTTTTCAATTCTGAGATTCATATTTCTGTTGAAAGACTAATCTTGTTGTTGTGTATGTATGATTGCAATGAATTACAGTATATACTCGAGTATAAGTCTAGTTTTTCAGCACATTTTTTGTGCTTAAAAACCCCCACTCGACTTATACTCGAGTCACTGTCTGTATTATGGCAACTTAGAGAGCCGCGGCCATCAGAGCCATGGCAACGATCCGCGCGGCAACAAGACCGCGAGACTTACAGTGTAGCTGACCGGAACGGAGGAGAAGGGAGCTGACAGGAGCTGCAGGAAAGGTAAGTAAATGCCTCCTGCCAGCCCCCCCACGTCACAGCCCATGCCACTGGGCCACCAGGGATTAAGATAGCCCACCTCCCTGACCAGTTAACAAGCAGGGAGGGGGGGACAAAAAAAAAATTTAAAATAATAAAAAAATAATAATATTAAAATAAAAAAAAATTAAATAATAAAAATGCCCTCCCCCCACCCAGTTCACACACACTACACAAACACACACTCTGCATTATATACACAGAGTGTGTGTATATAATGCAGAGTGTGTGTATATAATGCAGAGTGTGTGTTTGTATGAGTGTGTGTTTGTATGAGTGTGTGTTTGTATGAGTGTGTGTTTGTATAAGTGTGTGTATATAATGCAGAGTGTGTGTGTGTGTGTGTGTGTGTATATAGTTATAAAAATCACAGAATTTCATAGCCCCAAGTTTTACCCTCGACTTATCCACGAGGCATAGCATATTTCACAATTGTTGGTCACAAAACTGCACTCGACTTATACATGAGATCGACTTATACACGAGTATATACGGTATGTGCTTTGTTTAAGGCTGATTATATACCCGAAAATTGCACACAGATCTTATATTATAAACTATTTAGCAATCTGTTCAGCTCTGCAATTCTTCATTATATTATTAATAGTTCACTTCCAACTAATTAAATAATGTATTTCCAGGTGATCCATATGACTTGATGACTTGCATGATATTGTTCAATCCTTAATAAGAGCATATTTAGTAGTGTTATGTATGACCTTAACCTTTCCACAAGATCAAAACAAGTCAATATTACGTTTAAAATGAACCTCCTGTGCAAATATGACCTGGTTTTCCGTCCCTGCACTTTGCAAACTGTTAATTATTTCAAACATAGTTCTAATACTTAGTAAAACCCATTTTCTTCCTCCAGAATAGTTAAAGTTTGTTGTGGAATGGATTCAATGTGGTCTTGGAAAGATTAGATTCTATGTGCATTAAAGCAACACACAATTGTTGCAGGTTTGTTTGCAGCACATTTATGCTGCCAATTTGAAAACATGTCAAATGTGCTCTATTAATTTGAAATCTGATAACTGTGGAGGCAGTTTGAACACATTGTCATGTTGGTAAAATTAGCTTGAGATAAGGTTTTGTGACGTGGCCTGATATCTTATTGAGAGTAACCATTATATGTTGGGTAGACTGTGGTTATAAAATGAAGCACACAGTCAGCATCAATATTCAGGAAGGCTTTGGCATTAAAAGAATGCTCCCCGGGTTTTTTTTGGGGGGGCTGAAGTCACAGATGAATGGGTTGTTAGCCCCGGATCTCTACAGTTGGTAAATTGGGCTGAAGGAATACTGCTTTTATTTTATTTTTAATTTTACGTCAGGCAGCTGCTCTTCAAAGTATAGTGTCTGTCAGGCTACTTGGGGGGACTGTCAGAAGTGGGTGGTGTAGAACAGAATTTTGCTGTACACCCCTCTATTAGTTATTGTGTTGGGATTGCATTGAGTACATGGATGTACAGCATGGGCTTCTTTCTGGCTATTCTTTCATTTGAATAATGGAGAGCAATGGAAGCATGCTGTTCATGGGTAGTTGGTCATCAGTGTCATCAGTTTTCCCTTGTGCTGAAGGCCATGCGCTTCATGTACTTAGTAACGCCCCTAATGCTCACTTAGTGCTAAATGGCATAACCGTGCATCAAACATATACCCCGCATCATTACACCATCACCAGCCTGAAATATCCATGAATTTATTGTGTTTTCAACAAATTCTAACTTTACCATCTACAAGCCCAAATCAAGTTTCTTCAGGTCCCTCAAAGTTTTTTCAGTGTTACACTGTGCAGTTTCTGTGTGCCTGTGTCCACTGTAGCCTTAGTTTTTCTTCACTGAAAGGAGTGCATACCATTTTGGTTTTCTAGTCCATCCATTTATCAATGTATTATTAATTCAGAGGTGCTCCTCTGCTTAGCACTGTTGTAACAAAGTTATTTAAATTACTGTCAACTTTGTGTGAAGAAGCTTGAACTATTACTTCTGCCCTCACTAATAAACCAGCAGATCAGTACTTTCGGAGATACTTAAATTGACACTATCTGCACAAGCAGTCATTCCACAGTAAAAGTCTCTAATGAAGAGGTCACAGAGTATTTAGAGCACAATGCTTATATTAAAGGGACACTATAGTCATCAAAACAACTACAGCTTATTGTATTTGTTCTTTTGCAGTAAACACTGTGTTTTCAGAGAAAAATGCAGTGTTTACATTACAGCCTAGTGATAACTTTACTGGCCACTCCTCAGATGGCTGCTAGAGGGGCTTCCTGGGGCAATGCTGCACAGTGTGCAGCACTGATGTAGGGTGTCTCCACCCTCTGCAGTGTGTCGCCACCCTCCCCCCTATTCACTGAACTTTCCTCATAGAGAGGCATTGATTCAATGCATCTCTATGAGGAGATGCTGATTGACCCGGGCTGTGTTTATCTTCTGCTGGCTCTGCCCCTGATCTGCCTCCTTAACAGTCTCAGCCAATCCAATGCTTTCCTATGGGAAAGCATTGTGATTGGCTCAGAACACCACTTTTGATGATGTCAGCCAAGTGGGCAGATCAGTGGCAGAGCCAGAGGCAGCAGACTGGAATAAAGGTAAGATTTTGCTATATTCAGAGGGGCATGTGAGGCCAGGGGGGAAAGATGGTGGTTTTAACACTACAGAGTCAGGAATACATGTTTGTGTTCCTGACCCTATAGTGCTCCTTTAAGCATTAATAGGAGATTACCAATGGTGTCTTTTTATTGGTGGTAAGGATACATTAATTGAAGTGAGAATTCTAAATGAATTTCAAATTTAAGGTAAAAATAGCTGAACTGGAAGAATTCATTCTAAGTCATTTATAATTTCAGTTCAGCTACTCTTGTCTTAAATTTGAAATTCACTTTGAATGCTCACTTTAGTAAATAACCCTGATGGTATCAGCAAAGACTGTCAGTGGTTGGTCAGGCCGCATTCATTTCTATATATTCTATAAAAGCAGTAATTGTGTTAATTAACTACTTTACTTTAGGATTTGAGATGATTTACTTGTTTGCTAATCTTCACATGCAATCTGTTGCTCAACAGATGGACAAGGAGGCTGGGAGTCCAGTGGTTGCTTTGTGGACAATACAACACAAAATGAGACAGTTTGCAAATGCAATCATCTAACCAGCTTTGCAATATTAATGGTAAGCAAATCGATCACTTTTGCATTTTTTAAATAAGTCAACTTAAAAAAAACAAGTTATCCATTATAATAATCTAATAACTTTTAACCGTAGACTTTAGGAAGAGGAAAACCATAATTTGTATTAAAAATTAGCATCCTGGGAAAAGTTCTAAGCACCAATGGAAATTCTTGCTGGTTATTCCACATTGATTATCTCAAACTAGAATTATTCTTTATATATCTGACCCAGATATCAATGCTCAGTTAACTGCCATGTAGAGCTTAAATCATTTTGGTACCTGTTTATGCACCCTTAGTCACACCTCCCCTGGTTGTAACTGACACAGCCTGCCTGAAAACAAAATGGTTTCATTTTCAATCAAGTGTAGCTTACTTTAAAAGTTATAATCTCCTGCTTTGTAAATTGAACTTTAATCACACACAGTAGGCTTTAACAAGCTATTAACAGAGCAGGAGATAAAACATTCTGAATTAAACAGAATTTGCTATATAGGAAGTGTAAACATTAGATGACTCTTTACAGGAAGTAATTAGGAAGGCTGTGTGAGTCACATGCATGGAGGTGTGCCTAGGGATGTATAAGAAAGTGCAGGGGCATGATCTATACAACAAAACTGCTTCATTAAGGCAAAGTTGCTTTGATCACTGTAGTGTCCCTTTCATTGTCACAAAATCGAACTACAGATCAATTTTCTCTGCTCATTCTTCAACCTAAAAAAAACCTAAAATTTATTTGCTGTGTTCAGCTTTGGCTCTTGAAATATTATTGCATTGCCCCATTAAGTTTATATTTATTTCTCTATTTGCTATTTTAGGATGTGTACCAGACTGTACTTAACCCTACGGATACGGTGATATTGACGTTTATCACGTATATTGGATGCGGTATCTCTGCAATATTCCTCTCCGTGACCCTAGTGACCTACATTGCCTTTGAGTATGTAACCCTTAGCTCTAGCCACAAAGCAATCAAGCTCAATAATTCTTTGTAGAGTAGTAAGAAGCTTTATGATTTTATGTTGTACATCTGGTAGTAAACTGTTGTTAATGTGGAAAGGTGAAAAGGGGCTGAAGAAATGCAACATTAATAAAATACAAAACTGGGACATAAAGTGTCTGCCTTGTTAAGAACACCTATATAATACTGGGTAGGATCCCCTATAACTCCAAAAGAGCAAGATTTAAATGTGTTGGGAAGATTCCTTAATATATAAATCCACAGTGATTGAATAGTAAAATAGCTTGTTTTTGCTTGCATTCTGTGGAGTGTAACATTTTCATAAGCAGCTTTTTAAACCTTGAATCAGGAACCGACATTTGGAACCCTGATTAAAACAAGTACATTTGGTCATCAGTCCCCAGGCACCTGCCCACAATAAACTCTGTCAATAAACTCTGGTAACACTGACCCTGTACGTACAACAGAACCCCTCTGACAGTGGCAGGAGTTTAATGAAGAAGTTTTACTGAATTTAATTCGGCATACAATACTTTCTAATTAAAGTAGTTTTAAATTGGTAAATGGGCTGCACCTCCCAAGCCATGTACGTATTGTGCGTCCCTGTAAAAGAAAGGCTTAGAATTGATTTAGAGATCGAATGTAAACTTGATACCTGATTAAACTCTTGACTACATGGGATTTTCATCCAAGGTGTTAAAGATACAAATACAACAAACACTCCGCTTAACCTCTTAAAACTATGCATTCCTTGATTTCACACATTTTTCTTTGTATTTTCTTAGGAAAATCCGGAGGGATTACCCATCTAAAATCCTCATCCAGCTGTGTGCTGCGCTGATTGGTCTAAACCTTGCATTCCTTCTTAGCCCATGGATTGCGCTGTACAATAACATCCCTGGACTTTGCATTGCCGCAGCTGCATTTCTACACTATTTTCTTATCGTTTCAATCACTTGGATGGGTCTAGAAGCCTTCCACATGTATTTCTCACTCGTGAAAGTCTTTAACACATATGTGAGGAAATACATGCTAAAGTTCTGCGTTATTGGCTGGGGTAAGTGGTTTCTTTATTATTTTTCACAATCAAAATGTGGATTTGAAAGCAGGTTTTTTTTATTTTAAATTGAGATAAAAGTATTTTTGTTTGTTAAAATATTGATTTCCCAATTAGAATATTTATTTCTCAACATCATTGCCATCGTGTAAATTAGTAAAGTATAATAAAAAAATCCACTTATTGTTTTTTTTATGGCAGGTTGCCCAGCTATCGTCGTGGCCATTATTTTAGCAGTGAATAAAGATTTGTATGGCCTTCAGTCGCATGGCACATTTCCCGATGGATCACCGGATGAAATGTAAGTAGAGGAGTCTCCTGTAGGTTCAAATAAATTTAAAATTACCCCTTGATCACATAAATCATATTATATGGGCATAATTTCAACACAAAATCTCATACTATATGTAATCAAACAATCCCATACGCCACTGCATATCAACAGTATTTCAGCCCGTGAAGCCATAAAATATACAGTAATCATGCTACTAAATATTTACCCCTTGTTTGCTGTTCCACCCTTTATATCATTCCATATATGCTATGTCTAATTCTATTAAATATTTTATTTGGTCAACATCTTTTTTAAGAATTAAATAATCCAGGATTTATTTATCTTGCAGAACCATACCAAAAGTGACTGGCAGCTGTAATTGTTGGTGCTTCTACCAATCCCGAGTTTAGGACTAAATAATTATTTACCAAGTGTTTTGTGTTTTGTTTAAATAATGCAAGAGCTACATTTACATATTTAAAGTGTAAAGCGTATTAAGCAAATTCAATGGCAGAATTCTCGATTTATTAAATTTTAATTCCTCAGAGTTGTACAACAAAATGTGGGAATGTCAAATAATCAGATGTTTATAAAGGTTTTTCCACCTCTTTTCTAAAACATTTCATGACATGGATTTAAAGGCTAACATAATTTTAGCATAATGTGTAATTAAATTATACATTTTCATAATGTGACCTACAAATGTTTCTTTCACTTCAGGTGCTGGATTAAGGACATCATATTTTACATAACTGTTGTCGGTTATTTTGGAATCATATTTCTGTTGAATGTCAGCATGTTTATAGTGGTTTTAATACAGCTGTGCCGTATCAAAAAACAAAAGCAGCTTGGGTACCAGAGGAAAACAACTTTCCAAGACTTGCGGAGTGTGACCGGGATCACATTCCTGCTGGGCATTACCTGGGGCCTGGCATTCTTTTCGTTTGGACCAGGGAAAATTGCCATTTTATATCTCTTCACTATCCTGAACTCACTGCAAGGTTAGCTTCTGATCGTCACACTTTTAATCCTGGAATTTTGTTTTAGGGAATTGGTGGACAATAATATATAATTTATAATTTCATGCAACACCAATATTGAGATTTAAAGGAACACTCTAGGCATTGTAAACATTTCCTCTCATTAATGATGCATTCCACATTTCAGTGTTAAACAATTTTCAAATGGTTTCTCCTTTAAGGGAGGTCCTAGGGAGCCTGCAGCCCCGCTCCTCTTTTATAGGTATACCAATGCTTCTGCATTAGCCCAAGCAGTAATGGGCAGCATTGATTGGCTGAGAACATCAGCAGACCTCACTCGGCCTATTACAGCCACCCATCACTGGTCTGAGTTGGGATGGTTAAGGTAGGGGTGGGTGGGGGGGGGGTAGTCTGCAGGTACCCAAAACCCTAATTGTTTTTGGTGCCTAGAGTTTTGTGCAGGATTATGACACTGATATATTTCCAATAGACCAAGCCTCTGAAGTGACCGTCTCCTTCGTGCTTGAGTCTCGTTAGAAAATATAAACTGTTTACATTGTAGATGTCTCATAATGCCTCGTTCAGGGTTGCACGTTTGCCCACCACTCCACCTCTGTCTGTATTTTATTCTCTGCTGTTGCATAGATAGCTAAAAATGCAATAAGTCCCAAGCTAGGAGCAGGGCTTGTCCTTTTGCCAACATTTGTCAAAAGGAAGACATTTTGGTTTATTTGGAATAGAGAAGCATGAAATGTAGATTTGCATCTCAGTCTAATGCATTTTTATTGTGAATAGTACATTGTGTAACTAAAGAATATTCTTATTTTACAGGTTTCTTTATATTTATTTTCTACTGTGTAGCAAAGGAAAATGTACGGAAGCAGTGGAGAAGGTATCTCTGCTGTGGAAAGTTAAGGCTGGCTGAAAACTCTGGTAGGTTTTTCTATTCCTCACAATACCAAAAGGTGGAAATAATTTCCTAATATCAATACCGGAATATATACTTACTGATGATTTAGGTAATTGTCTCAATCCCCCATTTTCTAGTATTTTTATTTAGCCCTTTTCATTGTCCAGTAGATCCGTGCTACAGTTAAATGTTGCTGTTGTCATTCTGCGGTAGAAATGATATTCTGTCATGCTTATTCTCCATCACTGTATTTTAATCAGAATTGTAAGACTAAGGCTAAAATAAACAAAAAATGTTCTAACTCAGCTGTAGTCACAAGTTGACCATTTTTCCCTAAATGCTGTACTTCCAATGGAGGAAGTGACCGACATCCAGTGAATTCCTGATAACCATTTTCAAATGGAAACTCTGGTCACCGTAACCATTTCAAGACAATATAGTGGTTATGCTGCTTACAACTTTCCTTTAAATTTGTTATATGTACTCAGTCAAATAATATTTTACTCCCTGTGCTTCATGTAGTTTACATTTGTTTCCGGTATTTATAGACTGGAGTAAAACAGCTACTAATAAGCTGAAGAACCAGACATCAAAACAAGGTGCATCAAGCAGCTCAAGCAACTCAATCCAATCCAACAGTAATTCCAACTCTACAACCCTGCTAGTAGGCAATGAATATTTTGTGCATCCGAATGGAAATGGTAGGCCTTGTTCTCTTTAAAATAATGTTATGTTTTTTTCACATTTTACCCCTTTGTTCAACTTGAGTGGCTTAGTAAAAAATAGTTAGGGCCACATTTTGTCCTACTACTGCTTAAGTAGGGATAGCAATATTTTTTTTTTCATCTTCTATAGACTACTAAGAAATAAAAGGCTGGTGTATGGGCAATTACCACTAAACATGGGTCTGCATGTATATTACCTCCTCCTTCCTCAGTCTCTACGATGAGGCCAAAATGCTCTTGTAAGTCCAAAAAGCTTGGTGTCACTCTAGAGAGAATACATTTGATCACTGCTATGGAGGTTATCAGAGGCTGTGCAAGCACCCACACTGCCACTAATTTATGCCGTAGCATTTCCATTTGTAGTGACCTAGAAATTGTAGGATTATGCTCACATCTTTGGGAGTGCCAAAGTATCACACAGATATTCTGCCCATGTGAGAAAGCAATACAATTGAAGCAATCGTCAGGCATGTATAGATTTCACCAGAATTTTACCTACCTGAAGAGGAACATGATTTTTGGATGGCAACTTTGGTTTAGTAATGCATAGATGTTCCCTATATATATGACTAACAGTGAAAAACCTCAGTATTTCCCTTACCCTTTCATTCCATGAACAGCAGGTCGTATGGAAAGAGGACTTAGTCTACCCCCTTATCACTTGTGCTGTGAGGTGAGGGAATACTGTTGAAAGGGGGGCCACTGGACCATAAACATGTCCAATATCACCTTATAGTGCACCCACTATTACTAATAATGCCATGCAACCTACAGTCCAGGGTGATCCCCATACCCCATCTTAAAGTGACAAACAAATATCTACCTCTGTCTTCATGACTCTTAGATATAAATTAATGTCTTTCCTAATCTTTCCCTGTAAAATTAAATAATGGGATACTCACATTAAAGGACCAGAAACGTCACCTTGACCCCTTCATCTTAATGAAGTGGTCTGGATGCAGCGGTCCTATCATTTTAACCATGCAATGTAAAAAAAAAATGCAGTTTTGTAGAAACTGCAATGTTTTTATTGCACAATTGAATCCACTTCTAGAGACATTAGACATTAGAAATACTTACTCCTCCAGAACGGAGAGAAACCCGGTCCTGGAGTCACATGCTGATCAGAACAGTGCGTGATTGGAGGAGCGCAGCATTTTGCCATGCATGTCTATTTCCAGTTGGAATGCAGCAAGCAGTCCTTGCGCTGTAAAAGTGCAAAGTAATCTTAGCAAACGGTGGTGAACAAAGGCAGGTGGACAGAAGGGAGCCTATAGTCCAAAATAGTACTAAAATTTAGCACTAAAATGTTATTTTCAGGACTATAAACCAGTATTTGTCATCGGAAGACCCCATCACATAGTTCTAAGTATCCTATATTATATATTTATGTTATGTGCTTGCTAAAGTGTTCGAATTTTGCCACATACTCATTTTACAGAGTACAACGTTTTTTTTTTCAGGCAACGTTTTTAAAGAAAGAAATGGAGTTTCCATAATGGTGCAGAATGGAGAAGTTCCACTTCATGACATTTCCATGAGACATTCCAATTGGAATGGCAACCCACAAAACGCTTCCATACGAAGGACTTCTAACAGAGGGAGTGTGCATTTTATGGATCAGAGTTAGTTTTAATGGAATTCCATTGTGCAAACTGTGATGTTATAGGAAATCTGCTTACGTCACTGAATAAAGTGAAACTGGAGGATATAAAGCATTGACTTAATCCTTGTGGATGTAACAGCTGATGGTTCTCTAAAGAAACATTTTTTTAATGAAATCAGAAGTTTGAAATTAGATCTTTTGTCAATACACACAACAATTAACACAGGACACTGATGGTGTGTCGCCATTTTTCTCTTGCCGCCTGGTTATTTGTAGTTTCCATCTTAAAAGGTTTTCAAGCCATCATATAATCACTTTTACTGTATTTTTATATATATATTTAATTTATATAATGATGATAATATATATGTTTTGTAATGTTTTGTGCTGTAAAATAAAAAAATAAAGGGAAACGTGAATTATGGGATGAAATAGAGATGTAATAGTTTATTGATTTTATAATGAGCTTTCTAAATGGTTAACATCCATGCAAGCAGCCTTCCTAAGCTGATTTGCATTTTCATTCTTCACCATTTATAAACTTTGCCTATTTTGATGAAACTGATATGTCTTGATTAGTGATGACGTGAACCATCCGCGAACTTGCCGCGAACGGTTCGCCACGGTTCGTGGCGAACTCCGGTCAGCTGACACATCCCTGCCAATCTCTGGCAGACCCTCCCTCCCAGACCCTCCTACTTCCTGGACAGCATCCATGTTGGGAGGGTCTGGCAGGGAGAGTCTGCCGGAGATTGGCAGGGATGTGTCAGCTGACCGGAGTTCGCCATGAACCGTTCGCGGCAAGTTCGCGAACGGTTCGCGACATCACTAGTCTTGATAGTTTTACAAAGAATATCGAGAAGAGATTAAAAAAGATACATTAAAGGGACACTATGGTCACCAGAACAACTACAGCTTACTGAATTTGTTCTAGTGAGTAGAATCATTACCTTCAGGCTTTTTGCTGTAAACACTGTCTTTTCAGAGAAAATGCAGTGTTTACATTACAGCCTAGTGATAACTTCACTGGCCACTCCTCAGATGGCTTTTAGAGATCCTTCCTGGGCCATGGCTGCCTAAATTGCATCCAAACATTCAGTGTCTCCTCCCTCTGCATGCAGACACTGAACTTTCCTCATAGAGATTTATTGATTCAATTGATCTCTATGAGGAGATGCTGATTAGCCAGGGCTGTGTTTGAATCATGCTGACTCTGCCCCTGATCTGCCTCCTTGTAAGTCTCAGCCAATCCTATGGGGATGCATTGTGACTGGATCAGGCCACCACTTCTGTCAGCAGACAGGTTTTGATTATTTACTATTCTGAGTCAAACAGCATGCAGAGTTACAGCTTCAGGCTTGAATAAGGCATGAGGTGTTCAGGAGAGCTAGATGGTGGTTTTAACACTATAGGGTCAGGAATACATGTTTGTGTTCCTGACCCTATAGTGATTTTTTAAAGAGGTGTGTAGGAGTAAAGTAGTTCATAACTAATAATAAGGGAATGCCAATTAGTTTCATTCCAAATCATAATTTGGATGAATTTGACCAAATCTGGCAATTTTAGATGAAACTAATTTCTGAAATGAAAAAATGACAGATTGAACCAAAAATAAACTAATTGAAAATGAGCTGAAACAACATGTTTCCAATCTGTTTGTTTTGATAAGTATAACTCCCTAATTTGGTACCCTTAACAGTTGATAGATCAACATTAAGAATTTGGCTCTTAATTATGATCGTTCAGCTGTTTAGTAGATCGCTCCCTAATTTGGTATCCCTATATCCCATGTAATAATACCAAATTAGGGAGTTATCTATTAAACAGCAGAATGATCAAAATTGAGAAAAGCCATTTTCTTTATTTTGCTCTTTCAGCAGTTTTTCCAGATAACTCACTAATTTGGATTTTTTTGTGCCCTATTTATGTACACCAAATTATGGAGTTGTTTAGCGAACATCCTTATGGCAATTCCACACAAGGATAGAAAATTAGGGGGTTATATACTAAACATATGAAAGATCAAAATTAAGGAAAGGGCTTATTTTAATGTTAATATTTCAGCAATGTGTATAACTCCCTAACATGGTATTTACCTTGGTAACTTTGTGACTGCTACCTCCATAAGGAATGATGGGGCTTCTGAAATTCAAAAGTAAACACATTTCTGAACTGAAATTTGGCTCATCTGAAATTTTTTTTACAAATTGATTAGAAAAGAAACAACAAATTTCCCTTCGTGCCCTTTTCTAATAATAATTTCTTTCACTGCAAGCTCATTGGTTTCTCTAGCAAAGCATGATATGCACCGACTGGATAAATAATCATTGCAACTGCAGATCATGTTCTTGTTGATGTGAAGCAGGAGAACTGCCTGTAGGATAGTTCTCTGGCTCTCACCTGGCCCTCCAAACTTGGCTATTATTGCCTTGCTCTTTATGCCACGAACTGATTACTAGCTGAGCTGAACATATATTCATATTGATTTATTGAAAAACCTATACATTTGCTTGCATATCTGTTTTCACAATGCATACATGAAATGTTATGCTCTTTGTAATTGTATCCTCTATGTTAATGTTACCGAAACCAGTCCTCAAGACCTACCAACAGTCCAGGTTTTGTCAGTATCTCCACTGGAATAAAACAGGGAAATATATAAATCCTGGATTGTTGGTGGGCCGTGAGGACTGGTTTGGGAACCACTGCTCTGTGTAATGTAATATTTAACAGGGTTATTCATTAAAGATAGTATTTTAAGTGAATTCAACTTTCAACTTTAATGCCAGAGTAGCTGAACTCAAAGCATAGCTGACAGAGAACCTTCCCAGTTTGGCTATTTTGATCTTAAATTAGAAATTCACTTTGAGTTCACCTGAAATTCTCACTTTAGTGAATAACCCTGTAAGAGCATCTATATGTCTAATTCTAAAACTTTCAAGTGTATACATAGATACTGATAATTACTGTTTTTTTACAGAACATACAGGAAAGAATATTCCCTCCTTGACAATAAAACGTCCTTGTATAATTTCAGTCATTTAGAGATTAAGTAAGCAGACATTTATCGATGTCTGAAATTATTTTAATTTGTTTGTTCTCTAACTGTACAGGTTAAGATATCTGTATATCAACAGAGCCAGTCTTCAATACAGGAATAGAATAGATAAGAGGATAGAATAGCCCTTTATTTCAGGTCACAATACTAAATGTACAACCTCCCCCAAAAAAGGGCAGGAGAAGTTCCAAAGTCAGGGGGTGGATGAGACACATTAAGGGGCTGGGGGGAGGAGAAGACACAAAGGAGGGGCTTGGTGAGAATGTGACACATGGAGGAGCTGGGTGGGAGAATGAGACACATGAAGGGGCTCGGGGGAGGATAAGACACGAGGAGAGTATGGGTGAAAGAATGTGACATGTGGAGGGGCTGTTTGGGAGAATGAGACTCATGGAGTGACTGGGTGGGACACATGGAGGTGCTGGGGGACAGAATTAGACACATGGGAGGGATGAAACACATGGAGGGGCTTGGGGAGAAAGACGCATGGAGGGCCTGGGGGAGAAAGACGCATGGAGTGCCTGGGGGAGAAAGACGCATGTAGGGCTTGGGGGAGAAAGATGCATGGAGTGCCTGGGGGAGAAATATGCATGGTGGGGCTAGGGGAGAAAGACACATGGAGGGGCTGGGGGAGAAAGACACATGGAGGGGCTGGGAGGAGGATGAGACACATGGAGGGACTGGGAGGAGGATGAGACACATGGAGGGGCTGGGAGGAGGATGAGACACATGGAGGGGCTGGGAGGAGAATGAAACACATGGAGGGGCTGGTGGGAGGATGAGACACATGGAGGGGCTGGTGGGAGGATGAGACACATGGAGGGGGAGGATGAGCCACATGGAGGGGCAGGGGGAGAGAATGAGCCACATGGAGGGGCAGGGGAGGATGAGACACATGGAGGGGCAGGGGGAGAGAATGAGCCACATGGAGTGGCTGAGGGGGAGGATAAGACACATGGAGGGGCTGAAGGAGGATGAGTCACATGGGGGGCCTGGGGGTAGAAAATGACCTACATGGAGTGGCTGAGGGGGAGAATGAGACACATGGAGAGGGTGGGAGGGAATGAGACACATGGGGGGCCCAGGGCAATTTTTACACTGGTCTGGTGGTTTCTAGTTACTTCTAGTTATGCCAGTTACATAACCTAAGGTTCACAAAATTTACTTTAGACCTACAGGTTTAAGATGTGTTATATTCACTGAACAGCTAGCAGGGTTGTGATAATTAAAATTATGCAGAGATTGAAAACACTAGTTGTCTGTATGCATTTAGGAAAAGAAGGGAACATCTCTTAAATACAGAGTCAAAATCCATCCCAACAGGTAACGGGGAAGTTCATTAAATTTATTTAGTGTAAGACAAAAAAGTTTGCCTTCCTTAGTCTGTTTATTTTATCCACATCATTGCAGTATATGTGTGTTTTAACCTCTTCCTTGCTTGTAAGTGTATTTATATTTGTGTGTATACTGCACTTACTTGTGTTTTTCATTTCTTATGTATTTGTATTGTCTGTGTGTAGCTAATCTGCTGAAATGCAGTATGTGCAATTTGTATCTGGAATCTGGCATTGAGAAGCTAAATCAGTTGACATTGTTTTACTTTAATATTAGAGCCAAAAGTATCTTTGAATGATAGAGATTGACGTATCATTTTTACAATTATAACTTACAAAGCTAAAAGACAATATATTGCAATGTGATAGCATTACAATGTTTGCTTTGCTATTTATATTACTTGGTCTGCTGTATTAAAATATGGTGAAAAGTACATGTATGCACATTATTTCATGTAAATATGGTGTATAGATCGGGTGATTATATATCTTTATATTTCTAGTTCTAATTATGGAACCATGGGTGGGCAATATCTTTTGTACACATATATATTTTGTTAATATGGGTGCTTACATTACACCAGCCAAAGCTTCTTTTGAAAAGCAACATGTCTCTTTCACCTATAGCAATCAAAGTATGAATTTATTAACACATCTTCTTCAGTAAACAGTTTTGCATTGTCAATATTTTTTATTTTAATTTTCCTAAAAGGGACAGAAACACCCACAGATGTAAAAAGGATTTTGGAAAATTCTGACTTACCTTATCCAATGAAATAATGAGCTTCATTGGTATAATTAAGACATATTGTTTGCATCTTCTCTTAAATGTTTTTACTTATTGTTATGGAAATGAGTGAAGTTTGATGGTAGAATTTAGAGAAATATATATATCCAGCCCTCTCAGTCTAACCCCTTAAGGACTGAGCCAAATGTACACGTTGTGAACGAAACAAAATGTAAACAAAACCTGGCATTTGCGCTACATGTCTGTCCAACCGTAATACACCTCTTTCATAGTAAATGCACCCACCCTTATTATATATCATTTTATTCAGGGGAAACAGGGCTTTCATTTAATATCAAATATTTAGCTATGAAACATAATTTAATATGAAAACAATGGGAGAAAATAAGAATTTTTAAAAAAATTTTAGTTCTACATGACATTTTTAACGTGTAAAACAGTACCCCCTATGTACAGGTTTTATGGCGTTTTGGGAAGTTACAGGGTCAAATATAGCACTTTACATTTGAAATTGAAATTCACCAGATTGGTTAAGTTGCCTTTGGGACTTTATAGTAGTCCAGGAATGAAATTTACACCCATAATGGCATACCATTTGCAATAGTAGACAACCCAAGGTATTGCAAATGGGGTATGTCCAGTCTTTTTTAGTAGCCATTTGGTCACAAACACTGGCCAAAGTTAGCGTTAGTATTTGTTTGTGTGAAAAATGCAAAAACGCCAATTTTGGCCAGTGTTTGTGACTAAGTGGCTACTAAAAAAGACTGGACATACCCCATTTGCAATACCTTGGGTTGTCTACTATTGCAAATGGTATGCCATAATAGGGGTAATTTTCATTCTCGGGCTACCGTAGGGTCTCAAAGGCACCGTAACCAATCTGGCGAATTTTAACGTGAAAAAAATTAAACGCAAGCCTTATATTTGACGCTGTAACTTTTGAAAACACCATAAAACCTGTACATGAGGGGTACTGTTGTACTCGGGAGACTTCGCTGAACACAAATAATTGTGTTTCAAAACAGTAAAAAGTATTGCAGCAATAATATCATCCGTGTAAGTGCTGTTTGTGCGTGAAAAATGCAAAAAACTTCACTTTTACTGGTGATATCATTGTTGTAATACATTTTACTGTTTTGAAACACTAATATTTGTGTTCAGCGAAGTCTCCCGAGTAGAACAGTACCCCCATGTACAGGTTTTATGGTGTCTTGGAAAGTTATAGGGTTAAATATAGTGCTAGCCAATTAAATTCCCTTTACTTTCGGCATGGGTTGTCAGGCAGGTCCCTCTAATTGTAATTAATTAAGATACCTAATAATGTAAAAATATTACATAAATATATATGTAGAATTAATATATGTATATATATACGTATGTGAATCTATATGTGTATATCTATATAATTTTAAAAAAATATTTTTATTTATATATAGGTATATATATAGTGATATATACGTATATATTTAAGTATGTAGATATATTATTTCGTTCTACGTGTATTTTGATATAAATATATATATATATTAATATCACAATACAGTTAGAACGAAATAACACACATCTATATATTTTGTAATTATTTTTTTTAATTATTTTTTTAATTTTATTTTTTAACGTATTTACATATTTAATTTTTTTATTATATATAAATATATATATAACAATAATTATATATATTTAATCATTTTTTTAATCAGTATCAGTCTACGTGTAATTTGATAATATATATATATATAATTATATATATATTAATAGTAAAATACACCTAGACGGTGTACGTGTATGTATGTATATGTGTGTATATATATACTTAGATCATATATATAATATTTTTACATTTTTACACTAATACATTTTATTTTAATTTTATTTTCAGCCAGCAGGGGGACCACCTGTCATTACAGGCAGCCCCCCTGCTGGCAATGCAGGAGGCAGCCTACCCGGCCATGTGATTGTGGGGTCCTCGCAAGGACCCCACTCTCACATGGCCGGGGGGCTCCCTGGAACCGACGGCGACCGGGTAAGTAGGCAAAAACCGGAGGGCGTACAATTACGCCCGGCGGCGTTTAGAGTCGCCTAAAATAGGGCGTAATTGTACGTCCTCCGGTCAGAAGGGGTTAACAGATAAAAAAATAAATAAAAAAAAAGTGCTTTCCACACTAATGTTAAAGGAACACTCTGATTAAAAAAAGCAAAACACAAAAAAAATGCAATGTTCCTTAAAGGGACATTGTGTGCACTGTACCAGCTTCATTTAATTGAACTGGTTATAGTGTCTGGAGTCCCCTAGTGCCATCAGTTTTTAATGTTTTTATGTTTTAATGTTAAATTAGCAGACCATCCGCTCTGTGCTGCTTTGACTAATGAGGAAGTATTAGTCTGAGCAGATGTAATTGGCTAAGAGTTTTAGCTGACAGCTTTTAGCCTATCAGAGCTCCCATTGCCATTATTAAGGGTATGACTACTTTAGCCACACCTCCAGTAGGCCCTTATTTAGTGTTTAACTGCTCTAAAATGGCTCAACACTGACTGTCCTGGCCTGCGTGTAAAGGATTAAACCCTTGGCGCTGGCCAGGTTTTCTCCTCCCGTGACTTTACTGAGCTGGTCTGACCTAATGCACAGCACTTATTTAGGTTTTCCCATAGGAAAGCATTGAATCAATGCTTTCATATGGGGAATTCAAAAACGTTAGCTGTCCTCATGCAAAGTGTGAGGATGTCCAACGTCGTTGCATGGAGTAAATCTTTGTTAGGGCCCTTTAGTGGCTGTCTACCAGAGACTGTCTACCACAGGGAATTTATATGTTGTGATAGCTGACGCTCGTTCATATGACGGTTCAGTACTGCTGAATATCATCCACTGAAAAATATTATGGGAACCATTTCAAAAATCACAAAAGGTGCAAAAATGGGCCAATCAGCCTGCTGCTAAATATACTCATAGTATAAAGATCATGTACATATTTTGCAGTACACTAATAGGTGCATTTTCCCGCAATTTTCCTAACAGATTGTGATGAGAGCCTGAGTGAACTCACTGAAAGGAAGGGGCGGGGCCGGAGGTGACTGGACGTATTAACTGTCATTTTTCAAATGTAATGCTGCTGCTGAAGATGGTGGTCTAGCCCCAAGTTAAGCTCTGCAATAAAGCCATGTTTAAACCAGCTCACTGTGTTATATGCATTTCTTGACATGGTGTAAGAAGTACTCAGCTGTGCATCTGTTTGTTAATCTGTGAAGATGTCTAAGTTCACTCCTCCTGAGCCATTTAATTTTTCTCAGCCTGAAGCATGCCTACCTGGCGCCAGGGGTTTGCGCACTTTAGGATTGCATTAAAGCCTGAATAAGGAGAGTGGTGAAGTACAAGTTAATTCTCTTTTATATTCTATGGGGAAAGGTGTGGAGCCTGTCTACAATACATTTAAATTCCGTGAGGGAGAAGAATTTGAGATAGTTATGAATAAGTTCAGTGTCCATTTTGTGTCAAAGAGGATTGTAATTCAGGAGAGGGCATGTGGGTGAATTGGTGGAATCATTTGTGCTCAGCCTTTATGAATTGACGCAGTTCTGTGAATTTGGTTCTGCCAAACAGGAGTGGATCAGAGACAAAATTGTCATAAGAATTGCAGACTCAGTCTCACTACAGCTGCAGCTGGAGTCTAAGTTGACACTTGATGTGGCTATGCGAATGGCCTGCCAGAAAGAAGTGGTGAAGAAGCAACATGCAGATCTGAAAGCATTGTACAAGACTTGCAGCAGTCCAGGAGAGCTGAATGCGACAGAGTGAGAGCAAACCGCAGGCAGCAGAAAGGCTCAGAAACAGTTGGGTGCAACAGGTTCGTTGCACGAGATGTAACCGCACTCACGGAACAAAGCTGTGATGCCCTGCTCAACACAAGAGGTGCAGGAAATGCAACCGAATTGGCCATGTTGAGGTTTGCAAATCAGACTTTGTTAAGGAAATAATAGACAGAAGGAAGATAAGGGTGCGCCTAAATGTATAAATAGTATATAATATATAAAATATAACAATTATATAAAATATAGGATGACATTTTAAAATAAGTGAGATAAAAGTCCAAAACACTTATCGAATGTCCGTTATAGTAGTTTCTCCTTGTGGAGACAACAAATCTTGGGACGTCAGACGGGGTTGAGACTTCACAGTGATGTACTTGAATCCGGTGAGGTATGTATATGAAAGGAAAACAGAAAAAAAGGAGAACTCCAATGGTACAGTATATCAATCACAGTATGAATATTGAGATAGTGCAAATGGTCCTACTCACACTTTTTGGAGCTAGAATTTAGCTCCAATATATGCGCGTGAAGTGGAATGATCCCCACTCATGGATATGTAGAGTAATGCTTGATTGGAGAGTTCTTGGTCCGTGTTCAGTGTTCCAATCAATTTGACCCAAAATTGAGAGAATAAAAAATAGTGCTCTCTGTTTGTAATATAAAGTGATGGTATATAGAAAATTACTTACACAGTATAGGGCAGATTTGTACTGCTCAGTATAGGCGCTTAGGTGGTATAATCCCCACCTCTGGATTCTTTCAATTCTTTGTAGATGTAGGTCAGGTGCAGGTATTAGATAAAATAAAATAAATAAATATAAAGAAAATGGCAATAAAATATTTTATGCCAAATAAAATTCTTTATTAGAGATAAATAAAATAAATACTAATAATATCTAGACGCGTTTCGCCTCAAAAGGCTTCTTCAAGTAGATAGTTATAAAGGAGGGCACACCTGACATACAAAGGTTTATATAACATACAGTACTTCTATGGAAATTTGAAATTCCCGCCAGAATGACGTCACTGGAGTATTGCAAAAAAAATTTTAAAACAGAAATAAGGATTAAAAAGCATATTTATATAGTGTAAGGAAATATGATGTAAATACGAAGAGAGGAAATAAAAACGAGCATTTAAACAGCTAAAATAAGCAGAAAACGAGCAGTCACGTGACGTGCGGATGTCACTGCTTCCGCGTCACGTGATGCTTGAATGGAACGCATGCGTCATAATCACGTGACGCGCGGCCGAAATTACTTCCGCATCACGTGATGATGGAATGGAACACATGCGTTCCAACCAGGTGGAACGCATGTGTCCCAAGGTGGGAGGGGACACTCCCATGCATAAACAAAGAGGGGGAGGCACAGAACGAAACAGAAGCCTTCACACTGGAATACATATGGGGATATGGGCATAAATGTAATGTACTCATATTAAGCATCACCAATATATATAGTGTAAACACATTAAGACATGAAGCCAGATATAATAAATCATATGATATGAGGATAATCAAAACATATTGTGAATAATTGAATATGAATGAAATAAAAGTATATAAATACATGGTAAAGAATTGTGGCTGATAGTGAATTATTGATAGCAGTAGAATTTAAGTATAATTAAAACATGTAGAAAATAGTTGATATAGGTATTAAAATATGAACATTATAATAGAGACAACCAATGGAAAATAATACAAATAATAATAAAAATATAGAATGAACAATAAAATAACATGATTAAAAATGAATAAAAATGAATAAAAAAGGGGTGATAATAAGTGTAAAATTCCAGATTATGTTATTCCAGAAAATTAAAAAGGTCAAAGTCAATGTTTAACCCTGTAGGGGCAAGAGTTTTTAAATTATATGCCCATTCCATTTCTTTCTTACCCAATACTTTTTTAATATCTCCCCCTCTCCACAGAATACTACAAGTATCAATACCAATACATTTAAGGTATTTTGGATTTTTTCCATGTTGTAGGAAGTGTTTTGAAACTGAATGGTTCTCATAGCCTTTTAGGATATTCCTACAGTGTTCAGCTAATCGTGTTTTAAGATCTCTAGTGGTCATGCCCACATATTGAAGGCCACAAGGGCATTCTAAGAGATAAATCACATTTTTTGTGTTGCAATGAATAAAATGTTTTATTTGATATATTTTGTGTGTTACTGTTGATGTGAATGATGTCGTTTTTGATTTAATAGTATCACTAGTCCGCTTACATACTATACATCTATTACATTTAAAAAAGCCACTAGGTTTAGTTAAAAAGGTGGAGGGACTAGGGGATAAAGTGCTCTGTTTTGTGTAATTATTTGTAAGGATAGACTTAAAACTGGGTGCCCCTCTAAATATAACTTGTGGTTTCTCAGGGATAATCCCAGATAAAGTCTCATCCTGTTTTAATATATGCCAATGTTTGTTTATAATTCTCTTCATAACATTGCTTTTGTTATTGAAGTCGAAAATAATTGGCAATATTGGGGCAATTTTGGTCTCTTTTTTAGTTTTATATTCTAATAATTCAGATCTGTTGGTTGCACTAATATTTTTTAATGTGTTTTCTAAGTTACTTATGGGGTAGTTTTTTTGAGCAAATTTACTAGACATCAGTTGGGATTGTTCCTCAAAATCTTGCGTAAGGGAACAATTCCTGCGTAAACGAAGAAGTTGACTTTTGGGAATTCCTTGTAGCCAAGGTTTGTGGTGGCAACTGGATACATCAATGACATTGTTTGTACAAACTTCTTTAAAAAAAGTTTTAGTATGAATATGATCGTTGCTAATAAAAACTTCTAAATCTAAAAAGTGGATAGAAGATTTGCTATAGTCCCAAGTTAAAACAATACCTTTGTCATTAATATTAAGATACTGTAAAAATAGGTTCAGAGAGTTTTTAGGGCCATCCCAGATAAAAAACAAATCATCTATATATCTAAAATAGGTGACCAGGTTTGTCTGCCAGCCATGCCCTCCAAAAATAGCAGTGGATTCCCAATCTGCCATAAAAAGGTTGGCATAGCTGGGTGCAAACCTGGTCCCCATGGCAGTGCCCTGTATTTGTAAATAAAAAGAGTCTAAAAACCAGAAATAATTATTTTTTAAAATAATATTAATGCCCTGAATGATAAAATCTATCTGATGGTCAGGAATGTTTTTCTCCGCTTTTAAAATATTTTCTACTGCTTGACAGCCTTGATCGTGACGGATGATAGTATATAGAGATTGTACATCACAAGTTACTAAAATATATGTATTTTTCCATGTAAAATTGTTTAAAAACCGAAGTAAAGTCATAGAGTCTTTCAAGTATGACTTCGTACGTTTTACTGAGGGCTGTAAAAGAATGTCTAGGTATTCTGATAAATTGGATAGAATAGACTTAATCCCTGAGACAATAGGCCTCCCAGGAGGATTTGTAATATTCTTATGGATTTTTGGTAGGAAATATATAACAGGGATGATAGGATGGGATATATTCAAATATTCAAATTCTTGTTTAGTTAAAATATTTTGTTCACGACCCTTAGTCAAAAAGGACGTTAAAGCTTGTTGGATTTTGGATGTTGGGTCATGTGTCAATTTTTCATAGACTGTACAGTCGTTTAGTTGTCTCATAGCTTCTTTGATATACATGTCTTTAGTTAAAATAACAATACCTCCCCCTTTATCTGCAGATTTTATAACAATATTTTCATCTTTTTGTAGTTGTTGTAATGCTATATGTTCTGCTTGTGTGAGGTTATCTTGATCATATTTGTTTTTCTGAATTTTCTCTAAATCTTTAGTCACTAGTTTTTCAAAAACTTCTAAAGGACCTGATTTAAAACTAGAAGGAAAAAAAGTCGAATTTTTCTTTAAAGAAAATTTTTGAAAAACTAGTATTAAAAATACTTCAATATGTGGGCATGACCACTAGAGATCTTAAAACAAGATTAGCTGAACACTGTAGGAATATCCTAAAAGGCTAATCATGTTATTTTATTGTTCATTCTATATTTTTATTATTATTTGTATTATTTTCCATTGTTTGTCTCTATTATAATGTTCATATTTTAATACCTTTATCAACTATTTTCTACATGTTTTAATTATACTTAAATTCTGCTGCTATCAATAATTCACTATCAGCCACAATTCTTTACCATGTATTTATATACTTTTATTTCATTCATATTCAATTATTCACAATATGTTTTGATAATCCTCATATCGTATGATTTATTATATCTGGCTTCATGTCTTAATGTGTTTACACTATATATATTGGTGATGCTTAATATGAGTACATTACATTTATGCCCATATCCCCATATGTATTCCAGTGTGAAGGCTTCTGTTTCGTTCTGTGCCTCCCCCTCTTTGTTTATGCATGGGAGTGTCCCCTCCCACCTTGGGACACATGCGTTCCACCTGGTTGGAACGCATGTGTTCCATTCCATCATCACGTGACGCGGAAGTAATTTCGGCCGCGCATCACGTGATTATGACGCATGCGTTCCACTTGGTTGAAACGCATGCGTTCCATTCAAGCATCACGTGACGCGGAAGCAGTGACATCCGCACGTCACGTGACTGCTCGTTTTCTGCTTATTTTAGCTGTTTAAATGCTCGTTTTTATTTCCTCTCTTCGTATTTACATCATATTTCCTTACACTATATAAATATGCTTTTTAATCCTTATTTCTGTTTTAAATTTTTTTTTTGCAATACTCCAGTGACGTCATTCTGGCGGGAATTTCAAATTTCCATAGAAGTACTGTATGTTATATAAACCTTTGTATGTCAGGTGTGCCCTCCTTTATAACTATCTACTTGAAGAAGCCTTTTGAGGCGAAACGCGTCTTGATATTATTAGTATTTATTTTATTTATCTCTAGTAAAGAATTTTATTTGGCATAAAATATTTTATTGCCATTTTCTTTATATTTATTTATTTTATTTTATCTAATACCTGCACCTGACCTACATCTACAAAGAATTGAAAGAATCCAGAGGTGGGGATTATACCACCTAAGCGCCTATACTGAGCAGTACAAATCTGCCCTATACTGTGTAAGTAATTTTCTATATACCATCACTTTATATTACAAACAGAGAGCACTATTTTTTATTCTCTCAATTTTGGGTCAAATTGATTGGAACACTGAACACGGACCAAGAACTCTCCAATCAAGCATTACTCTACATATCCATGAGTGGGGATCATTCCACTTCACGCGCATATATTGGAGCTAAATTCTAGCTCCAAAAAGTGTGAGTAGGACCATTTGCACTATCTCAATATTCATACTGTGATTGATATACTGTACCATTGGAGTTCTCCTTTTTTTCTGTTTTCCTTTCATATACATACCTCACCGGATTCAAGTACATCACTGTGAAGTCTCAACCCCGTCTGACGTCCCAAGATTTGTTGTCTCCACAAGGAGAAACTACTATAACGGACATTCGATAAGTGTTTTGGACTTTTATCTCACTTATTTTAAAATGTCATCCTATATTTTATATAATTGTTATATTTTATATATTATATACTATCTATACATTTAGGCGCACCCTTATCTTCCTTCTGTCTATTGTTTTCTATATTTAGGGGATCATAGGGGACTCCCCTTTGAGGTGTGCTGCCTTCTTACCAATTCTGTGGCAGTTAAGCGCTGATTTTTTCCTTTTTTGTTAAGGAAATGCATACAGATATTGACCAAGCGACAAAATCTGTGATTGAACAGTCCGGCTCTGATGAAGATTGGCGAGTTACTTTCACAGTGATGGGTGTAAGGATTGCTTTTAAGATTAATACTGGAGCAGACATTACTGTTCTTTCTTTTGCAACAGTCATGAAACTGCCATGAAACTAGGACGCCCCTAAAACCTTTGGATTTTTTCCGGTATATTCAATTTAGGGATTATGCTCAGGATGCTCAGGTTCGGAGGGCAACTATGCAACCGCTAAACTTTTTTGAAAATAATGTGTATTTGGGAACAATTCCCAAAGAGCTTGGTTACTTCTTTATACACCCACTTCAGCACCAATAGTTTGGAATGGGGAGAACTAACTTATATTGATCAATGGGAAGCTGAACAACTAGAAGGGGTAGAGTGGCAGGAAATCTGGGAAGATATTGCAACTTTTTCTATATGTGTCACCTTACAGGAACAGTCATATAAGACCATGTTTCAATGGTATACCACCCCTGTCAAATTGTGTAGAATGAATAAGATACCCACGGATTTTTGTTGGAGAGGGTTAAAGATTTAATAAGGAATGTTCTCGGTATAGACATTGCATTAGACCCTTGGATGTTTTTGTTGGCTAGATCTTAAGATGATTGGACAAAAACTTCTACACAAATTAAATCTGGCAGCTAGAAGTGCTTTGGCACAGATGTGTCTTCAGAAGGAGACCCCTTCAGGAGAAGCGGTCGTCCAAAAAAATCATGAATACTTAGCTCATGGATAAGATAACGGCTCAGGTACAAGGCACCCTGAAGACGTTCGAGAAGGTCTGGGGCCCTTGGATGGCCAACGATGTGGGTGGCTAGGGGATGGGACAAGTGGGTTCAGTCCTCTACCTTAACAGCTTTTCTGCTATGCCCGTCTCGTAGGGTCGCTGGTCTCATCCTTTATTCCCTGAGGGAGGGCTTGCAGGTTCCCTCTGGGGGATACTCCCCTACCCAGATAATATAGATCTCTTTGTTGAGAGATTGCTTCTGGGTGCTTTTGGGGCTGTCTTGCCCCTGTGCTCTTTCATGGGCTATCTGCGGGTTCCCCTCCACCCTCCCCTCCACCCCTCCTCAACCTGTCCCTTCTTTCTTCTGACTCATTCCTTCCTCTTTCTGTCTGTAGTGCAGAACTTTTCTTAAGTGGGGCCTATAACAGTGGGCTTATGTTCTCCATGTTGTATGCTAACTTATGGAATACACTAAGGCTTGTTTGGAGGAGACTTCATGTTTCTTGCTATTGCATTCCTGCTCACTGGAGTTCTTAAAATAAGCACCAAGACTTATTCTCAATGTTACAATTGTTATATTTTATTTTACTATCTAAAAAACCCTGATGAGTCATTCTGGATTGGAACCCTTACACTGTACATATCAGTTATTCTATATAATGACTGTTTCATGACGGATGTTTGTATCCCTTACTAGACATGTGCAATTCGTTTCATTCCGAATGCAAATTCAGACTAATTTCGGAAATTGTGCCGAAGTGCTGAATTGCCGAATTTCCGAAGTGACGAATTTCGGAGTGCCGAACCGAACCTAATTGCCAAAGTGCCGGATATCAGAAGTGCCGAATTTCAGAAGTGCCGAAGTGCTTCGGATTTATGAAAAGTGGTAAAACAGGAGAGGGTTGGGTTTAGGGGTAGGGCTAAGGGTAGGGGTAGTGGTTGGGATAGGGTTAGGGGTTGGGGTAGGGTTAGGTTAGGAGTAGGGCTAGGGTTGGGGTAGGGCTAGGGTTGGGGTAGGGTAACCCTAACCCTATTCCTAATCCTACCCCTAAGCCTACCATAATCCTAACTGTAATCCTAACCCTACCCTAACCCTACTCTTAACCCTACTCCTAACTCAACCCTACCCCTAACCCTACCCTAACAATACTCCTAAACCTGCCACTAACCCCAACCCTACCATAACCTTACCACTAACCCTACCTCTAATCCTACCATTAACCTTACCCCCTAACCCTATCCTTACCCTACCTCTAACCATAAACTCTACCCTAAACCAACCCTAACCCTACCACTACACTTAACCCAAGTCCTGAAGTTCCGAAGTGCCAAAGTCCCGAATTTCGGAATGTCGAACTGAACGAATATTTTTCCCATGCACATCCCTATTCCTTACATTATACCAAGTTATTATTTGCTCATTCTGTATGGGGTTCTCTGATTGTATTTCATATGTTATTGGATGGCCATCAAGGCAAAAATTAAGAATTAAAAAAAAAAAGAAGCTATGGACGACATCCTATTTGTATGGGTCCATTCAAGAAGAGCACGATCAGCAACTGCATCGTGCACTGCAGACAGTTAAAGCATCTGTACAGAAGCTGATCAAAGATAAATGTCACTTTGGAAAAATAGAACTGTGCTACTTTGGCAATATTATTAGCAGATATGGCATTAAGCAAATGCAAGTAAAGTTCTCACTATTGAGAAAATGGAAAGCTCTTCTGACATAACTGAACTGAGACAAATTAATTTTTGTGAATTATATGGGCAAAATTCGACCAGAATTATCCTCGGTGTTACATATTACAGAATTGTTAAAGAAGGATGTTGCTTGGACCTGGGGACTTCCACAGGTCCAAGCAACATCCAGCACAGGACTTTCACAGGAGGAGGCCTTTTCACTGGTCAAGTCAATGTTAGGGTCTGCCCCTGTGCTGGGGTTTTATGACCCTTTTAACAGAACAGTGGTAAGCACAGATACTAGCAGCTATGACCTAGGAGCAGTCCCGTTGCAACCAAATGAAGGTAAACTACAGCCCTTTGCTTATTGCTTGCGTACCCTGACAGCAGCAGAAAAAATATATGCCCAGATTGAAAAGGAGTATCCGGTTGGGATAGGAAGGGTTCACTCTGGAGATTTGACCTCAAACTATTGGTTCCATTGATAAACACGTATGGCATTGACAAGGCACCGCTGAGATGCCAGAGACTTTTTGATGAGACTACTAAGATTCAAGATCCAAGAAATTATTAGCTACATAAAGAGTAGCTGGCCTGAGCAGAATGGATGCCACTGAGTAGGGATGTGCATGGGCCAAAAATTTGGTTTGGTTAAAAAATTCTGGTGATAAAAAAAAATTCTGCAATTCGGGACTTCAGCAATTTGCAACAACTGTATGGCTCCCTAACCCTAACCCTGTCATCATTCATATAATTTTCTCTCCCTCTCTTGTTTTGCCACTTTTCAGAAAACCAAAGCACTTCGGCACTTCGGAAATTCGAAAGCATCCGAATTGCCTGAGATTCGTCCGAATTAACATTCGGAAGAAAACGAATTGCACGTCTACCGCTGAATGCTTTCCAGTCAGTAAGAGCACATCTCACACATCTGCATGGTTTAGTGCAAGAAATGTTAAGTCAAATTTATGATGGCCATTTGGGGATTTGTAAGTGTTGAGAAAGAGCAGCCATGGCGGTGTGGTGGCCTGGAAACAGCACTGACATTGCAGAATTCATATCAAGATGTGCTTTTTGCTGCAAATATCTGCCTACACAGAGGAGAAAGTCTCTAATATACACCTCGCTGTCTGTGGGCCACTGGGAGAAGAAAGCTGCAGATTTGTGTGAACTCAACGGAAATAAATATCTGGTTGTTGTAGCACCCTAGGCAAAAACAGCTACTTGCATCCCATCCCCCCACCACTTACAAAAAATGTTTTTGCCATCTTTGTGTTTTAGTTTTTTTCCTCACAGAATCTTTGTGTGTCTCTTTCTCCCCCAACTGCTTTGTGTGTCTCTTTTTCCCCATCCTCAGCCCCCTGTGTGCCTCTCCCAAGCACCTGAGTGGGCCTCTTTCTTCCCAGCCCCTCTGTGTGTCTCTTTGTCCATCCAAGCCCCTCAGCGTCTCTTTGTCCTCCTCAGCCCTCTGTGTCTCTTTGTCCTCCTCAGCCCTCTGTGTCTCTTTGCCCTACTAAGCCCCCTGTGTCTCTTTGTCCTCCAACTCCTAGCAACTCTGTGTGTCTCTTTGCCTCCCAACCCCTTTGTTGGTCTCTTTCTTTCCCTTTCTCAGCCCCTGTGAGTGCCTCTTGCCACCAGGAACATTGTGGGTCTATTTCTCCCTCCCAGACCATCTGAATGTCTCTTTGTCCCTCCCAGCCCTTCTGTGTGCCTCTCCCTTTCAGCCCTCTGAGTGCCCCACTCAGACCTCTATGTGCCTCACTCCCCTCAGCCTCTCTGTGTCTCAGTAACCGCAACCAGCCCGTTCATGTGTCTCATTAACCCTTAGCCCCTCCATGTGTCTCTTTAACCCTCCAGACTCTCCATGTGTCTCCCCTCCATGTGTCTCAATTACCACCCATGCCTCTTCATTTGTCTAAGTCCACAGCCCCTCCATGTGTCTCCTTAACCCCCCAGTCTCCCATGTGTCTCCTTAACAACCCAGCCCCTCCATATGTATCCTTAACACCCTAGCCCCTCTTTAACACCACTCAGCTCCTCCATATGTCTCCTTAACCTTCCAGCCCCTCCATATGTCTCCTTAACCCCCAGCCTCTCCATATGTCTCCTTAACCCTTCAGCCTCTCCATGTGTCTCATCAACCCCCCAGCCCCTCCATGTACCTCCTTAACCTCCCCAGATCCTCCATGTGTCTCCTTAACCACTCATGTGTCTCATTAACCCCCCCCCAGCCCCATGTGTCTCATTAACATATGGAGTGGTTTACTTGTGTTTACTGTTAACCTTTGAATGTAAGGCTGTGTCTGTATGTAGTCAGGGCTGTATTTAGCATAAGGCTAACAAGGCATTTGCCTTGGGCGGAACTTTCAGGGGGGCGGCTGCCCTCTAAACGCCCTAGCAAATGTCCTGTTAGCCTCATTCCATGTGGGGCCCCAAGAGCTGGCCAGCTGGCCACCTCAGGGCCCCCCCGAGGCGGGCCGTTGCTTATTTTGTAGAGGGGCGGGGGAGCTCCCTCACAAGCCCTGCAATGATTCTAGGAGCTGGAATATGACGTCACTAAGTGGCACATGAAGGCTGAGCAGGAAGATTACAGCTCCCTCGCCGCCTTCAATTTACCACCCGCCCATCCGCACAGCACGACAGGAGCCAGCCCAGCAGCCCCACTGTACCCCAGGGACATTAGTCCACTGGACCCCAGGGACATAATCCACACTAGACCTAAAGGTAGGAGGCTGGGTGGATTTAAATAAAAATTAAGGTACATATACATTTTTGAGTGTGTCAGTATCAGGGCATGTGTTAGTGAATGTGTGTGTGTGTCTGTGTCTGTCTGTCAGTGTAACTCAATAAATGTGTGTGTCTGTCAGTATGTCTGTCAGTGAATGTGTGTGTCTGTCAGTGTTTTTTTCTGTGAGTGTGTGTGACTGTCAGTATAAATCTGTCAGCAAATGTGTGTGTGTGTGTGTATCTCTTAGTGAAAGTGTCTATGAGTGAGTGAGTGAGTGAGTGAATGTGCATGTGTATCTGTCACTGTAAGTCTGTCAGTGAATGTTTGTGTCATTGAAAGTATGTTAATGTATGTGTATCTGTGAGTGTAAGCAAATCAGCGAATGGGTGTGTCAGTGTGTGTCTGTCGGTCAACGGGCGTATTGGTCTTAAACAGGAACAGGTGCGGTCTTGACAGGAACGGGTGGGTCACATTTAGATTGGGGAGGTCCCCGAGTTTTGTCATGCTTAGGGAGCACGAATCCAAAATACATTCCTAAATGTAGTGCTAATGTTTGAATGCTGGAGTTTAACTGCTGAGATGTCTACACATATACACTAACACACACATCCATATAAACAGACACACACAAACAGATACAAACACTGACACACACTAAAGATACAGACTAACACGCAGATGCAGACTAATACACAGATACACAGACAAACACTAACTCATATAGATACACACTAACTCAGATACATAAGTACGCAAATAACACATGTACACATATTACATATTTTAACCACCCCCCTGCTTCGATACCTTTTTGGCGCATGAGGATGGCTACCCTGGGCTCTTGATCGCATTCCTTTCTCTCTCTTGGCTTGTTGGTAAGCAGGGAGGGGGAGGAAGTACAACATTACACAGAGCACCCTAGGGTCTGTGCTCAGTTGTTTTGTTGTATCTCTAGAGTACAGAGCCAGATCCTGCCTTAAGTAAATTGATTAACCTCACCTGTGGATTTCCTGAATCAACACTTGTCTGTCTGAATTCTGCTTTGGTTAACCCCTGCAACCCTGTTCCAGCCTTGGTTAACCCCTGCAACCCTGTTCCATTCTGGTTAACCCCTGCAACCCTATTCCAGCCTTGGTTAATCCCTGCAATTCTACTACAACTTCAATCAAGCCTTTCATCATTTGCCCAGTGCTGAAATAAAGGACTTTTATTTCTTATGAAGCTATTGCCTTATTTTCTGTTTCTATTTTGCATTGGGACTTTTTCCTTGTTTGCTTCATAAAAAAATCCTTAAATTCAGTGACAGTGTCCATATAAAATCTCTGCATCCCGAGCCCATTCACCCCAAACCCGTGACACTTGCGCATCTCAGAGACATGTCATGAGCAAGTATCCAGGGATTAATCTAATTTACATGCCATGACAAAAGTGCCTGAAAGAGCAGGCAAATTAAATACATACAAACTTGTGAGAGTATTAAAAATAAATAGAACAACCCAATCCTAACTTTTAGATATCTATTTGGTCGTACAAAAATCCTGCATTTCCTCTTTAAAGTTTCAAACTCACAAACAATAGGAACAAACTAATCATTTGTTAATATTAACTTCATTTGCTCTTACTAAAAAAACCTTAAAAATATTAGAAAAATACTGAAACAAGCACAGTAAAAGACAAAATATTGCAGAATCGCCTTGTCCTTCCCATTGCAACTGAATTGCTACAAAACATATTAGGCTTGATTGCAAGTAGTGGCAGTTTCCCGACTGCAAAATTTCACAAGTAGCAACAGGGAATTACTGGCTGGAAGTACCGAAAGCCTTTCTCTAAGTAGCGGCTAATGGCACTCGTTAATTTTTTATCTACTAGCCATTACTTGGCTGCTTGTATCTGAACTGGCTTTCAGTCCTGTCATTACTCACCATCAACTGCTGTTAACCCCAAAAATGTTAACACCAGCCTCTGGCCTGATGTAAAGAAGTTGATGATGGCTAAATGTCTGTACATTCTATTGAAAGAAAATATCTTGTCCCAACCCTGTCTCTAACAAGGTTATCTACTAAGCACAGAATTTTGCCTGGATGGACAAAGTTTGGCAAAAATAACCATGTCAGCAAACATGCCCAAACCTGCTTGGCAAGTGGGGGGCATATGGAGGTAAAATACCTCCATTATAGTAATATGGGGGTCTTATTGATTCGCTCAGGCCGCCTGAAGTCTGACAGCATTTGGATTTAGTAAATGAGTATTGCCAATATGAAGTATGTAGCAGACTCTATTCCCTTGTGTTTGGTTGTCCTTACCCCCTTATTCGTCTCCCGAATGACTGGTGTGTGGTCCCCTTGTTATGCCCCAGCGAACACCGACCTCCCCTGGCTGTTAACCACAAATTAACAACTTGACACCTTTGCTTGAGGGCTTTCCCTGGGTGGTGCATGGCAGCCATTTTGTCTCCCGAATGCAGACAGCCTGGAACTATTTTCGGCCTCACGTCTCCGCGAACCTGGGCAAAGATGGTACCGCTGCCCACCCCACTTCCCAACCAACTAGAAGAACGGCGTTTGGGAGATAGGATCTACCGAACAGGAGGAGCATTCGTTCCATAGCAGCCAGGGGGAGCGTTCGTTGGTGTTCGCACAGGAACCCATGAAAGCTGACTGGCCATCCTGTCCAATCCTCTGGAACTGGTTCGTGGCCGGTCAGTCAAAACATTATTCGAACAGAATTTTTGTTCTACAAAACTGATCTAAGCGCTTTTTAGATATGTTGTGCTCTCAGATCAGGGCTATTCGGAAATATGATTTTTGTGGGGTTCCTGTGTATTTTTGGGGTATTGTAAAAAAATTTGTGTATTTTTGGGGTATTGTAAAATGTATTTAACTTTCTGTATTTAAAAGATAATTGAGTTATCCTAATTTGAGCTCAATTATCTCTCAAACACAAAGGCTCTTGTGAAGGTACCCCTATGTTCTTGATGTGAAAAAACCCCACGCTAGGGGCCAGTGCATAAAAGCCATGTGTGGCAGAATAAACTTCAGTTGTACTCCCAGAACTGTGTGTTACTGGGGAGGAGGTGGGCTATTCACTTGGCAATTTCTTTTTCCTGATTCCTGCTCGTGGTGAGCCAGTGGAGGAAAGTCCTGGGCAGGACTAGGGCTCTGCTACATTGGATGGCAGCGTCGGTATCCAGAGCTCATGGTGGAACAAGAGCCACAGTGGTGGATAGCAGTACCGAATAGACAGTGGATGGAGATTGATTATACCATCCTGAAACGGTCCACGCTAAAGGATCTCCTGGAAGCAAAAGGGATAGCAGCAAGTAATAAGAAAAAGGCAACCCTCATTGCAGAACTGATGGTGGAATACTGAACCAACGGCGCTTCGGATTAGAGCTAACAGGAAACAAACAAATCCCAAAGGGAACTGCAATTCAGAAGTTCTTGCTGAAAAAGAACAAATGACAAACTCCCGAAAGGACACAGGCGGTAACCATAGTGCAAGAGGGTTAGCCACAAATATCCAATGGAGCTTTTAAAAACGTTGTAGAGGCGGATATTGATGCTTTCCTCCAAGACTTTGAAAGACGCTGTACATTACATAGGATCAGTCCCAAAGATTGGGTTCCGCTTCTGGCTAGCACACTGTCGGGAAGAGCAGCCAAAGCCTACCAAACAGTCCCAGACGAGGAAATTCAAGACTATGTTCAGGTCAAATCAGTTATATTATCCAAGTATGCCATCACTCCGCAGTCATACCGCAGGCGGTTTAGAGAACTCAAAAGCGACAAAGACTTTCTTGCCGAGTGGGCATGCTGGCTACACAGAGTTGCTCTGGGATGGGTACAAGCCCACCACGTGAGCACCATGGAAGAACTATTACAGCTGGTGGTATTAGAGCAGTTCTTTAATGGACTGGCTCCAGAGATCCAGGAGTGGGTACGGGACCGCAACCCCACCACCATCACAGAGGTGGCAAGGTGGGCAGATGAGTACCTAGATGCCTGCTGACATCAAAGACCGGTCCAGCCAAAGATGTTTGCCCAACTTGTGCTACCCCCTCCAGCACCAATGGCACAATCCAGAAGCACAGGGAAATTCCATCCCCCACTGCCCTGTTTCCAACAGCAAAGTAATGTGCAGTGCCATCTGTGTAAAAAGATGGGGCACATGAGTAAAGGAAAGTCCCAGGAACAGACACCGGGCACAATGGATCCATCCCGGACCCCCTCCAGGAGCCAGAGCAGCGTCCCACTACTACCAAGTGGAGGCCCAACCCGTTATTTTGCTCCAGGACAACCTGAGGAGAACTGGGAGGTCATTGAGTCCACTAACAGCCTCTGGGCCCAGTAGTCCTAGTGCCGAAACAGGATGGTACGACCCGTTTCTGCGTGGACTACCGTAGGTTAAATGATAAGACTGTGTCAAATGCCTATCCTATGCCTTGGCTACATGAGTTGCTAGACCGGATTGCTAGGGACCAGTACCTCACTACAATTGACCTTTCTAAGGGGTACTGGAAGATTGCTCTAGCCACGAAGTCATCCCTAAGTCGGCCTTCGTCACCCCGTTCAGCTTGTATCAATTTAGGGTCATGCCATTCAGGATGAAGTTCCAGAAGATGGTAGACTGGCTCCCAGATGGTTTCCAATATTATCCCTGTGCATATCTGGATGATATTGCCATATTCAGCGATACCTGGCAGGTGCACTTTGCCCATATAGGAGCGGTCTTAGATAGGGTCAGGGAAGTTGGCTTAACGCTTAAGCCCAGCACATGTAATGTAGGCATGGGCGTGGTACACTACCTCGGTCACAGAGTGGGATGCGGGCAGCAAAGGTCTGAGCCCGCTAAGATTGAGGCAGTGGCCCAGTGACCTACCCCAAGACGAAGGCTCAGATGTTAGCTTTCCTTGGGACAGCAGGGTATCATAGGAAGTTTGTGCCCAATTATAGTGCCCTGGCCAAGACCCTTATAGATCATACCCATAAAAACCTTCCCCGACAGGTAGTCTGGGCCCCGGATTGTGAGCAAGTTTTCCAGCAGTTAAAACAAGCACTTGCCAATGTCCCTGTCTTGGCAGCTCTCCATACAAATAAATGTTTTTTTGTTCACACAGATGTTTCTATGTTTGGATTGGAAGCAGTACTGAGCCAAGTTGGCCCGACGGCGGAGAACATCCCGTGGCTTACATCAGCCGCAAGCTTTTACCAAGGGAAGTAAGCTACGCTGCCATCGAGAAGGAATGCCTGGCCATCGTGTAGACCCTAAAAAAGTTACAGCCCTATTTGTATTGACAACCATTCTCCTTGCTCACAGATCACAACCCTTTGGTATGGTTGAACCGGGTGGCAAGGGACAATGACAGGCTGCTGCGCTAGAATTTGGTGCTGCAGCCTTTTCACTTCGCGATACATTACCGCCCCGGTAAACAAAATGGAAATGCTGACACGTTGTCCAGATAGACAGAACTTGAAAAGTGATCTGTGAGCATCCCCGCACATCCCCAAGTCGATCTGTCAGGATCAGACTTTATGCCGGATTGTGGTTACGAGGGTGTGTTCGTTGGTGTTCGCACAGGAACCCACAAAAGCCGACTGGCCATCCTGCCCAATCCTCTGGGCTATCACCTCCGTCCAGTCTGTCAAAACTTTATTTGAACAGAACTTTCGTTCTACCAAACCGATCAGAGCGTTTTTTTGATATGTTGTGTGCTCAGATTAGGGCTATTCAAGAATATGATTTTGTGGGGTTCCTGTATTATTTTCCTGTGTTTTGGGGTATTTTAAAAATGTGTGTAAGTTTCTATATTTGAGAGATAATTGAGTTATCCTAATTTGAGCTCAATTATCTCTCAAACACAAAGGTTCTTGGGAAGGAACCCCCGTGTTCATGATGTGAAATCCCCATGCTAGGGGCCAGTGCATAAAGGCCATGTGTGGCAGAATAATCTTCAGTTGTACTCCCAGAAATGTGTATCGCCCGGTTACTGGGCAGGAGGTGGGCTATTTACTTGGCAATTTCTTGTTCTGGATTTCTATTCTTGGTGATCCAGCGGAGGAAAGTCCTGGGCAGGACTAGAGCTCCTGCAAAGTATTTGCCCGCTGAGAGCACTATCAGCCAGCAGGCAAATAGTTACAAAAAAACCTCAGTGGCACAAATGTTTGTTATAGCAACTGGTCAGCTTGCTAGCCATCCGCCACATTAAAAAAGGTTTTTTTTTAAACTAACAAATAAATAAAAATTCTATGGGAGTCCGTAAGACATTACTATAATGCAGGTGTTTTACCTTCCTTTCTAATAACATGTTAAAACTAGCGACTGGGCAGACATTCACTGCCCAGCCACTAGAGAAGACCCTATCCCATTAGGGGTGTTTCCCCTTTTATTTTAGGGCATGTCCCCATCGGTCCACACCATCTAAAGCATATGGTGTCATTCCACAGAACCCTTCCCCATGAGATGGGGCTTTTCTAGTGACTGGGCAGCCCAGTTGTTAGTGTTAACATGCTAGTAGATGTGCCCTTACTTCTGCATGGCAGGTGGGAACATAGGGAGGTTTACAAGCTCCTTTACAGTAGTATGGGGGTCTTTTTGATTGCCATAGTCTATTTATTTAATCAAGAGCTGGCCAGCTGCCACATAATTAAATCTCGCACTGTTGGGGATTATTTAACCAGCCAAATAGTTCTGATGTTTTTTTAAAACTCCCCGCACGGATTTGAAGCTTCTGGTCTAGATTTTGCAGTCTGAATGGACTACAGGCCGTCAGTCTTACCATCCTGATGCATCTTGCCTGTCACAACTGCTCATGCACAGGTGTGTGTTCCTGTGCTTTTTCAACAAGCCGCTAATATGAGAGTAATTGATATTTGTAACGGCAGCCGTTATCAATGAAAAGATAAAAAAAAAAAAAAACAGGTTGTAAATGAGCCGATTTATTATCCACCATAGGCAATTTTCACAGGCATGCAACTGCAAAAAATTGATATAAGTATCAGCTGATATACAAGGTTACGCAAGGATACTTGTAAAATAAATAAATAAATATCAGCATCTTAATTTAGGTTTATCTAATGTTTTCCTAAAATACACAGTTTAGCACAGGTTACAACAGGGTTTAACATTTTTGCTACTGTTTTTTACATGCTGCCAAAGCTAGAATAACTGCATCCCCCTTTATATTGCAAATAGGTTTATAAAAAAACTAAGCCTGGTTCATGTCAGGTAGTTTCCGGCACAGCTAGGGTTACCAGCAGCCGTAACAGATTGCCAGTTCTTGTCTTCTGCCACCAGATGTGTCTCATGTTGAAAAGTGTAAGAGACTCTAGTTACATGGAATGTAATACAAGAAGAATAGCTGATAAGAAGACATGAGATGGAATTGGGCAATATATATTATCATTTATATAGAGCCAACATATTCTGCAGCGCTGTACAATATTATAAAGAGGGAGATGTAATACATGCCAGGGGGCATGATATGGAAAGGGTGACTGGGATTAATGAGGGTGAGAGTGGTAGTAAGGGATATTTGAAAAGAGGGATGGCATATGACACATGAACACAACCTCTCACACCCCACATACATACACTGCACCCCTCTCACACACATCCTGCACCCCTCTCACACATGCTGCATCCCCTTTAGACGCAACATCCCAATTTTTAGATGGGATGCCAGCACATCCTTGGGCCAATATCTACAAAGTGACAATTCCTCTTTACTTAATAGATTTCATCTTGTATAGCTCCTACACCTATACAAGGTAAGACATAGCAAGGTAGTATGTAATGAATGTATAACTTTGCACGTGGCCCTTTTATAAATATTGTTTTTAATGTGGCCCTCGGATTACCTAAGGTTGGACAGCCCTGGTTAATGGACTCAGTTTCTGGATAAAATGGAATTATATCTAATAAAAATTAGGAAAATTAGATTTCAATAGTGCTAGAATTTTTTGTCCAAAATATTTATGAATAAAACATAAATCTTTGCGATTCTGCTTTTCCATAGTGCATGTTTGCGGTCTGTAGCATTACATTTGTAAATAAAAACTCATAATATATATATCCTTGCATTATTATTGTTATTATTGCCATTTATATAGCGTCAACTTATTCCGCAGCACTTATATTATTATTACAAAGGGGAACATTAACAATAAATGAGACAATTACAAATTTTGACAAAAGGACCCTGCTCAAATGAGCTTTCAATCATTGTTTTACTTGTTAAAAATCAATTTATAGAGAAAGGATACGACCCTATTCCAATTCAACAAATATGCGAGGAGATAGAAATGAACCAGGTGATTAGTAATTGGAACACAAAACTAGATAGAAATTAAATATGGAGGAGGATAAGGAGATCCCCTTAATCTTTAATTATTGTTTCAATACCATTTACGTAAAATCATACAAAGAAACTGGCAAATTTTAGATGAAGATCAGGACATCCCGAGTTTCCTTGGCAATAAACTTAAAATAATTTTTAGGGGGGACAAATAATTTTAGGCAGATTCTTACTAATAGTTTTTTTAGAAAAAGAAGAAGCACTTAAAGATAAGAGTATTTAACCCCTTACGGACACATGACATGTGTGACATGTCATGATTCCCTTTTATTCCAGAAGTTTGGTCCTTAAGGGGTTAAAGGGACACTATAGTCACCTGAACAACTTTAGCTTAATGAAGCAGTTTTGGTGTATAGAACATGCCCCTGCAGCCTCACTGCTCAATCCTCTGCCATTTAGGAGTTAAATCCCTTTGTTTATGAACCCTAGTCACACCTCCCTGCATGTGACTTGCACAGCCTTCCATAAACACTTCCTGTAAAGAGAGCCCTATTTAGGCTTTCTTTATTGCAAGTTCTGTTTAATTAAGATTTTCTTATCCCCTGCTATGTTAATAGCTTGCTAGACCCTGCAAGAGCCTCCTGTATGTGATTAAAGTTCAATTTAGAGATTGAGATACAATTATTTAAGGTAAATTACATCTGTTTGAAAGTGAAACCAGTTGTTTTTTTCATGCAGGCTCTGTCAATCATAGCCAAGGGAGGTGTGGCTAGGGCTGCATAAACAGAAACAAAGTGATTTAACTCCTAAATGACAGTGAATTGAGCAGTGAAATTGCAGGGGAATGATCTATACACGAAAACTGCTTTATTTAGCTAAGGTAATTTAGGTGACTATAGTGTTCCTTTAATTTCTTAAGGGAGAAAACTGGTTCCATTATTGTAAAAATTGTAGAGGTTGTGCGTTAAGAAAGAATAAATGTAAAAAGGTTAAAAAATTCACCTCATTTATTAACAAAATACAACATGATATTAAATCTTGTATTACGTGCAGTTCTAAAAATGTAATATATATGCTAACATGACCCTGTGGATTCCAATATATAGGGAAAACAACAAGAGCCCTCAAGATATGCATAAGAGAACATATAAATATTTATAATATTAATAGAAAATCTTATCAACACAGTGTATTTAAAAACTTTTTAGAGGTCCATAAAGGTGATGCCCGTGGACTAGATTTCATGGGCATTGAAAGTATTAAAACCCATTGGAGAGGAGGAGATATTAATAGTCTCCTTAGCAAGTCAGAGATGAGGTGGATTTTTAATATTGATACTTTATTACCCCACGGGTAAAATGACGATTTTCAAATAAACTCCTTTATATGAAATATGTTTTACTAATTATATTTATTTTTATACAGGTTTTATCAATTTAACTTGTTTTATATTATTAATTAGGATGCCTTTTACTGTCCTTTTAACCTCTGTGCTATCTGTTGAATATGTATTAAAGCTGACAATGTCTTCTTCTTATATATGTATTGTTTATACCATTTATTTTTACAGTGTATTCAATTGCTACCTTTTTAAGTAGGATATATATGTAACAGACTCCAAAAAAATGGCGCTAGGTTGCCCCAGAATAGAGACGTTAGAATGAGAGTTTACAGTTCCGAAACCGGCATCCATATAATGATGTCACTACGCAATTGTGTCAGGATCTCACTACGCAATTACGTCAGGACACTATGACATGTAAGAAAGTAAGCGCCCAGATGCAGCTTAATGTCGACAGCAGAACTACGGAGCGGAACTACTGGAAGACATTGGAGATTGGCGCCAATTTTGAAGGTTTAAAAGGAAGGACTATGGAGGATGATGACAGCAACCCACTTTTGAGAAAGGCGGTAGCCGAAACACGTCAGTGGACAAGCGGACTTTTAGTTTTTATGTGACGTCGTTTTTAAAATAGTTTTTTGTCCACCTATTTCACCTATTTCCAGCATCCTGGAGCATGGTGTAAGATCGAATTTACTGAGATTGGCAAAAGAAATATCCTGGCCCACCACTATCATCCGCTGTATCCTCCATATAATACCACTAGTCTGAGTCAGCTTTGTTAAGTGGCTCAGAACCATAGTTGGACCAGTAAAGTGTATATATATTTTAACTGTTAACTATATTACCCTATGGTCTATATTCATATTTTTAGATTCCACATCAATCGAGTATTTGTGGTATTTATGTAATACTGTGTAATACTTTTGTATTTTTCTATTGTTTTGCTTGAAGAGTTACGTCATATATATTTCCAGCATTTCGTGTATTTACGGAATTTAAAATCTAAATAATTAATAGTAGAAATAAGATAACCAGATAGAGCCATTGACCTAACATTTTTTCTTGCAGTCTTTACTGTTAATCTTGTTCATCAAATAGCCGACACAGTCAGCACACGGAATTATTCACTAAACTTCAAATTGAGGCAAATCAAATTCAAATGGCAAACTAAAGCAAAAATAGATTATCTGGAAAATTCTCAGACTCAGATAATTTCTTCGCTTTTTCACTTTTTGCCAAAATTTTGCTTTACGGATTTCAATTTACTGTGATTCTCAGTCTAGTGAACAGACCGCACACTAAACATTGTGCATTAAATTATGTGAGAGAAGCACAAGAAAGCAATGGCATTCCAGAACTTGCATTTGAAGATATATATATATATATATTTTTTTTTTTTACAACTGTGCTAACACTCCATTTCAATCAGGGTTACTCACTAAAGTGTGATTATTTTTCATTTTTTATTTACTTATTTTTTGTTGAAAGCAGGGGATTCATTTTACATTCTAGGCAAAAACAGCCAAACGGAATACAGAGCTGCCTTTTAAAATATTGTCAATTTAGCCTCAAATGTGAAATTCACTTTGAATTCACTACAATTCACACTTTAATGAATAATCCAGGTAGGTTGCAGAACCTGGCAATATATAGGAATTGTCAGTGTTCTCGGTACACTCTCGACCCCTAGTGTTCATAGTTAGTATTGCGCTGACTGCATCATTCACCCAGAGCAGAACTGAATATAATCTGACGCCGCCATAGTGAGAGCAGGCACAGACACTGTGAATTCGATTCATGAAGCTCTCACCGATGTACTGTTTGCTATTGACCCCTATCTGGCGAGCTGGGCAGTCTGCCGACGTGTGTTAGCGATGGAAGACTGAAATATCAGCCTTAGAACACCATGATAGCCGCGCTCTGTGTATGATAATAGCTGCTGTCCTTGGACAAGGCAGGAGACAGTTCCTCTTTAGCAGGTAATATGCTGCAATGAAACGACTGCTTTAAAATTGCTAAATCTATACATTTACAACCGTCTAATAGCAACTTTATTAATCAGACATTTCTATGGGCTGCCGTGCCTGAACTTAAATAACCCTGCCCGGGCATTAGCAGGTTAATCCTTGGTACACGTCATAGGTTAGCTCAATGCATAGCTACATTGAGACACAGTTATCATTGTGTACAAAACATGCTCACTTTTATCAGATCAAAATATAATACATGATGGATATTATTTAACACAACTCCCAATCTCAATTCCTAATCCCAGTAGAATCCAAGAGATCAAGAACTTGATACTTAAGAACTTGATACTAAAATATTAAATCCAGAAAGGCTGATAGCACAGGAGTTAGTACCCCCTACTGCAGTGGCACTAGTACATGCGATCAATAGTAACATGAGCAATTGAAAAAGTACTTAAATCCTGGCTAAAACGAAAATGACACTTTCTGTTTAAATCATTTGGTGATATTATTTATATTATGGTTATTAATGCAATATAGTCACCTGATCGTTTTCACCCCAGAGCTAAGGTTAATAACACTTGCTTTCTAAGAATACCCTTTGCACTCAGCATGCTTTGAAGCTGCCATCCAATGCTTTTCAGGGTGGCCTTTGGAGAGGCTCAGCTAGTCCAGCCCCTTTCCCTTGCTCTGTTTATTTTGGAGCAAGGACATCAGCTGCTGCAACTGTCATTGACTCTTCAATGAATGAGAGCAGAGGACATCTGAACAACCTGTGCAGTTGAACCCCAGAGGATTTGGTGGAGCTGGGTGACAAAGGAGAGATTTAAAATGAGAAGCAGGAGCAATTCTGGAGTTCGTCTTGATGGCTATGCTAGACTTGTTCAACAAACCATCCTATGCCACCAGGTAAGATCCTAGTAACTCAGTTTATATGGAATGTACCATGATATGCTATGCACATTAATATTTATACTGTACCTACTGCATGTGGTATATGGCTCCCCTAGTTTATGGTGTTTTGTATATTTTCACTGACTGTATGTTTTCTCTTATTTTACCACACCATAAACACACCCCAGGGCATTCCCTGCTAAAGGCCGAACACTCCTTTGTATGGACAGTTTTAACAGGTTAATTGCTAGAGCTCATTACCCTACAAAAGATTTTAGTTTTATGTAAATTGCCATTTTCTCTCATGATGAAATCTCTAGATCCTACGGGGTATTCAGAAGAGATGTGCAGTAATAAAACATATACCCAGGACATACTTGAAAATGAGAGAAATCTCAATGTATCTTTCCTGGTAAAATATTTTTTAAAATATTTTATAAATAAATATTTCACATCTGTATAGCATAGGCTATCTTTATTTTATAAAACAAACACAAATTATTTTAGGAAACCCATTCCTTTTGGATTCATTAAAAGTGTTAATCTATTTATTATTAACTATTTATATGATTCCTTGTAATATCTGTAGTTTAATATTGGGTATATTTAAATGTACATCTATTTGTAAAGTTTTTTCATTCTGAAGTTTATTTCTATTTATGCTGCTGGCAAATATATTTTTTTTATTGTTTTATTATTAATACAATCTTTTAAAAATCATATTATACTAAGAATACTGTGTGAATGCTATTTTAATGTTTTATTATTAATACAATCTTTTAACAATCATATGATACTAAGAATACTGTGTGAGTGCTATTTTATTGTTTATTTGTAATAAAATAATGTGAATTTTAAAATATTGTAAGAATGCTGTGTTAGCCTTTGCCCACTTCTAGCCCTGAACTGAGCATTGAGCATATAATGTCGAATCCATATTCTGTAATATTAGGAGTTTTTGGTAGGAATGTTAAATGCAATGCAGATAACTCAGCAGTTACAAAGGGGCAATTGGCTTTATGTATAGAGAGAAATTGTGAAAGAAAGTTATAAAAGTGGAACAATTAGAAGGGCGGTTCCAGTGGTTTCCATGGCGAGTGATCCATTTACAGTATTGACACAGTTTCTCTGCACACTCATTGTGATTTGTATTTTATCTTATCACTGTTTTTTGACTCCTGTGGGACAATTGAGTGTTGTTTGTTAGCATAAGGCAGCGAGTGTATCTAACAAGTACATTTAATCAAAAGTTTTGCCTGTTAAACTAACAACTCAGGGTGAGCCATTTTAACCCCTTAAAGATTAATTCTATTTAATGCTGTAAATACAATCTAGATACCAAAGACCTTATGTCAGCATTGAACGCCCGGCCTATTTACCATTGGCTATATTATGAAACACCTGTCTACATATTTATTTTATTATACATTTGTATGGTTTTCAGTTTTGTATAAAGACCTCCCACCTTTAAATAAGTGGAATAGTCTACATTGATATTGAATTTTAAAAAGGCTTGTTTGTTATTTATTCCATCACAGGTCCATACAGGGTTAACATTTTGTAAAATCTGATGCAGTGACTCTACCAGTCATATTCCGTACGCATGTCAGACAGCACAAGCATTTTGTTTACTAAATTTTGGCCAAATTACCACATGCTCTGTTCAGTGAATGGAGCTCTTTTAAAGTTAACCATGTTTATAAAACATAACTTAGGTTACCACACTTAAAATGTTGTTTAAAATCGTACATGCTACTATGATATTTAAACTTTCAAATTAGAAATATGTTAACGTATATAAAAACTTTAAAAAATGTATTAATGTACTTATCTTTAAACAGATCGTAAAATAATCTGATTGTATTTATTAAGATAAGGAACACACAAACATTTGTTTTAACTATTATGACAATAGGACACAAGACTTTACTGTAAGCAATTTAAAAAACAAACAAACCAAGAAATCTTCAAGATTTGCATAGGAGGTTCTGTGTTTGTACATAAGAGCCAGAACAGAGGATGTGGTATGGACAACACTGGAATATGTGCAGTGTTTAAAGGAGAAGTAACCAAATCAAAGAGAAAATAATGCAGATACAAGTTATCCAATGGATGGAAATTTTTTTAGGAGAGTTAAAAACCATACCATGTTTTAATATATTAAAAACTAAAGGTCAACATTCTGTTTCCCCCACAGTAGTATTCCTTTAGTTGCTTGTGGATAGATAGTGCTGCCACTGACATTTGAATCCAGGCATATGTTATTCACGTAGCAATCATCACAGTCTGGAATTGTGCCTGTCGGTGTATACTATAGAAAGGGAAGCCCTTCTGTGTACAGATCAATGGCACGGCACCACTTAGTTGTAAATTTAGAAGCACTCAGTGCCAGGAATAGCATGGGAACACATTTTACACGTAGGCCCGAAAATTACTTCTTCACTTGTGTATCCTGGTTGCCTCTGAAGCTTACAAGTGTTTAAAGAAAATTGTATTGATTTGAAATTTTAACCAATTATATATTCTCTGACCTAAGAATGTGTGCTGCATTGGCATCCCAGCATAATTCTGTGAATCAAGTTTAGCCAAAAAATTTAATAAAGCAGTGTCTTTACATACTTTCAAGGGGTCATATTTAGGAGGGACAGTCCATATTCTGTGCTCAAATCCTTGTTTTTTAAGAGCTCTATATTGTTGATGTGTCTGAGTGTATAACAGAACTCCACAGCAATAATACTCACAGTAATTTGTCTATAAACTGCAATAAATGTGTTTAGAAATCAGTCGGTGTCAATAAGATACATTGACTTTGTTCTAAATTATAGTTTATCTTCATACATTTTTATTAGAAGCTCGACTAAATTTCTCAGAAAAGCTTGTCCCTGGCCACATCCACACTCATACCACTAGCATTAAAGTGTCCCTCTTTATGCATTTGAAATGTTGGAAGATATGTTATGAAGTAACACTAAACCTTTTGCGGCATTTTGTTTTTTCCCCTCCCACCTCACCCCGCACACTCCACCAAGTGACCTCTAAGTCCAGGGAAGGCCCTGTGTTGATGTTGTCTGTACCAGGCATGTAGCAGTCAGGTGCAGGAAGTATGAAGCAGCATGTATCTATATAGGTTTGTTTGGTATTTGTGGCAGAGGTGGCAGTACCACAGCTACCGATTCATAGAAAAAAGTATTTTATATATATAATAGACAGCAGAAAAAAGGGATAAAGAAAAGAAAATCTGAGTTCCTACTTACAAACAGGGCAATGTAACTAGTGAAACACCAAATTTTGACAAAAACCAGGGCTCTCGCTGGTACTCATAGCATGCTTACTCTTCATTGGCATTGTTATCAATTCCATCTAAACTGGATGAGTCAGTGGCTGTAAACACATTTAATTATGGATAACTAAACGTGTACATGTTAGTTACTAATAAAGAGTTTTCCTGACTCCAACATTTTGGTCCTGGTTCCTAAATTCAAGCAGAGTTCAAATAACCAGGCAATAAACCATAAGATCATAACTATTTATTTGTCAATTATCCCTTTTATGTGAATGTATTTGATTGTCTTTATACTTTGTGTTTACAAGTGAATGAGGAGTTAATATGTTGAAAAAACACTTATGTAAATGAATGGCCTGAGGTAAACTGCAAAGTTATGGCCATTGTTGTATAGCTAGTGCTTGAAGGCTGTATTTTGCTCAAACCTTAAAAATAAACAAATCTGGGTACTTTTTGAAATGAACTTGCTTGGGGAGAAAGTTGAACCAACATATTAACCCTTTAATAGCTTACCATGGAATCTGGAAGCTTCACAAGTCAGCTATATAAGAACTTTCAAATAAATAAATACACTGAAGATTAAACATAATGGTAATGGTTCTTTTTAAGTCTGTATAACACTAAAGGTAAACCAGTAGCAAACAAGCCTTCCGCTGCTGGCATACACCACTTAACCTGATTACAGTCAGGTAAAGACTAATAAAATATACAATGTTTTACTACAATGGTAAAGATATACCAATAGTAAAAAAGTGCGTAGCGCTTAAAGTGGTGTTACACTTACCCCCTAGGGGTTGAACAATGATAACACAAAAAAATAAAAAGGGAACACGTATAGTGTAATAACGTAGATATTAAGTCAGTGGAGTAAATTAAAAAAGGATCCACTCACGTGGTAAAGAGCCCAGTATGGATAGGCTCCGGTCACCTCCGCTTTAGTGTACTATGGTGGCACTCAACCTTTTCATTGAAATTATAGCTGTCCGTATCCTCATAAGAAAGGAAACAAAACAGGAAGGAGAGACAGGAGGGGGGAACAAGCCTTACTGCACAAACTTAACAACAGGTTATTACTGTAGTGCACAGTTTGCTTAGCACCTTTTAAGGTGCTTGGACCTGGCACCTAGTATATAAGCAGATGTATCAAAAAGGGAGATACTACGCTTCTTTACCTCGCAGCAGCAACAGTAGATGATCTACAGGACACTGTTCCAAATGTAGTAACAGAAATGTATTCAATAAAACATATATTAAAAAACATCCATGTAATTCATTATCCGAGAGATGTTTCGCCAGTCGCAGCCTGGCTTTATTAATCGGTAACATTCTGCTGCAGATCCTTCAGTTTAAATATCCCTGGGTTTATTGTAATTGGTGAAGCATCACTCGCAATACCGCCAATCACGAGTGATGTTCCTGGAGGAGTGGCTGAGTGTTTTGCCCCTTTGCTTAAAGGGACACTATAGTTACCCAAAAGACTTTAGCTTAAGGAAGCAGTTTTGGTGTATAGATCATGATCCTGCAGTCTCATTCCTCAAATCTCTACAATTTAGGAGTTAACTCCCCTTTGTTTCTGTCCATGCAGTCCTAGTCACACCTCCCTGGCTGTGACTCACACACCATGCATGAAAAAAGAAAATGGTTTCACTTTCAATTAGATGTAACTTACTTTAAAAGTAATTATTGCCATCTCTCTAAAGTGAATTTTAATCCTACACAGGAGGTTTCTGTGGGGTCTAGCAAGCTATCAACAGTGCAGGGGATAATAAATTTTAAATTAAATAGAATTTACAATGAAGGAAGTGTGAACATTAGCTGACTCTTTACAGGAAGTGTTTAGGAAGGCTGTGCAAGTTACATGCAGGGAGGTGTGACTAGGGTGCATAAATAAAGTGATTTAACTCCTAAATGGCAGAGAGTTGAGCAGTGACACTGTAGGGAAATGATTTATACACCAAAACTGCTTCAATAAGCTAAAGTTGTTTAGGTGACTATAGTGTCCCTTTAATGACGTCGGACTCCTCAAGACTAATAAAATAGATGATTTGCAGTAATAAGTATAGTAAGTCTGCTATTCACAAAGTATGAGATAAGATGACATAACCTTAACCAACTTATTGTTCTGTGATGTAAAGTTTATTTCTCCTGATCTCTCATCTTGAATAATTGGTTCCAGGGCAGCTCAAGGCAAATAAACAAGAAAATAATGAAATACTTTTTTTCTTCCTTCTCATAAGCCTAACTATCCTATAGGCAGGGCCAGTCCTTGAAATGGAAGATAGAATGTTTATAACCCCAGCGTTACCTGCTCCTCCCCCACCTCCCCATACCTGTTGCTTACCTACTTCAGAGATGTAGAACCTGATGGTCCAGTGTTAGCATAATGTGGTGTTGTGTGCATTTCACTATTACTTGAGACCAAGGACATCACTCTGTATGCTCAAAACCTCACATTATTGCAAGGAGTGGGCACCTTGCTCTCATTTAAATTGATATGCCTAAAATAACACACTGTTTTTATTCCCTCAAATGCAAATTTCCTGTCGAGTTCTGCTTTACATATATACAGTAGAGCAGATCCATACTATGTACAGTACATGACATTAGCTTTACAATCTCACTCAACTTGTCCTTCACCATTCTCTATTACTTCTGTTACAATATTTGGAAAACTAAAGCCGAAATTGTCACAATAAAACCAATGGCACCGAGGACAGTATATGACATCATCCATTGTGCTAAACGATGCAGAGTACGACTGCAAGGGCCCTTTAATGTAAAACATTTAAAAACATTTTTTATGCTTTATTTATTACTGTCAAAGGAAGTGCAGGGCTGGACAGATGGATAGACAAACACTGTGCATTACTATCATCAGAGACAGAATTGACTAATAAAAACAAAAAAACTAAAATTTTATTTAATTTTTGTGAATCTTTGTTAGTTTTGTTATATACTCTTTTGGTCCATTTTCCATTTGTGCTATGTTTTCACTTAGTATTGGAATATTTTGACCAACTATAATATGTGAAATGTTAGTTTGCTACTCTGAAAGTTCTCACATAGAATGGACAGTAGAATTATATATAGACTTAAAAGAATTTTGTAAAAAAAATCCACATGGGGACATATCTACACCCAACTATAACCTAGGAACATTACTAGAAAGTCTAACATTCTACCAGACTATACATTCTCATCAATCACGGTATATTTCCAAAGACATTACATACAACTGTAAAACTTTGTTGAAAAAAACTAAACATTTGCCCATGGACTTTAACCCCTTAAGGACACAGCTTCAGAAGCTTGTCTTACGCTTAATGACACAAGCAATTTTTGCATTTTCTTGCTGTATGCGTTCAACTGCAATTTGCATCTCTCTCGTTTATTGCACCGACACATATTATATACTGTTTTTTAAAAGGACAGAAAGGGCTTTAATTTGATGTAACACACACACACACACACACATATATATATATATATATATATATATATATGCTTATTTATTATAAAAAAAAAGAAAAATGCAAAAAAAAGAAATATTTTTTGTACAGTTTTTGCAATAATAATGTGTGCCTAATTAGTGCAGGTTAAAGAAAGTAATTAAAAATAAATTCATTTAGTTGTTCTGATTTACAGAATATATAATGTGTCTGGGATTTTAAGTTTTTTTTTTTTTTTTGGTAATTACAGGTCACAAAGCACAAGGAGTAAAATAAACTTTTAATATGGAGCGATTTTAGAATTTGGTATGTTTGTCTTGTAAGCTTAATAGCCATAAAAGAGAACAAAATTGCCACACAAAAGTATATATTTATATAAAGTAGACATCACAGGCTATTGTTCTAAAGTTGTTTTGACACTTTCCATGTAGCCATTTCACCACCAATCTCTGCTAAATATTGGAGTAAAATTTTGTTGTTTGGGTTTTTTTGCACACAAACTTATAACAAAGAACTTCTCATGTGTATTTTGTAAAGTTGGTGTGTGCTATTCCTGTACAGTTACTTGTGTTCAGTTACTTCTGCTGAGTACAACGATACCCCCATTATATGTCTTTGGCATTATTTCGTGAAGCTACAGTGCCATATAGGAGACCTGTCCGTTTCAACATTTACAGTAGAATTTTGAGAGGCGGATTTAATAGGCCTATGCTTCAATTTGGGGTATTATAGCAGTTTGACTGTTCAAAAAAACCCCACAAAGGCCTACCATTTGTAAAAGTAGACACTCCAGGGTATCTCATATGGTGCATATTGTGCCTTAACATGCCCCCATTTTTTCACCAATATATGCCAAAGTATGTGGTAAAATATAATTTGGGATATTTTTTACATACGGATTACATTTTTGCTGGGCATTTTGTACATTTCAAACCCCCCCAAATTATGCTAAGTTACATCTTCTGAGTAAAACAATATGCCCAATGTATGACCAAGACAATATTTTGTGAAGTTACAATGCTGTAAAAGAAACGTGACAAGTTAAGGTTTTTAAGTGTGAATTTTCATGGAGGGTTTTGATGCGTCCGTGTCCCACTTTGGAGCACTTGAGCAGGCTACATATTACAACTACACCATAAAGGCATACCATTTCTTAAAGAACACATCCCAGGGTATTTCAAAAGGCATATTTTGAACCTTAGCGTGGGATAATTTTTCCGCTAGCTTGAACCAAATGTAGTGGTAATAAGCATTTTTTCTGCCTTTTTGACACACAAAGTGAGTTTGCGCAGTATATTTTTCAAACCTTATGTGTGCTACGACTGTATAATACTTCATATGTTGCTCAGCTGTGTCGGCTGAGTACAGCAATACCCCCGTATGTACCTTTGCCAGGTATATGTGGACATTGAAGGGGCACATTTGAGACACAGCCATTCCAGTTTTTCTCAAATTTAGAATTTTTACGCTGTGTCCATGTCCCATTTTAGAGTATTTTACAAGGCTATATAATCCAATTACACCATAAAGGCATACCATTTCTTAAAGAAGACATCCCAGGGTAATTCAAAAGGCATATTTTGAACCTTAACGTGGGATCATTCTTCCGCTAGCTTGTACCAAATGTAGTGGTAATGAGCATTTTTTATGTATTTTTTTACTTTGCAAAACCCGTTTTTAAACTTTTTTTTACTTATTACATTTTTTACACTTTCTTAACTTTTTTTACACTTAAAAATTTTTTTCTTAACTTTTCTTTTACAGTTAACCCCTAACTAGCAGTAAGCAGCACTAACAGTAAATCCCCCCCTTTCCCATAACTCCCATCCAGTCCAGCAAGCAAAATATATATAATTATAAAATATTTAAATTAATTAATTAAATAAATTGAACCCCTAAGGGTTACAAAATAAATAAAAATTAATCCTCAGGAGTTAAAAGAAATTAGATTACAGTATAATACTGTGATCTGTATTTTGATCACTGTAGGCAGTGATCAACTGGCAGGGAAGGGGTTAATTTTTATTTAGACTGGGTAAAGGGGGGGTGGTATTTTTTTTTTTACTTAAACGTTACTAAAACATTTTTTAAAAACTTTTTTTACCTTTTTAAAGCTTATTTTTATAACTTTTTTTAACGTTGACCCCTAGTTAGACTAACACCAAATTCCCCAATTCCCCACTAACTTCCAACCATCCCAGCTAGATAAATATATAATTTTTAAATATTTAAATTAATTAATAAAATACATTTAACCCCTGAGGGTTAAAAAAAAAGAATTAACCATCAGGGGTTAAAAAAAATAATCAGATGACATTAAAATGTATACCCTGCCAATTGATCACTGTAGTCAGTGATCAATTGTCAGGGAAGGGGTTAATTTTATTAAAGCAGGGGAAAGGGGGGGTGGGATTTAACTTTTTTTTTTACACAGGGAGAACATCAGCAGCACTGATCCGTCTCCCTGCACTTCACACTGAACCCGGAAGTGCAGGGAGGCGGAAGGTGAGTATACTGAGCACATGTGCTCGCTCTGACAGCCTGTCAGAGCGAGCACCGGTGCTGTGGCAGCTCGATCGGGTGCTCCCGGTCTGCCTCTAATACAGAGGCAGACCGGAGCACCATTAACCCCACGATCGCGGCGATCGCGGCAATTGCGGCGATCTGGGGTTAACTTTAGTAAAAGACGGAAATTTTCCGTCATCGGTCCTTAACTAAAGGACAAGGTTGATGGAAAATTTCCGTCTGCGGTTGGGAAGGGGTTAAATTGAGAAAGCAATTATAATCAACAATAACAAATCTATAGTTGCCTGATGACTTGTATTGTGTTCTGCTCTAAACTTACTTTGCATTTACCCAAACAAACTTGCTGTATTTGAATGACAATTCCGAGAACAAATTTGGAAACACAAAACAACTTTTCATATCCTTACGTGTTCTGATAATGGAACAATATGCAACTGCATACCAGCTAAAAGGACCACTATAGGCACCCAGACCACTTCAACTCAATGAAGCGGTCTGGGTGCCAAGTCCCCCTAGTTTTAACCCTGCAGCTGAAAACATAGCAGTTTCATAGAAACTGCTATGTTTACATTGCAGGGTTATTATTATTATTTTTATTGTTATTGCCATTTATATAGCGCCAACAGATTCCGTAGTGCTTTACAATATTATGAGAGGGGGGATTTAACATAAATAGGACAATTACAAGAAAACTTACAGGAACAATAGGTTGAAGAGGACCCTGCTCAAACGAGCTTACAGTCTATAGGAGGTGGGGTATAATCCAACCTCTAGTGGCTGTCTCCCTGACATGGAGTAAATCGCACTTATCTGACACTGGACGACCTCACAGAGTCCAGCGTTAAGTAAAATCCCTGATTTGAATGCATCCGCTCCTCTGGCCGCGCATGCGCATTCCACTCCACTCAGGAACTGACGTCGGTGGGGGAGGAGAGGTAACCAGTGCCGAGGGAGCCTGGTGCTGGTTTTACCCCTTCAGCGCTGAGGGAGGGGGTAGTCCAAGAGTCTATAGTGCCAGGAAAACGGGTTTGTTTTTCTGGCACTATAGGATCCCTTTAAGCTCATATTTGTATTAAATATATAAATAAAAATTTATTACAATGACGGCTTACATGGTACAATCAAACAGGACAGAAACTTGACTGCAGTGAAGGAGCAGGAACATGGCTGTCTGTTATTTTATTAATTCACCCTGTGCATAGAGAAATGGGAGGTGGACTTCATTAGCCTTCCTTAGACTCAAATGATCTTATTCCAAGACTCGAACAGCTGATTATGAAACCTAGGTGGCAAATCTTGGTCCCTATGTTGTTAGGTGATCCAGTCCTGCTATCTCTGCAATGAAGTGAGAAAAAGGGAAGCAAATATAGAGAGGAAATTAAGGTCAGCATTTTTTTTATTAAAGGGACACTCAAACAACTTTAGCTTAATGAAGCAGTTTGTGTATATAGATCATGCCCCTGAAGTTTCACTGCTCAATTCTCTGCCATTTAGGAGTTGAATCAGTTTTGTTTCTATTTATGCAGCTGGAGCCACAACTCCCCTGGCTGTGACTGACTCAGCCTGCATGATAACAAAATGGTTTAAAGGACCACTCTAGGCACCCAGACGACTTCAGCTTAATGAAGTGGTCTGGGTGCCAGGTCCAGCTAGGGTTAACCCATTTTTTCATAAACATAGCAGTTTCAGAGAAACTGCTATGTTTACGAATGGGTTAAGACTTCCCCTATTTCCTCTAGCGGCTGTCTCACCCTCAGGGCACTATAGTGCCAGGAAAACGAGTATGTTTTCCTGGCACTATAGTGGTCCTTTAATTTACAATCAGATGTAACTTACTTTAAATGTTTTTGCCCCATGCTCTGTAAATTGAACTTTAATCACACACAGGAGGCTCAGTGGTGTACACACAAACCATGGGGCCCCGGTGCGAAAATTATCAGTGGGCCCTCCCTCCCCCACACACACAGAAACATACAAACAAACAGACAGGCACACATATATACATACAGACAGACACATACAGACAGACACACACACACATACAGACAGACAGACACACACAAGACACATACATAAAAAACAGGCAGACACACACACACACAGACATGCACACATACAGACAGACACACACACACACACACACACAAGATGCACATACATACATACAAACAGACAAGCACACACACATACAGGCAGACACACACACACAGACATACATACATCCACAGACAGGCACACATGGCTCAGGTGAATGGGAGTCAGAGTTCCCACTCTGACTCTCTCTGCTTCCTCCTGCGCGGCTCTCAGTGTTAGCTGGGAGGAGTGATGTGCAGTCACTTCCTCCCAGCAGTGATGTCATCACAGGGGGCCCGGTCAGCGCTAAGCGCTTTAGCAGCGCGACCAGGCCCCCTTACCATTCCGGAGAAGATGATGGCGGCGGATACCTGGTCACAGGGGTCCGCAGGGCGGCCGAGCCTGCTGAGTGGCGGGCTGGGTCACAGCTGCGTCCCCTGCGACCACGGTATGTATGCTGCTGAGGAGGCTCCTGCAGGGTCTATCATGCTATTACCAGAGCAAGAGATAAGAAATTCTAAATTAAACAGATATTGCAATAAAGTGTAAACACTAGATGACTCTTTACAGTAAGTATTTAGGAAGGCTATGTAAATCACATGTAGAGAGGTGTGGCCAGAGCTGCATAAACAAAGTAATATAATTAGAGATGTCCCGAACAGTTCGCCGGCGAATAGTTCCCGGCGAACATCGCATGTTCGCGTGCGCCACGGTGGGCGAACATATGCTATGTTCGGTCCGCCCCCTATTCCATATCATTGAGTAAACTTTGACAACCCCCCCACCCGCCGCTTGGGGCTGGGGGTTGTTAAAGTTTACTCAATGATATGGGGGGGGGACCTACTGTCCTCCCCCCGGCCCCCACCCCTGAGCGGTGGGTGGGGGCCCTAAAAAAAACAATAGGGGGGATTGGTGGATTGAAATGGCCCCCACCCACCGTGCAGGGGTGGGGGCGTGGGGGGAGGACAGTATTTATGGCCCCCACCCGCCGCCCAGGGGTGGGGGCCAGGGGGAGGACAGTAGTTCCCCCCTCATTATCTTTATGGCCCCCACCCGCCGCCCAGGGGTGGGGGCCAGGGGGGAGGACAGTAGATCCTCCCCCCCATTTTTATTTATGGCCCCCACCCGTCGCACAGGGGTGGGGGCAATAGGTTTTTTTTTTTTTTACAGTGAGCAGCCACTGGCTGCTCACTGCTTACTAGACATGCCCCTACTCGCTGCATAGCGAGTAGGGGCAGAATTTACTAATACTAAGTAATCTTTACTTAGTATTAGTAAATGTGGCTGAAAGACCAATTTAGTTCTTTCAGCCTTTTAGTAGATAGCTCTCTAATACCGTGGGAATTAGGGAGTTATCTGCTAAGCGGCTTCAAGATGCAGCCGCAGATCGGAGTTTGCATGCCACAGTCCAGGTGTTAGTCCCCTTGAAACAACTTTTCCATCACTATTGTGGCCAGAAAGAGTCCCTGTGTGTTTTAAAATTCGCCTGCCTATTGAAGTCTATGGCGGTTCGCCCGGTTCAATAAATTTCGTATTCGCGACATCACTAAATATAATTCCTAAATGGCAGAGAATTGAGCAGTGAGACTGCAGGGGCATGATTTATACACCAAAACTGCTAAGCTAAAAGCTAAAGTTGTTTTCATAACTATAGTGTCCATTTAACTTAAATCAATATATTACAGAAATATAATGCCCAAAGTGGCTTAACTATATATAAAGATGCTTTTGTTAATTTATTGTTATCATATCTCTTAGAATTTGGTTTTATGTTCCAATGTTCATTATATAGTGTATAGTGAAATAGTATAAACCACAAGTGTTGAAACAAGAATAAATATTCCTCAATTTCCTGCCTTCAACTGATAGCCTGTCTTTCACTGCCAGAAGCTGCACTAGTATTCAGTTTAAAAATAGAGCCTGTTGCTTGTTCTGGAAAGATTCATTTTACATTTAAGAGGCCTACATGTCTGCCAAGGGGGCCGGACATTTATTGCAAGAAGCACACTTTGCTATTTTTCTCAATGAAGTCACTGAAAATTTTATTTTTAGAAAGTTAATAAACTCTCCTTTCCATATTTGAGTGAATCAAGTCAAGATTTGCTTCACGTTGGATTCGGTCTACATTATAGTCAGCATTTTCAAATTTAAAAATCATGGGTTCAGTGAATGAATAAGGGCAGTCAGAAAATCCTTGTGGGCTACTTGATTATTATTTCCTACTTGTACATATTGACAAGGTTCACGAGACTTGGGCACCAGAATAAGTGAAAGGGTTGTTGTGTTCTTTTAACACATTTGGTGCTAAGGGAAGGGACGCCTATCACTTGTTTGGATCGGTGCTGGGTCATACTGATATAAAGTTTTCACATATTAAACCAACAGTGTTTAGGGTTTACCTGAATAATATTTATTTAACATTCCTTTCACAGAATCCAGTCACTGGACTGCTCCCCGCCAGTAAAGAACAGAAAGATGCCTGGGTTCGGGACAATGTGTACAGCATCTTGGCTGTATGGGGACTAGGAATGGCATACAGAAAAAACGCTGATCGAGATGAAGACAAAGCCAAGGCTTATGAACTCGAACAGGTAAGAAAAATTGCTAAAAAAAAAAACCAGTGTATGTTTTTTTTTTCCAGGAATATTTTAATTGTAAGTAAATCAATTAAAGGAACACTCAATCCTTAGAAAAAGTAAATTTTATAGAGAGCAAATTCTTATTTATATGCATTATTTTTGGGGTAATATTTGGTGTTCATTAGAGAAATCTTGTTATATTCCTGATTCCATTCATTTTCTATGTAGAAGCACCCAGCCTTTTAATAGATCATTAGGATCTTGCACAGACTCATGCAGTTAAGTAGGCTGTATAGATTCAGCCCTGAATTAAGATATAAATGATGTGTGATATAAAGCATTGACATCGCTATGGCATCAAGACTAACCATTTAAAGCAGGCTTCCCCAAACTCCAGACCCTCCAGATGTTGCTGAACTACAGCTCCCATGACTCTCCGCCTATCTATTTCATTCAGAGAATCATGGGAGTTGTAGTTCAGCAACATCTGCAGGGCCGGAGTTTGGGGAAGTCTGATTTAAAGTATCCTCTGAGAACCATAACCCCTGCAGCCTATTGTAGTGCATATGGGGCAAACTATTAAGTGCTTAGAGTGTTAGTTCAACTGTGACTTTCACCAAGCTATTTATAGTCACAGAGATATTATGGCATACAAGATTGTTCTGAATTGACCTGCTCAGGACAGTTTTCCGTGGAGTTACCATTAGACTCATAATTTTCCAAGATGCTGAGTGAGACCCAGGATCAAATGATTTATAAAGCACAGTTCAGCCTGAGTTAAAGTTGACCCTTGGGTAGTCCCAGGATGCATATTAAAATTAATAGTTGTTATTCTGTGCAAGTATCCTGGTATCAGTGGTGTCATATAAATGAATATGTTAATAAACGATAACATACTACAAAAAGGTACACTGTCAAAGACAGGATTGTGACAGGTTAAAGAGGAGCTGAGTGAGTTACTATTAGAAAGGTTGACCTTTGGAACCTGGAGATGAGACAGAAGAATGTGTAATTAAACTACAATAATGTGTTTAGAAATAAGTATGTGTAAGTATGATACATTGTTCGTGATCTAAATTACATAGTTGCATAAATTGTTTTAGTAAATTTAAAAGAAAATAATAAAATAAAATGTTGCACAGCTTTGTGGAAACATTAGGCTATAAGGGAAGAAATTTTAGGGATGTGCTGTGCTAAAATTCTATACTTGTTTCTCCTACAGACTTATTCACTAAAGTGAGAATTCAAAGTGAAAGTAAAAATTAAGGTCAAAATATCCAAAACAAAGAAAATGATCTAAGTCAGCTATGCTTTCACTTTGGCTACTCTGGCCTGAAATAGGAAAATCACTCTGAAATGTCACTTTAGTAAATAATTGTAAAAGTTACCAATGTAACCATGGGCTTCTGGCAGCAAATTTCCAACTGCCTCAACTGGCAAACATTGCACAAAAGCTGGTGCATGGTGCACAAGTGTCTTCTTTTTGTTATTATTTAGTATTATTGTAATGTGCCAGCATATACTGTAGCTCTGCATAATTGGGGGAAAGCAATACATACATATCAATACATGCTCATGTATGTAACATCATTTTTTTTTTTTTTTAATTTGACAATTTTTATTTTCAAATGTAAATAGGGTACAAAAAGGAAGAGGGAAGGGATTCATAGTAAATAATTTCACATTTGCTTGTTGCAGGTACATTATCATGGTTAGGTTTACATCTTTGTTAAGGTTAAGGTTGAGAACTCTACGTGTGTCACATCTGAGTGGGTTAAACAGTGGGTGTAACATATGTCTCCTAAACACCATTTTCTACCTTTTCTGTTGAGGTCTTACTCATGATGGCCTGGGTTTATGAGCTATCATGCCTTGTCATGTTTGGGACCCAGGCTCCGCATGTTACCTTCATCGTTGGTGAGTGTGCGGGGATTGGGTCGGTTGGGGGGGATGGGGGTTGTAGGCGGTTGGGGGGGGGGTCGGTCGGGACGTGAATGGGTGTAGCTGGGTTCATATAGGTTGTGTACTGTTTAATTGAGGTTTTCGTAGTTGGACGTATTCGTTCCCTCTCCGTGAGGGTTTTTATGATCTTGTGTGTCATGTTAATGGGGTTTGTTTTTGTCCCACAGCTCCCAAGCTGCTGACCAGTGGAAGCTTTTCTGCTGTGTCTTCCTTGCTAAAGTTTCATATAGTTTGGCGTGCTCTATTGTTTCTATGCATTGTTTGAGCGTTGGGGTTGTTGTTTGCTTCCACTGTCTGCTTATGACAGTGAGGGCCGCAATTATGATATGATATGTCATGTATTTGATGTGTGTATGTGGCTCCTGTGGGAGCAGAAGTAGGAGGAACTTTTCAGGTGTTGAGGGTAGTTTCAGCCCCGTGCATCGGGTCGTTAGGTTTGCAACTTGTGTCCAGTAGTGTTGAAGCAGTGGACAGTGCCACCATATATGTATCAGAGTTCCTTTGTTTGGCATATCCAGCATGAGTCAGATGTGTCAAGGAAGCTGTGTTTGAGTCTTGTGGGAACCAAATACCATCTGTAGAGTAGCTTGCATGAAAGTTCTAGGTGGTTTGTACAGAGTGTTAGTCGTTTGTGGGCTTGGTAGATGTCTTGCCATTGTTCTTCCGTAAGCGGGTGTCCGATGTCCTTTTCCCATGCTGATTTGAAGGAGGGTGGTTGTTTTCGGCATTGTGTATGTTCAGAGGTGTAAATCAAGGATATGAGTTTCTTTGCCGACTTGGTTTTGGTGCATATCTGTATTATTTTATCCCAATGTGGGCCTGGTATCTGTGTTTCTGGTTGTGCCAGTTGGGAGTTCGTCCAAGATTGTATTTGGAGATAAGAGAAGGTTGCTGTGGATGGCAGAGTGTATTCTGTTCCTAGGTCTGAAAATGTCTTAAGTTTGTTGTTTTGTAGTAGTTGAGACACGGTTTCCACCCCATGTCTTTGCCAGAGCTTGTGGTTGAAATCGGGAATGAATAATCGTAGTGCTTCGATAGGGATTGCTGGGGCTAGTGTTGTCTTTTTTCTATAGTTGTCCCATATTGAGAGGGTTAGCGCAGTAGTAGGCAGTAGTTCAGTGGTTTTCAGTCTGTGGGTTTTGGATAGCCATGCCAGAGTTGGTAGTGCAAGTCCCTTTGCATGGTTCTTCTCTATTTCGGTCCATGCTGTTGGGTTACAGTTGTTCGACGCTGTCAACAGTGGTGCTATTTGAATGTAACATCATTTTAATGTGCAGTGCTTACCATGGTGACTAGTTGGCTTCAGGGCCGCCACCAGAAATTCTGGGGCCCCTAACTCAGCTCAGGGTCTGGGCCCCCTGGGGCGTGCCTCCAAATACCGCCCACAGGGTCCGCCTCCAAATACCGCCCACAGGAATACACACACAGACACAAACACACACACTGATACAAAAGGACAGAGATACATACTGACACACACATACTGAGACATACACACATATACAGACACACAGGCATACATAGTGACAGACAGACACATACTAACATAAATACAGACACACATCCATACACACAGGCATACGTTCATAATATGCATTCATACTGACATGCATATATACATATATAATGACATACATACATACATATATACATACATAGACATACATACAGACAGACAGACATACATGCATGCATACAGACATACATAGACATGCATGCATGCATACAGACATACAGACAGACATACATGCATGCATACAGACATACATACATAGACATACATGCATGCATACAGACAGACATGCATACAGACATACATACATACAGACAGACATACAGACATACATGCATGAATACAGACATACATACCTACAGACAGACAGACAGACATAGACATACATACATACATAGACATACAGACAGACATACAGACATAGACATGCATGTATGCATACAGACATACATAGACATGCATGCATACAGACAGAGATACATACATACAGACATACATACAGACAGACAGACATGCATACAGACAGACATGCATGCATACAGACATACATACATACATACATAGACATACATGCAGACAGGCATACATAGAAATACACACACACACAGAGCTCATTTTCCAGCCACCCTCCTGTTTCTTACCTTTTCTTTGCAGGAGGGTGGCTGGGGATGATTGGAGTAGTCGGCTGGCTCTCCCTCACTGCCTGGCTTGTGGTCCTCCTCTGCGGAGTGAGCTGGGAGGAAGTGACCACTGTTTTTTTTTTTTTTAAAGGGGCCCGGTCGCGCTATTGCATGGCCACAGCTCTGACTGTGCCCCTGAAGATATAGAGCCCATCGGGTGGCCCTAAGTGCGTGGGCCACCCGATAGGCCCCATCAGCGTGCGGGCCCCAGTGCAAGTGCACCGGCGGCAGTTCCACCGCTACACATGGGGCCCATTATGGTTGTCACCCCCTGATGGCGGCCCTGGTTGGCTTGTAATCAAAAGGTATATGTCCCTTCAATTTAACACACTTAAACAGGACGTCACTTTTTTATATAGTTGTTTTTTTTTTTAATTAAGAGCAACATTTTTTTTTTACTTCATGACATTGCAGATGTAATTTTATATAAAACATAGTAAAACATAAAAAGGCAGAGGTTACAGCTTAAAATAACACTGAAGACACCATAACCACTTCAACTGATTGATTTGGTTATGGTGCCTGGATTCCATGGAACCATACTCAAATACACGGAGACACACTCTCAGATACATGTGGACTGTAGACACACACAATGCACATTACCACACACTCAAGACAAACACACAGTCAGACACAAACACTGACACGAATACCTACTTTTAGTCACCCTCTTGTGTGCATATAGTTTCACTGCGGCAGGGTATTTTGCTGCAGTAGTGTGGAACTTTCTATTGCAGTCAAGCAGCTTTCTCATTGCTGGGCTCTGTTTGTGATATGGGTGTAATTAAAGGATCACTATAGGGTCAGGAACACAAACATGTATTCCTGACCCTATAGTGTTAAAATCACCATATAGCCCACCTGGGCACCACATGCCTCCATAAATAAAGCAAAATCTTACTGTAAGCCTGAAGCTGTAGATCTGCATGCTGTTTGCCTAAGAAAAAACAGTCTGCTGACATCATCAGAAGTTGTGACTTGATCCAATCACAGTGTTTCCTCATAGGATTGGCTGTGACTGACAAGGAGGCAGATCAGGGGCAGAGCCAGCATGATTCAAATACAGCCCTGGCCAATCAGCATCTCCTCATAGAGATTCATTGATTCAATTCATCTCTATAAGGAAAGTTCAGTGTCTGCATGCAGTGGGAGGAGACACTGAATGTTTGGATGCATTTTAGGCAGCCATGACCCAGGAAGGATCTTTTAACAGCTATCTGAGGAGTGGCCAGCGAAGTTATCACTAGGCTGTAATGTAAACACTGCATTTTCTCTGAAAAGACAGTGTTTACAGCAAAAAGCCTGAAGGTAATGATTCTACTCACCAGAACAAATGCAATAAGCTGTAGATGTTCTGGTGACTATATTGTCCCTTTAATATAAAGTTACTTCCTCCTTCCCAGCATAATGCTGCCGGTGATGAGTTTGTGATCTTGGACGGGCTGTTCAAAAGCCGTGTGCTTTAGAAATATCTCCCCAGCTGGACTGAATTGCATTAAAGGGCCCCATGTGGGTCTCGATGTTTGTCTAGGCCCCTGAACACATAATGGCCATTCATGCTCTGATGATGGCCCTGTACATTATTATGGTTTGTGGGAGGAGCACAACCAGGCTGTTGGCTGCTGGGGACCAATATTTTCCACGAAACAGTGACTAAACCGTTTGGCAAAGATGTGGAAGCTGGCACCCATGGACTTCAAGCAACATAACCACTTAAATCAGTTTAAGTTGTTATAAAGCCTGCAATGTTCATTTAACTTTAAAAACACATTCTAAACATTATAATCTCTACAGCTCAATCTCCTGGGTGGATTAACCCTGTGAACTCATCTTTTCTTTAAAAGCTAATTCATTCGATTGTATTTATATATAGGTACATTCCAGAAATTAATCATTGAATTAGTTATGTGTGAATGGAGAGGATATCTTTACATATCTCCTTCCAAAAAGTCTATTTGTAGGGAAAGAATTTTACAGATTTGCAGTGTGTTTGCAGACTGTAAAACTATTTTTTTTTTTTTACCGGTTTTGAACTTTGACTCCATTTTACTTGTTTAATCATCCTCTGTGTGTTGAGAAGTAAAGTGTATTTACCAAGCTGATTCACCGAATGATTCCAAGATTCAAATTACTCAGTATTTATGATTTATACCGTGGCAGGTGAGAAGCACTCTGCAAGCTTAAAGGAACACTATAGCATTAAGAATACAAACCTGTATTCCTAATGCTATCGTGCTGTAGTCCCTAATTAGATTTACCCTCTGCAAACACAGTATGTTGGATAATAAAAACATGAAGGATCAGAGGTACATTTGAAAAGAAGAAAACACTGCATATGTCCTTCTGGGCTAAATTATTATTATATCTATTATTACATTTTATTATTATGCTCTGTACGCATATACAATACAAAGGATTTACTATTTGTTTAAACCCTTTACTCCCATTACAAATTTACATAAGGTGCACATTTGCACTTATAGAGCTAGGAATAACTTGCAACGATAACATGGCATGAAGGAACAAATAGGCATTCTTGTACACTGTAGATGAGATTCTGCTCTTGTGAACTTAGTGCATCATTGAGAGATTACCAGGACGCTTGAGAATTTTTAATTTGCCCAGGAGCTTCTTCTATGGGGCAATGATGGGACTGCCCAACAATTTGTGTTTTGAAAATAGGAGGTGAGAGAGCTGAGCAGGAGGTGGAAGGAGCTACAGCTGTGAGAGATGAGCAGGAAGTGGCAGGAGCTACAGTTATCTTACCTAGATAGAACCCAGCTGTCGAGTTTATGAAAGTAACCTGCACGTTTCCCATTATTGTTAAACTTTTATACACCACATCTCAATTTCATCCCTCTAACCTATATCATGATTTGACACATACTTTTCAAAACTCGAGGAAACTATCATAATCCAGGGTGACATGCAGCTAGCAATGCCCAATCACAAAGGCTGGGAAATGGCAATTTATGTCTGCAATAGACCGTTCTAAATAGTATGCAGAGACAGCTGGCTGAAGACAGGAGCATATGGCTTAAGCAGAGGTTCATCGTCATCTGCTGTCTTGGACCTAGAAATAACAGACAAGAGTTTATATTCTAACCCAATACAGGCTGCTACTATTATCAGAACTGGCTGCAATACAGAATTAAATGACTATTTATTCATTAACTAATCCAAAATAATTAATTATTAGATTAAAAATTGTGGTTTATGCATTTTGACATTAGAATTAATGACTAGGGTTTTTGGGTGACAATTGAAATGATTAGTGATTGCGATGATGTGAGAATTGATGCAGATCATGCAGGTGGTCTCATTACTAAAAATGGGGGAAATAAACTCTGACTTTGAATCGTCAGTCAGTGATATATGTATATGGCACATTTGGCATATATTGGAATTCTTACTACAAGCTTGGCCTAACTGCTTGTCTTCAGTGCTTAAGTTCACTAATAGCAACATGGAAACTAGTAAACACCCGCTGAAATGTTTTAACATCTACTGGAAATACTTCCTTTGCAGACTTAAGGCTATTATAGCAGTACACAGAGAGCTATTAAGTATTAGAGATCTTCGACAAGCAGGTGTCCACATATTATTGATCATGTATTGTAACACTTTATGATATACTGAAAACACTTTCTCTAAGAGCCTCGTTTGCATCCTTTAGTCTAGGTTTTCTGTTTTTATTTTGTTCCACCTTTATATTTTCTTTATTTAAAATTCCAAAAAGTATTCACCCACTGCCTGATTTCCAGTATTTTTGGACATATGTCATTTTACGTGGTTTTAGATCTTCAGAAAAATGCAACGTATGACAAACACAAAATCCCCCCCCCCAAATTTTTTTCTCCAATCCTTTTCCAAACAATATATTTTTATGTTAACAATGCCCTATTTTAATATAATTACGGCCCTGCACCCAAACCCTGCAAAAAGATAAAAAAAAACACAAAACCTTACCTGACATGCATCGCCAGGCGATGCTCGTAACACTGATCTTCACTCCCCTTCCCAACGTCAGCTCTGCAGTCATATCACAGGCTTCTCCGAGAAAAGGGAGGTACATTTTATTTAAAAAAATAAGTAAAAATTATTCATCTAGCAGTGGGAGGCAGGAGGGAGCAACTACAGGGATGAAGTAAGGGGAAAACTAGATCCTGTAGGGGGAACATTTTTACATCTGTGGCCAGCATGCTGTGTGTTTATGACAGATGTAAAATATGCACAAAATTGACATTAGTCAGCCTGAAACAGAGTTCTGCGCTCCCTAAGTCACGTAAACCTTGGGTGCAGCTAGCCCCCAGCACACCATGGGAAATAACGCTGGATGTGCGGTGTATCAGGCAGGATCCTACCACCATGACCACTTTAAATCACTGAAGTGGTCATGGTGGTTGGAGTAACCCTTTAACGAAAAAGTTACTCAACACTAGATGGCTCTATGTGAAAAAGTAAATGGCTCCTTGGGTACTCAATCACCATCTTGCAGCATTTGGCTTAACTGCACCTGAATGGAGATACAACTGATTTCTCTCCTATATTACTCTAGAAAAGCACCAGATTTACTTGCTAATTGACAGATCACAACAACTACGCCCCACGAGCTGTAGTTGCTGGGGAAGGGGACTAAAGAACAGCATGCAGAAATTTTTCCTACTCTCCCATGTCACTCAAGTATAAGATATAGGGCTCAATTTAAAATCCTGGTTCTTTCTTACAAATCTCAACATAACACTGCTCCAACCTACCCATCCTACCTCTGTCCGTACTATTACCTCTGATGCTCACCTTCAAGACTTGTCCAGGGATACACTGTTCCTGTGGAACTCCCTTCCCTGCTCCGTTAGACTATCACTCAGTCTCCATTCCTTCAAAAAATCTTTGAAAATGCTCTGCTTCAGGAAAGAGTATTAATTAAACTTTTTACAGTTTTTCATCTCTGCACCCTGATTCCTCTGCTGCAATTGTCAAAAATAACCTACTAAGCCCTCAGTGAATACTTTTATAGCAACTTCTTTTCTACCCTAGCCTTACCCTTTGTGTCACTATACCCCACTACCTCTTGCATGTAAGCTCATTGAGCAGGGCCCTCAACCCCTCTGTTACTGTGCGTTCTACTCATCTGGTTACAAATACGTGTCTGTCAGTCCACCTATTATACAGCACTACAGAATTTGTTGGTGCATTATAAATAATAATAATATGCTTAAATGTAATTGACAAGTTAGTGGGGGAACTATATCCTTATACAACATTATTGTAACGGAGCTCCTAGTACTCCAACCGAGTACCTCCGTTGATGGATGCTCTTAGTGCTTCCCGACTCCAAGTATTCCACTTGACACCATCAGTACTGCAGACCGAACCTCTCTTCCTGCAGAGAGCGAAGCTGGAACAAGCTCTTAAAAGAGCTTGGTGATTATAGCTAGGGGAGTATGTAGAGTATAGCAATCCCCCAGTGTAGATGCAGCCTTTTCCTCCAAATCATGAGACGAGGCTCTATGTTGAGGGTCAAAACAGGAACAGAATAACATCGCCAGAGGGTTAAAGTTTAGCACGAGCTGATGAGAGGTTGAGGAGGGACAAAGCAGCCAGCTTAATTTAAAGGGCCAGAACAGTCTTTTAAACACCAATAAGTCCAAATAGTGTTTTTAAAGGGCCATACACCCCAGGGCCATAATCATGGGGAAGGAGGCTGGCAATCAGGCTTCTCCATAAGCCAGGGGAACAGGGTAGTTTGTCACATGAAAAAACAGTGACAAAAGGCCTTTTGCCACAATTATAATTTCCACTAGGACTTCCACAATGTAAAGATGAAATTTAATCTAATATAAGCAGTATTACAACAGTATGTAAAGATGCAACTTGTGAAAAATAAAGAAATTAAAGTTTTTTTAAAAATTTAAATAATTTAATATAAGCATGTGTCTACCATGGGGTACTTAAAGGATCATTGTGCACTAAAAACAACACATGCAATACATACATATAGATGTATATATTTGTTGTATTTAAGTCTCTTCTTGTGACATGAAAGTGGTCCCCAACCTTTACTGAATCCAAACACAATCCTATTCATTACACCCACAGCAGGCTGGAAAAATATGCTGATTCATTAAGCCTTGAACAGTGAGAGTTTCTTGGCTGAATAATTGAAAAAAAACATTCAATTGAAAAGTACATTCCTAAGGAGGGAAGAAAAATGGCAAAATCACAAACATGCCTCATATGATTAAACCAGAGTTAAAGAAACTCTATATTGTTAGGAATACAAAGCTGTACTTCTTACACTATAGTCTCCCTCTGCACTGTGCCCTGGTAAACTTCTCCCCCTGCCTGCTGGCAAATAAATTATTTAAAACACTTTTTTTCACTTACCTTATTCCAGAGCCGAGGTCGGGCTACTCCTCCTTCAATGTCACCACGATAGAGGAATATAATCTGCATCCGTTGTGAGTGCCGTGGTTGCATTAGGCTTTCTTTATAGAAAATAAAAACAAATAGTAGTAAGAGAGGTGAGAACGGACAACAGCTCAATTAGCCGTTAGTTCCCTCTGCACGAGAGATACGGCAACCCCAGACGATTGTTTTAACCTTGTAAGGTATCATCAGTGAGGTATAGTGAGGTATAGTCAATATCCCTCTTGAGCATGGGGTCCACGTCTGGATTGCCCTTTAAGCTTAAGGAGAGAAAAACAAGTAGCAAGAGACAACAGCTCAATTAGCCTGCCCTTTGGAGTCCCCTCTCAGATCTCAAGCTGGTTTTAGCTCATCTAGTGCCATTACAGAGAGAACATATCTGAAGCATATCAGACTGGTCCCACCCTTACGGGCAGTCCAAATCTGAAATGCCAGCAAGTGCCCTCTGTACGAGAGATACGGCAACCCAGACGATCGTTTCAACCTTGTAAAGTATCATCAGTGCGGTATTGACAATATCCTCATAGTGCCTAGGCAATAATTACCTTGCAGGGTTAAGTCCGACAGCAAATAGAGGGACTTCTGTCTAAACGATGCTGGACGTCCTCACGCTCTGCATGAGGACATCCAGCGTCGCCGGAATCCAATGGGAAGTCTAATGCGCGCACACGACCATCTGGATTCAGATGAGTGACTGAAGGGAGGTGGGCACTGCAGGATTTTGCAGTGCCAGGAAAACGGGTTTGTTTTCCTGGCACTAGAGAATCCCTTTAAACTCTGTGTGAATTGAGAAAGCATCTTCAAGACAGCCACTAGAGGCAGTCTGAACCCTGCAATGTAAACATTGCAGTTTCTCTAAACCTGTAATGTTTTATATTGCAGTGTTAAGGGGACAGGGACACTGTACCAAGACCACTTCAATGGTGCAGTGTCCCTGTCCCCTTAACACTGAAGTGGTCTGGGTGCCTAATAGTGTGTTTTAAGTTACTCATTCCCAGACATTTCAAGCATGTTCCATTAGTTAAACACACTTTAAGAATGCTTAATTTTATTTTGTATTCTGCACTTGTTGTCTCATACATTGAACCTTCTTTGCTAAAGTTCTATTTGCTTTGCATTTGGTAAACTATTAATTCACATTCAAATTTTATTTGGGTAATGCTGCAATAAGCTGCAAAAATTGCTTGTATGTGAATAATACATTAAAGTTGTGTGTAAATTCAAAACGAGCAGGGAACATGAAATCTGACTTCTAATGACAAAGTTCTGGATTGCTATTTTTAGATTATTGTTGCATACATGCTTACATACAGTAGATATAAATTGACTAACAGCTAGTATGGATCCCTCTATGGGAACAATAATATGGACTCGATTGTGTTTTGTTAAATATAAGGTTTTTTGTTTATTAACTAAAAAATAAATATAGAATAGCACAGTGCATGGGGGCACTAAAGGAAGAACGTTGTGTTCCTCAAAGAGTCTTGGGTGATTCCAAAATAAACCAAGTGCTGTGCAATATTCAGAGCTTGCTATATGTTTGTGTAGTAATATCTTACTTGTATCATATGGTAATGTTTGTTGTATTTTTTTCCCAGAGCGTGGTGAAGCTGATGCGAGGGATTTTGCACTGCATGCTGAGACAGGTAACAGTTTATCCTGTATATATCCAATTTCACAAATAAATAGTAATTCTTTCAAATATAAATGTAGAAATCTATATAATTACATTTTCTAAATTATAAACTGCCATAGTGCTTTCTGCATGAAAAAAAGAATCCGTTATAGGGAGCACCATCACCAATTAAAAAAAAGTTTTATTTTATTTCATACATTGCTTTTAGATCCTTTATACAAAAAGAAAGAGTGTTATCCAGCAATTAATAGAGAAACTATTATAACACTACAGTCCAATTCTAATATTAAAGGGACACTATAGTCACCCAGTCCACTTCAGCTCAATGAAGTGGTCTGGATGCCAGGTCCCTCAGGTTTTAACCCTTCACATGTAAATATAACAGTTTCAGAGAAACTGATATGTTTTACATTTGGGGTTAAGCCAACCTCTAGTGGCTGTCTTCCGGACAGCCGCTAGAGGCGCATCTGCGAAGCTGGAGGCGAATTTCTCCTCCATCGCGCAGAGCGTCCATAGGAAAGCATTAAGAAATGCTTTCCTATGGACACTTTGAATGTGTGCGCGGCACTTGCTGCTCATGCGCATTCGGCTCCAGTGATGTCGGACGGGGGAGCTGACATCAGTGGGGGAGGAGAGGTCACCAGCGCCGAGGGAGCCCGGTGCTGGATTAAGGTAAATGGCTGAAGGGATTTTAACCCCTTCAGCGCCACGGGAGGGGGACCCTGAGGATGGGGGCACCCTTAGGGCACTATAGTGTCAGGAAAACCGCTTTGTTTTCCTGACACTATAGTAATCCTTTAAAAAAATAATGTAACAATATTCACAAAATAACATTATTTTAGATAAAAGATATTACGGGAATGCCAATACACTTATACCTAAGGAAAACATTCATCACTAATGTGCCATATTTCATGTATGGCTCAGTTCAGTTTAACTTTTGCTTTGTGACACTCTGTAGGTAGAGAAGGATTTAGATCCCATGGGGCCCTAGAGAGTTTACTAGTGTGCGGGCTTCTTCATTGTTCTAGAGCCCCTGTTTAACTCCAGTGCCCAGTGGGTGGGCACCTACTGTCACCTTCTGATTAATCCTGCTCTGTCTGTAGGTACCCTTCAAAATGCAAAATAAATGGCAGAACCCTTAGTGAAGTGAGAGTAAATAGAAAATATTTCTGGAATACAAAATATTGATGAAAAATAAATTACTACTTTATGAACCTGCAAATAAAAATTTGAACTCTACAATGCACACATATAACATGAATGAAATTGTTTCTCTACATGAAAAAAAAAGTATCTACTGCAGACTTCACTCACCTGTTGCAAATTAAAATAAATGGTCTATCACTTGCCTTGACCCCAACACAATTTCCAAAAATCCCTCAAGTTATATTTTATAAATAAGATAAATTGTACAGTTTTCTTTGCTGTTGATCGTGTCATTCTTTGTGTTCGTTAGGTGGATAAAGTGGAAAAGTTCAAACACACACAAAGTACAAAAGATTGTCTGCATGCCAAGTATAACACAGCAACGTGTAGTACTATAGTCGGGGACGACCAATGGGGTCATCTACAGGTGGATGCTACCTCCCTCTTCCTGCTCTGCCTGGCTCAGATGACGGCTGCAGGTAAAAGCCAAATATTAGGTTTCAGCTTGTAGCCCCCATGCTAGGTACAATATTGTGTTGGGTTGGCATTTTTTGATTGCAGTTTTAAACTTACTCACCTGTGAACTTAGCCACCAAGTGGTGATTCTAATTACTTGCTGCACATTCTTAGTCAACACATTTGAGTTTAATATGTTTACCAGTTCAATATTTATGAAAATGATACACAATGCACATGGCTCCATTGTCAAGCATTAGTATAAAAAAAAACAGTTGGAGTGATTTAGCATTTTTCCTCTTTGCTTATTGAATGTATTTATTTTAATATCCATCCTTTCAATGTAGTCTGAATGGTTCTGATATGTTTTAAGACAGATGTTTTAGCACGGACATTTGAACATTTTTTTTTTATTATTAACTAACCCTGACATAACTAACCCTGACTGTTAACCCTAACCTCTTTCCCTAATGTCTAACCCTTACCTGATGCATCCTAATTTCATAATTAATTCCAACAGTTCTCATTGCTTATACCTATCCTTGACCACCAAGCTAGTAACCGGTGACATAAACCTCCAGCCTAACCATCTAACCAATAGATAACCTTAAACCATGTGTAGAAATTGTGCTTGTTTTTTACAAATCTGATTATTCTTGGGAGTATTCAAATATTATTCAGAGTAAATCAACCTCACAAAAATGACAACACAAGCTTGATCTCCAGCATTAATGTAGTCTTCATAACATTAATAGCTCATGAATGAATCTGTGAAAGTGGGGATCAGAGAGGCAAAATCAAAAAGGTACACAAACCAAGCACCATTAACTTTAAATATTACAAGAATCCCTCTAATTAGCCATATTTACCTCACCAGCTTGGATAAAATTGAGAAAGACTGGGCAAGTTCTTATTTTTGTTCCATAGCTTACAAGTATATCCTGCCCCAGATTTGATTTGATTGTTTTCCATGCATTGTGGCATATCTGTAATTGTGAACATTATCTTAAAAATATTAATTTTATTGACAAACATTTTTTGAAATATGAATTAGTCTCTCAAATAGTGTTGTCGTAGAGATTGTAGCTGTATTAATCTAGTAATGCAAAGTAAAATAACAGATTAAATTATTACAATAGATAATCGATACTAATTTCATCTACAAAATAACTTGTGATTTGCTGGTCTTGCATATAGGTAAATATTTGCATAGAGACAGAAATTGCATTATTTGCCTCTTTTCTTTACTGTAACACGATTTTCTATTGTTAACTTGGTGCAGCTCGTCCATCAGTTCTGTGGGCAATTGTGTAGTTTATTGTCAAGTATTTCTCTGCAGAAAACTTTCCCTGTGTCATGAATCCTTCAGAGCTAGTTACATTTAACATGACAGCACAGAGAATTATGGCTTTTATTGCTTGGAGTGTAGAGACTCCCATGCACAGTTTCTGCAGGGAAACAATGACTGATCCTACTTTATCTGTAAACGGAACTGACCCTAAAATGCTATAAAATGAATCAGTAGAATGTTTAATCCCACAGATATTATGTGACGAGCCACAGGATAATCTCAAACTAAGACCTGGATTCCATTCTGTCCGCAAGACCCAGTCGTAAATTCACTGATTTCAGCTGATATTTTTATTGAATTTTGACTGGATTTTACTCCACTCAAAATTCTTGCAGCTGAACATGATAAATGGGTCAACTGTTCTAAAAAAAAAAAAAAAAAATGCAACAAATATGCTGATTAACCCTGTTTGTCATTAAACAAGAAATTGAATAAAACACTAATACAAGGGAAGCATTAAACCACCCCCATGAGCCCACTCGCCGTGCTGGGAATAGGGGCATGTCCACTAAACAGATAGCAACCAGTGGTTTATTTCACGGACTGGGCAGAGGGGGACATTAGGTCAGCCCTGGTTTATTAATATTAGTGTCCCCCATCCACCACACACGGGTGTGAGCTGGGCATTACATTAGGTACACATTTAATAATCCCCATCTGCCATGGGTGGGTCAGGTTAAGAATTATTAAAATCAGAGACATCCAGGGGGCTGGGATTTGATAATATCTCTCCCCTTTATTTTAATTAGAACACTACCTGGTGACTGTGGGTGTGGGGGCAGGCACTAGGATTCCCCCGTGCCCTTTTTATATACTAGCCCCCACTCGCTAGCTATGGGTGGGAGTACGGGAATGGACAGTGATCTGTCCCCCCCACATTTTTTACATTGAATCCTCCACCCAATGCCCATGGATAAAAAGACGGGGAAGCAGGTAGGGACATGTGCCCCGTTCTTTCCTGTATGTTGTTTTTATTATTTATAAAGTGCCAGCAAGTTTCAAAGCACTGTACTATAGGTGGACTAACAGAGAAGTATTTGCAACAAGACAATTTGAATGTACAGGAACAAAGGGTGTTGAGGGCCCTGCTCAAACAATCTTACATTCTAGGCATGTTATTAGTAACTACTAGGCAGCAATAACTGCCTGGTCGCTAGTATTTTATGACCATACAAAAGTAACAATGTAAAATGTCCTTGCATTAAAAACATTGAAGGGTTGATTCAGGCTTATTCTTCAGCCTTATGTAATGGTATAAGCTAATTCTACACCGTTGATAATTATTTTGAAAATGAGTTTGTTTTTTGCTTCGTGTGTTTTGCACATTGGAGCATGTCACTTGAACGTCTGTTTACTAAACCAAAAATTGTTGAATTGCAGAGTTTACTCCATTAAAATTAATCCATTGGCTATTATTGCGTAAACTTGCAAGTTCCTCACATCTGCGAGTTTAGACCATAAAGCTCATTGTGTCTGTCGTCGTAAAGAAACACACGTTAAAATTTGTAGAAGAAATGTATCAAGTTCTGTGCTACCTAAGATAATAACCATGGATTTTATTTTACATTCTTCAGGACTCCGTATTGTGTTTACTCTGGATGAAGTGTCCTTCATACAGAACCTTGTATTTTATATTGAAGCTGCTTATAAAGTTGCTGTAAGTATATCATCCCAAATGTGTATATTCACATAAAAAGAATACAAAGGTCAGCAGTTGAAACAGAAGAAATGTACAAAATGTCCTTGAAAATTTCAAAAACTTCATGTATCGGCTCAGATTTTTTACACCAACAGATATCTACACATCTGCATTCACTTCTGTACTTTGACCAATCTCTTCATTTTCATTAAGTATGTATTGAAACTCTGTAACTACTAGCAATGTTGCAAATGTATATCTCCTAAATGTAATATGCATACCATCATTTCATAATGATACAGAGATTAAAGAGGTAAATTACTTGTACATACCTTTTACTGAAATTCAAGAAATAGCATGACATTCAAAATGTTTCATCTTAAAGGCTCCACCAGCCAAAAACAAATGAAAATATTTCAAAAACACTATTTAGTAACTATACCCCAAATGAAAACATGCATACATTTTAATTATGCATTTTGTTATTGGAGGTATATTTAAAAATAGCTTCCAGAAAGCCTTTTTTGTGGGTAGTGGTACTTTAAATATCACTATAACCTTATGATCTCCCTTCCACAAGCGATTTTCTGCTGAGGAATTCTGAATTTATTTCCAGACAAAAAATGTAATGGAAAATATTGTGTTGCAGCATCATATACAGGGTGACATGAAGTCCCCACATTGATATTGCTGTAACAAACTAGCATCTGTTACACGATCATAGCACATACCCTGACCAACTTACTGGATCAGTCTTTTAATACTTTACAAGGTGGCCCAATTCTTATAGTATAATTGTTGATTATCTAAAAGGAATTTAAGGGGCACTATAGTGTCAGGAACACAAACGTGTAATCCTGACAGTATAGTTCTAAAACCACCCTTTAGGTGGTTGGCCACCCTTACCTCTGGTGAGAAAGGTGATTTACTCACCTTTTTCCAGCGCCGTGTGGGGCTCCTTGCATCTGACCACAGCGCACCCTTTGACTGACATCAACAGAATTGCCATAGGAAAGCATTGGATTGGCTGAGATTGTCAATTCTGATGATCTCAGCCAAGAAGGTGGGGAAGGGGACGCCACCAAATGCTGCCCTGGCCAATAAGGATCTCTTCCTAAAGATGCACTTGAGCACCTCAAGTGGTCTTTTTGAGGAGTGGCCACAAGAGTTGTCTCTAGACTGTAATGTCTCTGAAAAGGCTGTGTTTACATTAAAAAGCCAGCTGTATTTGTTCTGGAGGCTTTAGTGTCCTTTTAAGCTTTTTTTATGAAATTACCTCAAATCAATATCTATTGATATAATCTTATTAAGATAGTGGATCAATGATTTATATTCCTACACAAGATGTAGCCACAAAAGCAATCCACACACATCTAAATGATTAACACAACAAAGCTTACAGTAAAAATTACAATGTTGTAGATTAAAGCATTACAGACAATTCACCTATTGAGGATGATGTACAAATGTACAATACAGTAATGCAGGACCTTTAAATGTACACTACAATACTTGTCTCAGTGATTTCTTTCATATTATGTTTTTCTCAGGATTATGGAATGTGGGAAAGAGGAGACAAAACAAACCAAGGAATTCCAGAACTCAATGCCAGCTCTGTGGGAATGGCCAAAGTGAGAGCACGTTTTATAGTATTAACACTGGGCTTCATTCACTAAACGGTGAATTGTGTTGAATTACAAATTCACTCTAAAATATCCAAGATGTGAGCATGGCCTAAATTTCACAATCCTTCCAATTCAATACAATTCTCAGTTTAGGATATAAACCGTTTATATTTAAAACCTAAAATATCAAGATTCACTGCATGGCAACAGTGGCTCTTGCTTACTTGTGTTATTGTCACATATTATCGGTATCGGACAACATGTTAATATACACCATGCCAAAAATCATATTGATGGTTGTGGAAAACCATAGTAACCACACATACTTATCACTGGTCTATTGACTACGCTTTTCATTTTGATTGATAGATTGATGGCAGTTAACAACCCAGGCACTAAATTCAATAATAAATCCTTCTAAGTATGCAATACTTCCTCTTTATTTCACAAGGTCTGGGATCCGTGGCCTAGTTATAAAGAAAGCCATTAAACATGATCACAGAACGGGGTGTATGCTCCCCAATAGTAACGTATAAACAGGGCCGGCCTTAGGGGTGTGCGAGCTGTGCGACCGCACAGGGCGCCATGGAACAGGGGGCGCCCTGTGGCCGACACAGCTCACTCATGGCCGGAGTGCAGGGGAGCTAAAAGAGGTACCTGGCTGGAGGATTAATTATTCTCCACCCGGGTCTATTTAAAAAAAAAAAAAAAAAATCGCGGCAGAGGGGGCGGGGTTTACCGAGCGGCGGAGGCGGGGCTTATCGAGAGGCGGAGACGGGGCTAATACCTCCCGAAGCCCCTGCTGTACAGGAAGAGGGAAAGATGCTTCCCCATCAGCCAACTGCATCCACTGGAAAGAGGTAAGTGTGTGTGTGTGACTGTTTGCCTGTTTGTGTGACTGTCTGTCTGTGTGTGTGTGTGACTGTCTGTCTGTGTGACTGCCTGCCTGTGTGCGTGTGACTGTCTGTGTGTGTGTGTGACTGTCTGTGTGACTGCCTGTCCTTGTGTGTGTGTGTGTGTGTGACTGTCTCTGTGTGTGACTGCCTGCCTGTGTGTGACTGTCTGTGTGTGTGACTGTCTGTCTGTGACTGCCCATGTATGTGACTGCCCATGTATGTGACTGCCTGTGTGTGTGACTGTCTGTCTGTGTGACTGTCTGTCTGTGTGACTGCCCGTGTGTGTGACTGCCTGTGTGTGTGAGACTGTCTGTCTGTGTGACTGTCTGTGTGTGTGACTGCTGTGTGTGTGTGACTGCCTGTATGTGACTGCCTGCCTGCCTGTGTGTGTCTGTCTGTAACTATCTGTCTGTGTGTGACTGCCTGCCTGTGTGTGTGACTTTCTATCTGTGTGACTGCCTGCCTGTGTGTGTATAACTGTCTATGTGTGTGTTACTGTGTGTCTGTCTGTGTGTGTGACTGCCTATGTGACTGTCTGTCTGTGTGTGTCGCTGTAGCTGTGCCATTGTTTGTGCCTGTGCCTGTATGTGTGACTGCCTTTAACTGAGTGTGTGTGTACATGCCTGTAACCGAGTTTAAATTTCCCCCACCCCTTCCTGTCAAGGCCGCACTTTGACTGACAGACGCTCACTCACTGACAGACGCACACTCACTGACAGACACACACTCTCATATACACTGACAAACAATGACATACACACATACACTATTACTTGGACACACACTGACAGATGCACACTCTCACTGACAGACGCAAGCACTCACTGAAAGATGCACGACTCCACTGACCGACACATACACACTGACTGACACACACTCACTGACCGACACACACTCACTGACCTACACACTCACTGACCTACACACTCACTGACCACACACACTCACTGACGACACATACACACTCACTGACGACACATACACACTCACTGACTGACACATACACACTCACTGACTGACACATATACACTCACTGACTGACACATATACACTCACTGACCAACACACACATTCACTCACAGACACACACACATTCACTTACAGACACACACAATTACACACTTACAGACACACACACACACACACACACACACACACACACACACATTCACTTCAAAATAAACACTCACAGACACACACACAGACATTTCCACTAACACTCACAAACTAATATTTTTTACATTTATTTTAAATCCACCCAGCCTCCCTGGGAAAGCTGGAGTGGATTTCTTACCAGCAGTCCAGTGTGGCTGCTGGGCAGGCAGGCAGGGGGCGCACAGGCTGAGTAAGCAGCGCTTAGTGATGCCGGGAGCCAGACTGACGTCATATTCTGGCTCCCGGCTTCATTAAGCGGCGCAGAGGAAGCTGAGCAGGAAGAGCTCAGGTGAGTATGCTCCTTCGCTGCCCGCTGCCAGCCTTGGGGGGGCTCAAAAGTGGCCAGCCGGTCAGCTCTTGAGCCCCCCAGGATGCGAGGCAAGCAAGGGATCTGCCTGGGGGTTTGGAGGGATGCTTTTTTTTGCCGCCCCCTGCAAAGTGGCGCCCAAGGCAGATGCCTTGTTTGCCTCGTGATACACACGTCCCCGGTGCCTGTGTGTGTTACTGTATTCAGGCAACTTGGTGGGAGGTGGGGGGGGCGCCGTGAAGACTTTTTGCACAGGGCGCCTAATTGCCTAAGGCCGGCCCTGCGTATAAACATCTTTGTAATATATGCAATGTTACAAAGAAAAAAATAATAGCTGCTGTACAATGAATTCAGCTAAACTGTTTTGGTCTAAAAGGTTTCTTCTTCACAATTCATTGTTTTAACACCTTCACTGCCAAGTTCTTTGCACGCAAATGGCCAACATATTTTTTTTTTATTTTTTTTTTCTGGAAAGGAACTACTAATAAATAGCAAATTATATGATGTCAAGTGGCACTATCTTTATTGACCATTGGCTTACAAACAGTAAAACTACTAACTACAAGTTATTCAAATATTGAAAGATGAGTATTCAAGGCATATGGGTACATGCATTTGCCATCTGGGAAGGAGTTAAAAAATAAACTTCTTAGGCATTCTATTATATTGTCTTAGTTTTTATTTTTTTTATTAACTTTGTGACTAGTTCAAAACATTTCCTTATTTTCACATTTCCTTATTTTCATGTGTATTTGAAGGCTGCACTGGAAGCTATAGATGAACTTGACCTGTTCGGAGCCCATGGTGGACCAAAATCCGTAATTCATGTCCTACCTGATGATGTGGAGCATTGTCAAGTAAGTTGAATTTGATTTAATTATATATTTCCTTAGCGACTGAACTATGAATATTATATGCCTTTATATTTTTAATTAAATGAAGCAATTGATCAATAGGTTTACAGCAACATCATCATATCTGACAAGTAAAAAGCGAAAGAGTAACAGACCACAATGCAATTAATGAATAAAATAATGAAATTGTTTTGCAATCATTAAATGTCCTTACCATACAAGATACATCAGTAAATCTGTAAAGTGTTTACTAGCAAATGATAGATGTCACCATGCACAATATTATAGCATATCATTATTAATATTATTTGTAAAGCACCAACCAATTCCACAGCCCATGTAACGGGTAGAGAAAATATAATATAATATAATAAGAAATTGAGACAAATGTTTGTTTTTTTTTAAATTAATTTTTATAAATAATTGCTTAAAGGAACATTCCAAGCACCATAAACACTTCAGCCGTCTGTAGGGGTTATGGTCCTGGAAATGCCTTTGAGCTCCCCTGTTGTAAAGTGTCAAACTCTTTTGAACTATTTGACTTCTTACTAGGGTCTTCTGGGCACTGTTCTCTGCCTCCACTTCCAACGCCGGAGAGCTGGAAGTTCCTAACCTGGAATCCCTAGCCCTGTAAATAATGCTTGGGAACATTGTTGGTTGTTGAGACAGGGAGCAGAACCTGATGGATCCCAGGTCAGAAGTCAAACTTTTTATAAACAGTTTGACTCACTCCTTACAATGGGGGACGCAAAGACACTCCCAGCACTATAGCCACTAAAGCTAGCTGTAGTGATTATGGTGATTGAAATGTTTATTTAATCTTTTTTATGTGAGGTTCTTCATTTTAATAAATTGCTGTGTACTTTTCCCTACTCCTATTTTAATAAGATTTTCTGATGGGAGGGATGGTAAGTCTGTTGCAGAATGTACTTCTTTATTTGCATGGGTTAAGAATCTAAACATGAAATGTTAAATATAAACTATGTGTTTTAAAGTTAAAGTAGATGTAAAAAACAGATAAAATGCGTATCTTGTAATACCTTTTTTATTGGACTAACAGAATTTTTTAATGACATGCTTTCGGAAGAACCTCCCTTTCTCAAGTCTGAGCAGGATGACACATAGAATTCAAAGTTGAGTTGTGATACAGGGGTTAAAGCAAAATGAGTGTAGATAAGACACAGGTTTGTTAGAAAATAGACACAATTTTTGCAGAGGGTCCTAAATATCTTTCTGAAGAGCAGAGTGAGGGGGGAGAGAGGGAGAAGAAAAACAAACAAGCAGAAAGAGCAGAAGATGGTGCACTTTATACATACACACACACACACACATAAATATGTATATGTGAATGCACAAACACATGTACATATACATAAACACATATACATACATGTACATGAACTAATATACACAAATATAAATGCACAGTTATATATGTAAGCATACATGCATATTACTTTTATATATTGATAGAATAAACATATTGGAATGCGTTTTAAAGTGTTGATACATATGACAGAACACCATCCTTGTAACCATGGATGTGGAATCTCTATACAGCAATATTCCACATACAGATGGCATCAATGCTTGCTTCCATTTTCTCTCTCATGTCAACAACCAAAAATACAGCTACAAATTATCACAGAACTGGCACTATTTATCCTCACACATAACTACTTCAGTTTCAACAATGAGGTTTACCTACAAACCATGGGCACTTCTATGGGCACTAAGATGGCACCCCAATATGCTAATCTGTTTATGGCAGATCTTGAACAGAGATTCCTAGAAATACAACACACCAAACCATACAAATATTATTGCTATATCGATAATATCTTCATAATTTGGACTGAAAGTGAAAAAAAACTGATACAGTTCCATGACTCTTTCAACACATTCCATCCATCAATCAAACTAAAAATGGAATATTCCACTAAATCTGTGAATTTCCTGTACACCACTGTGACATGTAACAATGGCACAATCCACACCTCGGTTTACAGAAAACCCACAGACAGGTGCAGTTACCTACACAGCTCCAGCTTCCACCCCTCCCATACTAAACAGGGCATCGTCTACAGCCAAGCCACTAGGTACAATCGCATATCCTCTGATCCTAATGACCGTAATTCCCATCTAAATGTACTCTCCCAATCTATGAGACAGAAAGGCTACAAACCAAAGACTATTACCAAACAAATCAACTCTGCTGTAAAAACTCCACGCATGCGCCTGCTACAGTACAGAGAGAAAAAAATATCTACACGAGTGCCACAACCAATATTAACAGAAGATGAGACTCTGAAAAACATTTTCCCTGAAACACCCATTTTGGCCTTCAGACAACCACCAAACCTCCAACAAAAATTAATCAACAGGAAGCTGCCCACTGATGGTAAGAATTAAGAAAATGGTACCAGTCAATGCAAAATACCTCGCTGCAAACTGTGTCAACACATATGCACAGACAACACAGCTACACACAACAATAAAACCTACAGCATTAAAGGTTCACACTCCCGCACATCCAGCAATGTGGTATACATGATTCAATGCACCAAATGCCACCTAGGATGCTACATTGGGGAAACCACCCAGCCATTAAATGGTAGAATGAATATGCACAGACACTCTATTAAACACCACAAAGAAGAATCCTACTGCACTCCTGTGGGACACCACTTTACCCAGCCTGGCCACTCACTGAAGGACCTAAAAATCAAAGTACTGAAAGGGGTTTTTAAAAATACCCAGGAAAGAAAAACTTTTGAAGCCAGAATGATTAAATGGTTTAACAGCAAGAATAGAGGACTAAATATTGATTTGGGTTTCCTGTCCCACTACCAACACTTTACATGAACACTCCCCCACATTATCTTACTGTCTTGTCATATGTATTTAAAACACATTCTAATATGTTTATTCTATCAATATACAAAGTACTATGTGTAGACCTATGCTTTCCCATACTCTTATGCATGTATGCTTATATATATATGACTGTGCATTTATATTTGTGTATATTAGTTCATGAACATGTATGTATATGTGTTTATGTATGTGTATATGTACATGTTTGTGCGTTCACATATACATATTTATGTGAGTGTACATGTATAAAGTGCACCATCTTCTGCACTGTCTGCTTGTTTGTTTTTCTTCTCCCTCTCTCCCCTCTCACTCTGCTCTTCAGAAAGATATTTACGACCCTCTGCAAAAATGGTGTCTATTTTCTAACAAACCTGTGTCTTATCTACACTCATGTCGCTTTAACCCCTGTATCACAACTCAACTTTGAATTCTATGTGTCGTCTTGCTCAGAAATGCTTTAGACTTGAGAAAGGGAGGTTCTCCCGAAAGCTTGTCATTCAAAAATTCTGTTAGTCCAATAAAAATGTATTACAAGATACAAATTTTATCTGTTTTTTACATCTACATCACTGGACTAATACGGCTACACTCTCTACTTAAAGTTATAGTATCTGGACTTTGTGCTTGTTGTTTTATAGTCTATCCTTTACTCCATGCTGCCACGAGCTTCCACTTCAAAGGAGATTGATGCTGGTCTCCTCTCCATCATTTCATATCCAGCATTTGCCGTAGAAGATATGGCCCTGGTCAATGTTACCAAGAATGAAATCATCACAAAGCTTCAAGTAAGATTCAATTTAATCTTCACATATTCTTCATTATTTACTTTACATTGGTACAGATTTTATATATTCTTTCAATTAGTTTAATTTTACTTATAATGATGCCTAATCAATCATATCACTTCCAAATCAGGGTTAGCCTTTACATTGTGTGAATAGTTTAATAACTACAAGTGATCAGTTCAGGTTTAAGAGGCCTAGTTAGCCTGCACATCAGAGATTTCTATAAAGTGGTATGTGCATCTGTTAGTGTTCTTTAATTTATATCTACGTATGTGAGATCTTCTGCTTTACCCTCCTCGTCTTTCCACCCACAGTTAGAGTATGATACTGTGTAAGTAACATTATAAAGAATGCAGAATCTATGTCTACTCTAGAAACTGAGATGCATCATGCTGAGAACACCGAATGCCAGCCTTGGCACGATTTTACAAATCCACGCTTCTGAATTCTCCATAACTTATTTTAGCATGGCTCTTTATATAATTTTGCTGATTTTTTTTTTTTGTCTTCTTTTTAATTTAGGGGAAATATGGCTGCTGCCGTTTTCTCAGAGATGGTTATAAAACACCAAGAGAGGTAAAAACAACAATCATTAATTACCATTATAATTTGTGACATACCAAATATATTAAAAAAATAGAGATCACTGTGTGCTTAGCCATTGTGATATATCCATACATCAATATTGGCATAAAAGATGCATTTTATTCCCGTTTAAAAAAAAATAAAAATGTTTTGCTTTGTTTTTTTTTAATTCAACATTTTATTGATGTGTGTAGTTTATACATGCATAAAGGTTTTTAATGAGAAGAGACTACATGGACTGCACATCTATGCATGTTTTTAAAAATATGCAACTGAATTATGTTCTAGGATCCAAACCGATTGCACTACGACTCCACAGAGCTCAAATTATTTGAGAATATAGAATGTGAGTGGCCAGTGTTCTGGACTTACTTAGTGATTGATGGAGTTTTCAATGGAGACAATGTTCAGGTAATGAGAAAAACCTGGTAGACATGAATTTAATTGTATCTATATAATTTGCATAGTTGCTTATTTATTATGTATATTGTGGTGTATAGAGTTATTAAATATACCTGGGCACATGTTACAGGCCCAGCAAAGTCTGACATGATCGAAAATAATGTCAGATTGCATTATTGATGGGTAAAAACATAACCGTGCTTTTTCCTATAATAAATTAGTAACTTATTGAGTTACTGTGTTGGAAGAGAAAGTTGAACACAATTAAAAGAACTTAAAATAATACACCATTACCCAAATATTGTAGAGTAGTGAGGTATAAACATTGCAACTGTCTGTTTGGTGTGAATTATATAGTACATAATCAAAACTCAAAGTTTCTACTTGCCAGTAGCCATTGGCAAGTGAAAGTTTAGCCCTTGTCAGTGGTAAATTCACATTATGTTTGCATAAACATTTCAAATGATTTTTAAAAAAAAATATATTAAAATATAAAAAATAAAAATAAAATATCATATCACTCCTGAGACCATAACTACTATGGTGCGCTGCAGTGGTTATTGTGCATGGGGTGTTCCTTTAACACTAGAGAATGGCAGACCTATCCAGATAACAGCACCCAAACATTTTAACCAAGGTACATTTCTGATAAAGCATTGAATTGCTGTAGCATGGGTAGACAACCTTCATGCACTACAGATGTAGTCCACAATATCTGGGGTGCTGAAGGTTGCCTGCCCCACTGTTAGAGGATGTCTCTATCTTGTGATTATATTACTAATTCTGGTATGTAAACTAATCACCCTTTCAGTTTCTATGTGTAATGTTTTGTCCTATATTAAATTAACAGGCTTTTGTCAATCAATGTTATGCTTTATTTTTTTATTCTTCTCTTCAATAAATGTGCTTTTTGTATTTAATTATGTAGTAGTCCGCAACATATCTTCTTACCTAAATTCTCTATGTGGGCAAGTTGCCACGTTTTACCATTAAATTGTGAATAGATGAGTTAAGGATAATACACCAAGGCCTTGATGTAATAAGCTTTGTAAATGATTCAATACTGTTAACAAAACGTTCCAAATATTATATCTACAACAATTCCCAGTTATTCGATTTTAATGGTGTCTTCTGTAGATTAATCAGTAGGAATGTTTTTCTAATAGTATTGAATTATTTGTAAAGCTTACTAAAAAAATCAAGGCCCATGTAAGGAAATGCTATCTTATTAAATATTTGTGTTTCGTGCCTAAGGTGCAAGAATACAGGGAGGCTTTGGAAGGAATAGTTATTAGAGGAAAGAATGGCATTCACCTTATTCCAGAACTGTATGCTGTCCCATTTAACAAGGTAATACACCTGTTAGACAAATATGAATAATGTATTTCTGTGCTTTAGTATAATGTATATTATACAGTGTCATTGTTTTTTTTTTATATTCTTTATTTTTATTGTGCAATTAAGTACAAATAGGCTTGTGATGACAGCATGTACAAGCCTGGAAGTTACTTACGTGTGAATACATTGCCTTGGCAGGAGATAAATGTACATTTTTAAGATAATAGTGAATTTAAAGGACCACTATAGTGCCAGGAAAACATACTCGTTTTCCTGGCACTCTAGTGCCCTGAGGGTGCCCCCACCCTCAGGGTCCCCCTCCCGCCGGGCTCTGGGGTGAGGGAGGGGTTAAACTTACCTCTTTCTCCAGCGCCGGGCTGGGAGCTCTCCTCCTCCTCTCCACCTCATCTCCTCCTCTTCGGCTGAATGCGCATGCGCGGCAGGAGCTGCGCGCGCATTCAGCCAGTCCATAGGAAAGCATTCACAATGCTTTCCTATGGACGCTGGCGTCTTCTCACTGTGAAAATCACAGTGAGAAGCGCAGAAGCCCTCTAGCTGCTGTCAATGAGACAGCCACTAGAGGCTGGATTAACCCATTTATAAACATAGCAGTTTCTCTGAAACTGCTATGTTTACAGCAGGCAGAGTTAATCCTAGCTGGACCAGGCACCCAGACCACCTCATTAAGCTGAAGTGATCTGGGTGCCTATAGTGGCCCTTTAATATCAAGCAAAAACAGCCTAGACTAACTTGTCTGTATGGAGATCAGGTGCTGTTCGTGTTAACAAAGAAAGCTAGTTAGTCATGGATATCGTATGAGAGTAAGCATATAGATGTTAATACGAAGACCTAAAACAATATTGTGTAGACTAAATGAAAATAATTAGTTGCTTTAATTCAGACTGAACATGCTGGGCTATAAGGTAGACAGAGTAAACTTGCATATGATTTTCTATCTAGTCATAAAGATTGTCATGTGGATAGCATCAGACATATTGTTCAAAAAGGAACCACTGTTTTTAGGTCACTGTAACATTACCTCAGGAGCCTCACCATAAACAAGAATGTATTTAGAGTATACAGATGATTATAAAATTAAAGCTGATAACTACTATTGAACTGAGCCAGATTAAAGTAAATAGAATTTGGGTAGTAAGGGCTATATGTAATTGAGAGTCCGAAGTCAACCTATTCCCTCACTCAGAGGAAGCATGCTGAAGGTCGGGAGTACATTGATGAGGTCGACTGCGCTGTGGTGAGGTCTGGCAGCCCTGTTGCCCCAGGCCAAAAGAAAGACTGGCATCCTTGTTCCGCGGAATAGTGGAGACCGGGATGACCCCACGGGACACCACAGGATCTCAGCGGGGATGTAATGCCAAGCAGGACAGGAGAACGGCCGCCTCTCCCGCTTGGTGCACTCACTAGTGACACTGTTATTTCTTTTGAGTAGACCACTCTTCATTTTCCAGATAAAATAAGTCTTATGTTGAATTTTGTAATATTAGGTTTATTTTACTGGCCATATACTCCCAATCTCAGTTTTTTAATGATTTAGTTGTTTTAATTAGCTGGTCAGTATGCTTAGTAATATGCTTAACAGAAATGACAATACATATATTTAGCTTAGAATGCTGCCAAACATAGGTTTTGTAATGATTTGCCGTTCTTTGCTTTGCTCTCAGATTGATGAAGAATATCACAGCCCACATACGGTTGACCGTGTTTCTTTGGGAAAGACACCACATATGTGGGGACAGTCTCTCTACATCCTGGGATCACTTTTAGCTGAGGTAATATCTGTAAGCCATTATAAGTGAGCTATGTAATTATTTATGGAACAAACATGGAACTATGGCTAACATGTCTATGGAAATGCCTGAATTTGAAGGACAGGAAGTAAGCTTTAATATTAATAAGCCCACGTGTACATTATTGTGAAATTGCCTACATGTGTGGCATAGGCTGCAAACTATAGTTAAACCCTCAGGTATCAACTGCGCATTATTTTTCCCAAGTGACTTGGTAGCAGCTTTTAAAAAAACAACTGTCAGAGAATTTTCTGAGTTGTCAGTTTTACATTTAATTAAACTTAAAAGGACTCTATAGTCACCAGAACCACAACCGCTTAATGTAGTGGTTCTGGTAGTGGTTCTGGTGTCTATTGCCTGTCCCTGCAGGCTTATTAATATAAACACTGCCTAGGAACATCTCTAGGCTGAACATTCCCCATAGAGATGCATTAAGATGCTGATTGGCGCACCCTGGCGTTTTGCCGCTTATGCACAATTGCTTCCCAATGCTTTCCTATGGAAAAATATTGGGGTGGGTGAGATCAACATGTTTAGATGATCTCAGCTATGGAGGCGGAGTCAGCTGTGGAGAGACCGGTGCAGTGTGGGAGAAAAGATAAGTTTAAAAACATTATTTCTCCAGGTATGTGGCACCGGACACCCAAATAGCTAGTTTAACACAATAGTTTCAGGAATATGTGTGTGTTCCTGACACTATAGTGTTCCTTTAACTATATTTTATAATGCAGATTGATATATTTTTTTATCTGGCTGAGCAGCCATGTTGGGTCAGAGTCTACAGTTATACGTGATTTTTTTCTTCATTAACTGTAATAAACTTTAAACAACAAGAAGTGAAAAATTGATAACTGATGTCCTTTAAAACCACAGACAACAGTTACACACTTTTTATACAATATTCATACACCTGTCGTGAATTCTTCCCATCATTAAATCCTGTGTTCTACCATATTCTGGGCTCTTTAATGAAGATCTTTGCAATGTTATGCACAACTAGGTCTTCCACCACCTAATTTGCATTACATCTTTTCACAGATATTCTGAGCAGTCATAATGTGAATATTTTATTTGGGTATTTAGTTTCACAAATACATCAACTTGGAGTCCATTGTGCAGTAATAAACATGTTAAGGAAGGCTCTCCTAAAATATCAGTTCGTTTGTTTCATGATAGTTTCTGCATCGTTAGGCATTTATTGAGGGGACAAGGAGAGTAAAGGCAGGGAGATACATCAGGAAGTAGGCAGACAAAGGTGGGAGGGGGAATATACTATGGTTATGGAATCACACTAGGGTTGGGGAACACAATAGATGGTGGGAAGATACTCAAATAGATTGCTGAGACATACGTAGGGAATAATAGAGCACAGACTAGAAGGAGAGAGGCTGGGGATGGGAATCAAAGGATGAATTGAGAAACACAACTACAATGCAAAAAAGAGATGAGACATGGCAGGAAGGTAAAGCCTGGTTATAGCCAGTAGAGACTGTTCGCACCAACAAATGTTATTTCCAGGAAAGATAACAGGACGATTAGAGCTCATAGTTTATATTCATGTTTCCAGATGAGTACTGTAGGGGGAAAAGGCACAGCTCTAATAATATAGTGTGTTATCATGGCTCACAAACCGATCCTCATTCAACCATCAGCCAACTTTACTGCTCCCAAGAAATGTAATATACAGCCGATTCTTCAGTCACAATCCTGGTGTATTGAAATCGACTTCTTTTTATAGTTTTTCATTAGTAATATCACAGAAAATGACTTTTCTCTAACACACCCTTCTATATAGGGATTCCTTGCCCCAGGAGAAATTGACCCTCTGAACAGAAGATTCTCAACAGCTTTTAAACCTGATGTAGTCGTCCAAGGTTAGTCCAGAAAAAATATTTGTGTTTGTGTAACAATGTAAACTGTTTTTCACTGAGACTTGAAAATGCTAAAGGGGAACGCTTACTTCTTTGAATATTACACAATTGAGTAAAGCATTATAATTATCAATAACTTTTCATGTGATGCTCCATTTATTTCAAAACACTATAGTGAGGAATAAAAAATAAACACAAAAGAGGTTGATTTATACATTTAAAACATCCTCGTACATATCATTTTTAATTGAACAAAACTAATTAAATCATAACTAATAAAGACAATTTACACTGCAGCATGTCTAGGCCCCATCTCTCTCATATAATGATAAAGCTTTTCCCATGTATTCATTTTCTTATTAATATTCCTTTAACATTTAGCTATCGACATCACAATCCATATTGGTCAAGACAAAGCCATTCATCACATTAGAAGAGAAATATTAATTCTGTTTCTCCTCCCTTCTCTGTGCTGTCTCCCTTCTCTGTATAACAATAATTGACAGGAAAAGAAAATGGAGGCTCAGTTACAACATACAGCTAAATATGGCATATGGGTTTAGTTTAATTTTTAAATCTTACAAACACATATATTTGTTAAATATAGCAGAAAAGTAAACGTACAATTGGAAAAAAAAACATATCATGCAGTTGATTGCAGTATATTTGTGGGTGGTCCAAATATACATATGATTATTCCGTTTTCCTTTATTGTTCATTCTAACGGTTTTCTCATCCTCCCAGCAGTGAAAGGTTATACAGGGTCAGAGGGCGAGATATTTTGGATGCCCCACCACTTCCTCTCTTGACTCAAAAAATATTTTTCTGATCTTTGTCCAACATTAAAAACAATTTGAGCCTAAGAAATTGCTCAATTAAACATAAAACACAGACTTCTTTTTCCTTGCTAGAATATTTTAGCTCCTAACTGGTCTAGTGTGTGCTTAGTCATACCCATAATGCAGAAATAATGTATAGTGTAGTTTTAAATGCATAATGTAGTTTTAAAATAATTTTGGTTTTATTCTGTTTTACTGTTTTGCACGTGGCACTGTATGACATGCAAAAAAAATTACATAGCTAAAGAATTAGGTCAATGGGACTTTCACAGCTTTTACATTATGTTAGTATTCAATAACACTGATTTCTTTTTTTGTTTTAGTTTGTGTCATAGCAGAATCTAAAGAAATTCAGAAAATGTTGAAATCAAATGGTATTGAAGTTCAGTGCTTCTCCGATATGCGCCCAATACGTGTGGTGCCTGCTAAAATACTGAGCCATTTGTACGTAAAACTTGGTGAGTACGGTTATATCTTCCTGATTAACCAAAGATAAACATCTTTGATAAAATGCATGTCACTGGATTTCAGCCAAAAACATCAATAAATAGTACAAAATCATCAAAGATGCTGCAAATCAAATTAGTCAGTAAGTACATGTAAAACAATCGTATATAATCTTCATATGCATGTCCGATTTCTTACAAGTCGATATTACTTTGACACAGCTCATTTGTACTGAGACACATTTAAGACATATTCTACAAATGTAATTTGTTTTCTTTACAGGATATAACAAAGCCATGAATCTAAGTGGACGTCCATACCGCCATATTGGAGTACTTGGCACATCAAAACTGTATACGATCAGAAATCAGATCTTTACTTTTACACCCCAGGTAGCCATGATTAGTTGTCATGCAGCTAAATAACTTGATCAATAGCTATGATGTAGACTATGAGTTTAGGAAGACTTATCTTCTACTAAAGAAATTCATTTTTTTCCAGGATTACCAAAAGTCGAGTAAGCATGTTTTGTCCACAGTGAATGACTAAATCCTTAATGAGATATGTTTATATGTAGTGTGCTTATCCCCAATTTATATTAAATACATAATGATCAGCCACAACATTAAAACCACTAACACAATCAGCACTGTTACATTTTACAGTTTAAGATCATATTTGTGTAGATTTGCTTAGGTGTCTAGAATGGTATACTACTTTATGCATAGTGTTTTTGGAATGTGCTTTGGTTCGAAATAGACCAATGGCTAGATGCATGTCTTCATCTTACTCTACTAGAGTGCATCAATAAGATTCTAATAGTTCACACATATTTTGAAATCTGACTGACAGCGTGATGCCAAGTATTAAACAGTAATGGCATAAAATAGCGACAAAATTCTGAATACATGTTATAGTTTAATATTTAGCTCTTTTAGTTCACAGACCAACACCACTTCTACCTTGCTCTGGACAGCAGAATGATTGTAGAAATGCTCAGGACAGAACTGGCTTACCTGACATCATGCTGGAGGATGACCGGAAGACCAACACTGACATTCCCCATCACTCACGCTATGCTTAGTAATTGCTGCTCAATTCTATTATAGTGTAAAATATATGTAATATCTGCTGACGAGGGCACAGCCGACCCAAGCTAATCTTGTTTGGATCCTCCGTGCCTCAGACCCTGCTGTGCTGTGCTTAATGTGTGGGATTATGCAGCATTAGTAAATTAATTACTGGCAATGCCAGTCCCCAGCCCTATATTATTCTCACCATCCCAACACACAGTGGGTGGAGAGACCTGGTACACAGGCTAGGAAACGATTCAGTACATTCACTGAGCTCTGTGGGATTGAGAACCACACTTGGCTGTGTCTGTTTAATACTGTGGTCTCATTGACCCATGTGTGTTTTTTTTATTGATGATGTGATGAGCTCCAAAATAATTAGTGTTGTGCTGCTTTTCTGGCTGCAATTAGCCAATCCTGCCATGTTTTTTTTCACTTAATTACGGTCTTTGCAAGTCTGCAAGTGGTGAGTTACTTTCAAAAGTTCACACCCTGAATTGTTCTAAGTAAATGGCACAGAGTCATTTATTTTTCAGGAACTGTTAGATTTATCTCTATGTATAACCACCTAGAAGATTTAATGAAATATATTCAACAACAACTAAATATATGAGTAAACATTTTACATCTCTGCTAACCTAAATGTCACATTTAGTTTTCATTTAAGTGCAATTCATAGTTTTATTGACACACTCTAGTTCTGGGATTCTTAGTCCTTAAAGAGCCAAACCTGGTTAAAATGGTGCATCATAGTCATCAGATTGTTGGCAGTTGTCCACAATATATTGTTTATTGCAGCTGCAATGACTTTCCCGTTAAAATGATCCCCCATTGACACGATGGAAAGAGTCTAATGCAGAAGTGATTGTGCTTGATTTAATATTACAATTGATAAATCGGTTGCACAGCTAACCCCCCCCCCCAAAAAAAAAAATCGGTCCAGTCGTATTTTTTTACACAAATTATTCGAATAATACATTTGATTTGTAAAAAAAAGTTGTTTTAATAGAAAAACTGTTTTACAATGTTTACCGGGCATCTAAATTTAGTTTACTGTACAAATAAGTTCAACCTTTATAGGTTACCATTTTTTTCAATTTTACTAGGATATGTCAAGAAATTTACTTAATCATCTTTATTACTAAGTAAATATGTTCAGGCCAACCATTGTGAATTACAGGGAAAATAAATTGTGGGTTTTTGTGTTTTAGATGAAGATGGCTCTGACATAGACCCAGCTATTCTTTCTACAATTAGGAAACTTGATGATGGGTATTTTGGAGGTGCAAGGTAAAAAATTCTACTATTATATATGTACGGTACTAATGCTTCTTTAGAAATTGTGTTTTTCTCTTAGAGTTCTTTATTAACCAATATGTTCATTTTTTTCCAGGGTGAAGTCAGGAAAATTTTCAGATTTTCTCACTACTTCATTTTATACCCACCTAAGTTTTCTGGATTCAGACTGTGATGACAAGCTTTTTGACGACACCAATAATGGCTATGATAGCCCAGATAATGACTACGAATATGAATTAGGAACAGTTTCAGAGGATCAAAGTGACAAAAGTATGGGCTCCACACTCATAACTCATACAATCCGGCATGTAGAGTGTTAAGGTGTGCCTGACTCTACATTCTTGAATATAGAATGTATATGGCTATACCATACTTGCTGTCTAATAGGAAATACAAAAATAATATTTAGGCTGTTATTGTGCTTGCCTGCAGTTACCTTGGCAAAAGGCTTTTCCCTTTAAGCTTTCTATTGATTTCTCATTCAATTTTCCTGCACTCATTTTTTTCCAATGTGGGATGCTAATAAATGTGTCTGAGAACTGGTACAGACTTAGTGGCAGATGTGAGCTGAGTTTGTTTTTGAATGTGGCTGATGACAGGACTGTGCATATCATATTACTCTACTCCAGCCCATAAATCGGGGTTGTAGGAAGGAACCTCTAGCTTGTTATCAACTTTCCTCTGCCAAAAGGGGGCTTTAGTCCTTCAGCCCCCTCTGGTTACACTCGAGATGCATGGTGACCTTATTTTTTTCTCAAAACCCCCATCTCTATTGGTTAAAACATTGCAACCAATACTATGTGCTGTTGTGTCCACTTAAGCGTAACAACTAAATAAAAAAAATATGTGCAAAATCACTAATCTATTTTAATTCATTCCTCTCAAGTTCTGCTGTTAAATGCAAATATTTTCTTAAATTTTCCAGGAGAAAATCGTGATGAGCTTGATCAGTACATAACTCACTTGCAGCAAAGTGTAGAGTCTACTACACATCTACCTCCAACATGCAATAACTCCACAACATACCATGCATTCAGCGCCTTGCATTCCACACGCGATATTCTCTCTATGATCGCTAAGACAAAGGGCTTGGAAGTACAAAGTAAGTATTGCATCAGTGCATAATATTTTTCAGACTGCATTATAGTCATCTCACTTTCATGAGGGTAGGTTTCAGCAACATTGTTATGTAAATTGAAATTATGTAACCTATAATTAAATAATCAATTTACATATAGAAATGATCATAGACGCTTTACTTGATGAACTGTTTGTTAAATGGAATACAGTACAAGTGTACTGGAAAAAAACAAAATGCTAAACAAACTAATACTTCATATGCAACAGATCTATATTAACGTTGACTGACGATCGATCATTGATCATGGTCGAGAGGAAATCAGAATTTTTTTAGCTTCGGTTCATACAGAGCACCATAGGAAAAAATACAGAACAATATAATTGTCATTCAGCTTGATAATGGAGACATAATGTAAACATTAATCACTGAAAATGAAGTCAATCTAATTTGATCAGAATAGCTTTAGAGTTATAATAGATTAGATTACAGATTATCTCAGGAGATATGAATGTAGTACATGTCACAAGTTTCATAGATAGTGAGCAGATAATGAAGAAAAACTAATTAAGAATATCATACTACAATATTCTTCTTCTAATTAAAAGACAATCTCCCTTGTAAATAGGACTAGTGATGTCAGTCTTTTTGATGCTGTACACTTTCCAGATGACAATTATATAGATTAGTCCTAATCTGAATCATCTCAAAAGCTTGTTGGATAAACTGTATATAAAGTCCTTGACACAATGTCTTTACTCAGGCTAGTATGGATAGAGGACCGACGCACACATAAAAAAATACAGTTTTCAATTTTATAAGGCTACTTAAAACGACCTCTCAGCAAACATGTGGATTCAGTTCCACCTTATGGCCATATTGTGTCAAAGTGACTCTCTAGTGCCAGGAAAACAAATCCGTTAGTTAGTAAAGTCCAGTCCAGTCTGGGTCGTGAGGCAATAGTATGGGTGATCCAAAAGCAAGGTTAAAGTCCAATCCGGTCTGGCAGCAATTAATCAATCCAAAAGGGGAATCCAGAAGAAGGTCCAGTCTGGGTCGGCATCAGGTAACATAGGCAGAGGGAGAATCCTAGAGAATAGTAAAAGTCCAATTCAGTCCAGCAATAAAGAATCAATTCAAAGGGAAATCCAAATAGAGTAGTTCATTCTAGTCCGAGTCAGCAAATGAAATAAGATTATCCGTGAGAATGGTCAGAGTTCAGTCCGGTTTGGCAACATGGAAAGCAAATGGAGTATAAAGTACTTTAACTTTTAAGGGGAATTGGAAAGGTTTTTTGGACTAGGAATAACAGTACCTAAAGAGCAAGTAAAGGTGTCCACTGCACACTAGTGAAGAGACACATTAATTGTGCACTGGGATATTGACTTTGGGCGTTTAAAAACGTGAATTAGTGAATGTCAATTAGCCTCTTAAAGTGGTATAGTTAAAAGTGAAGTGAACCATTTAAAGGAACCGTTACATTGGGAGACAAAATAATTAGTGCTAGTACGACATAAATGAATAGGTATTTTAATAACATGCTGTAAAAGCATTGTGAATATATATAATGCAAAATTAATGTGATCAATGCTATACAAAAAAATGCAGTATCAAACCAAAACAAAATGATAGTGCTCTGATGTATATACTGACAATGCATATTATATATCTGCTCTATTTTTATGTGTGCGCTGTTCCTTAATCAATCTGTATTATGAATAAATTTTCGTCACTGTGGTGGAACTGAATCCTCATATTTGTTTTCTGAGATACGTGATTTATGTAGCCTTATAAAATGTTAAACTGTATTTTTATGTGTGCGCTGTTCCTTAATCCGTATTAAGTATACATTTTGGTCACTATGGCACCAAATTCCTGCAAAATGCATGTTCTGGGGGTGCCCCCAATTCCCTGTTGTCTCTACTCAGGCAACTGACACCATGTAGTATTTTCTGTGTGCAAATTTAAGGTGGACAGTAGGTACACAGAGTAGTTCTTTATTCAGTTCCCATGTAATCAAGAAGTAATCAACTGAACAACTGAAACTAAACCTAAAATGGCCCCCACAAACCTAAAATGGCCCCCACAAACAGTTCCAAAGTGTCCTTTCTAAAGTAACAATATACCACAATCCTGAGTATTGATATACTGGCTGCTTGCAACTGAACATGCATACTTATAAGGGTACTGCTGGGGCACTTACTCATTCACTAAACAGCAATTTCAAGTCTCACAAAATGTGATTTTTTTTTTTACAAAACACCTCACCTAGGCAAAAAATGATGGGGTTTAGTTACATTATATGATTGTCAATGTACCCCATTCTCGGCAGGTCCTACTCTTTGTACTTATTTTTATAATTCTATCTATTAATAAGCTCCTGGATATCTGTCACTATTCTTGTAGTACCATACACTCTATCTAGCAGCCTAATGCCTGCTCTTATGAGATTAATCCTCTTACTTGGGAAATACTTCCTCCTGGGACTCTCTGCAGGTCAAGGTTAACTAGGGCCGTTGAATGAGGCACCTGTGACAGGGAGAGGTGCAAAACCGGGGAGCTGTCCTGGTTGTTTATTGAATGAGTGAGTGGTCTAGATCTTGTATGATATTTATCCTACGTCACCATCATTTGAAAACTAATGCAGTTGAATTATTTGGAGTAGAAACAAGTTTTTTGTGTGCATTATCTTGCATAGTTATAGATATTGTAGAGAACAAGTAGAATTACACAGAACATTTTTCTGTACTGTTAGCTCTACAAAATATGTCAAATTAAAATTACATATAAAAAAAATAGGCTGATTTATAAGACATGTGCATATATGCCTGGTTACATGATTGAATCTGTTAAATGTCAGCATGTAAATGTGCATATGCTATTAGTTCATTCATATTTTCTTCGTGGTGGTGGTTCAAGGATATGCATAAAATATATATGTGTATATGATGCTGGTAATAATGAAATCATTTTTAGTGCTGGTGCTTTTAAATATGTGTTTAGTGCTGGTTATCTAATGTGTTCATGGTGCTGCGTCTATTTGATGTGATAATGCTGTTAATTTTTGTAATGCTTTTATGCATCTGGTTCTATTAAATATATTTTACAGCTGATTCTCTTTTGTGTTTTATATCTGCCTTTGTTTCAGATTCCTCTTTGTTTCTACCTTCAAAAAATTTAAAAGCTCATCGAAGGTCTTTAAACCTACTAGAAGTTCCTAACTTGCACCAGCATCAGGTGACTTCGGTTTTTGTTTTCAATTAAAACAAAGTGATTCAAACGTTCTTGTTTTTATTTATTGTCTCAGAGAAAAGGTACATTGTAGAAATAAGATAAAATGGTGGGACACAGGCAACGAATTAAGACATTGTCAACACATCCTGGGCAGGTGGGATGTTGAAACCTGAGATGTCCCTCTTGGACATTATTTGCTATTTTGCATGGTTGAGTGACAAAAAAAAAAAATCCCAGGTACGTCCATTTTGATTCCCAGTGGGAACACAACATATTGTGGAAAGGTGTAAGGTAAACATGCATACAAGGCTATATCTTGTTTCTCAATATAAAGGATATGCAGGGTTAAATTTTTAAATTCAAAGCTAAAATCCTTTACAAAATATGAAACAAAATTTAGAACTCATCTACATACAAGGGCAACTTTCCTAGCTAACTCCTCAGCACATGAAATTAAACCCACAGATATGTGGCTTTGGAAAGATTCTACTATAAAATATGTCATTTGTGTTTACTGTTAGGAACTGTTCTCTCCAGTAACCACCTTCTTTAAGCTTTTTAGAAGTCTGAGTACCAGTTTTGGAAATGGTTTCTAGTAAAATGTAAATTAGATATCAGAACTAATTTAAAATGTTCCACAGAATCATGAAACTGAATTAAATCTGCCAAAAGATGCACATGGAAATGTTGATTGTAGCAGACTTGCTGAAATGCTGAAGGAGTGCCCCACACTTCAGGACCAGGCTGACATACTGTACATTTTATGTGTTATAAAGTAAGTAGTCATCAGCCAATTAAATCTTGCAGAGTATTTTCAGAGCTTACTATTTGTTTACTGTTCATCCCAGTCATTTTTTTTCTATCTATCTTCTAGTTTTTATTAATAAAAAATGGTATATTTGTTTATCTGTTTTGCCTTTCACCGTACCTTGTTGGACTACAAATTCCTTGAACCTTACCGCATTCATGTTGGATTGCTATAGAATGATTTGCCAGTACTAAGGAATATTCAGAAAATGGTTAATATTGTAAAGACTTGTGCCCGTTGTAGTCTAAAGAAAGACAATATTAACTTTTAACAGTTATTTCCTGGTGTTGTGGGAAACTGTGATATATTTTGCATATACTGCGTCAGCTGGAGGTTGTGAGAATGTGTTTTTTTTTAATTTCATTACTATTTGTAATGTATTATCTTAGCATATTTTAATGCACAATCTATATAATGCATTAACTAAACGATTGAGTTATTCTAACATTTAACTATTTCTGTTCTCAGGGGTTTAGAATGGGACACCAACTTGAATGGACAATCTGGAGTTACAGTCCACATCCTGTTGAGTGAACTTTATAGTAAAGCCGGGCTCAATCGAGAATGGGGATTAATCCGTTACATCTCTGGGTTACTGAAAAAGAGAGTGGAAGTACTTGCTGAGGTACATCACCCATTCAGTTATGTTACCTATTAACATCACTCATTCAAAGTGACAAGTCTTTCTACTGTCCATTTCTTTATGCCTTTAATATATAATTCATCCTAAATATAAATGACATATTTAAAATTTTCTTTAAATGGCAGCCATCATGTCCATTTGTGAGGTGCTACACTACTTTTAACACCAGGCATCCATTGCCATCACCACAGTACCTCTTATCTGTCTACCCCTGTTGTACTTTTTAAATCAGAGCATACGTGCCAAAACAATCAACATTTGTCAGTGCTTTGGCTTGTAAGCGGTAAGCGGTGTGTTGTCATTCCTAATCTCTGTAATCACATGTTGGAATGTCATATATACCGCAGTGCAATGCTATGCTGGTTATTGTACACTTTGCTGTGATAGGGAAGCTCTAATCAAGGATTTGTTCAAATACCTTTAATATTTTAATTTTTTTTTTCTTTAGGCCTGTACAGACATCCTCTCACATCAGAAGCAGCTAACTGTGGGTCTGCCTCCCGAACCTCGCGAAAAAACCATCACAGCGTAAGTGTTAATTGATTTGCTGCTGCATTACTTCACTTTGCATTTCTTACATTGGTAATTACTAATTAATACTTTATATGGATCATTAAATGTACATTTAGACAAAGGTTGTCTGATCTTGACCAACCATCTATTTTTACACTATGTTTGTCCAATTTAGTCCAAAAAATTAGTGTCATTAAGGTTTGACACCTTTGCCTTAGGTGTAGTTTATTATGTATATTTATAGGTTTCTTGGAGCGGATATTCCACACTTTGCTTTTTCAGTGTTTATCTTCATTTGCAATAAGCTTTATAAAATCATTTATTTAATATTAGACCATATTTATTAGTGATGGTATATACAATATCTGTTTAAATTCACCCAGTCCTTTACCTCCCGAGGAGTTAGCTGCCCTAATCTATGAAGCCAGTGGACAAGATATCAGCATTGCTGTACTCACACAGGTAAAAAATTATATATTAAGCAGTAATATTACATTTTCTTTATTAGATCTTAACTTGTCAGAAACATTTTGGTCTTGATTGAATGTGTATGAGTTTGTGTGAGATAGCATCAGAAATGATTTCACTCTCTTATAAAAACTTTTCAAATGATTTATCTACATAAGTCACCATTAAAATCATTTAAAAAGTTTAAATGTTACTGATTCAAATAAATGAAATAAATGCCTTTTATATGTGATGGTATATGATATGGTGTAGATTTAATATAGCAGTAAATAATGCTGCAAACATTATTACAGGGCAATGCAACCTTTTGGTAGTGAAGTGCCAAAGAAAAACTTTGAAGTTCCTTAAGGGTGCTAGCCCTAGTAGTGTTTGTGTATGGAGCGGAATTCTGCTTGTAGCATGTATGGATGCAGCAGATGTTGTTGGAATTTGAATATGTATGTGTGTGAAATGTCTGTTGTGTTATGTGAGTATGTATATGGGCTGTGTGTAGTGTTGTGTGTACATTGTTGTTTGTGTTAGTGTGTTTGTGGAGCAGTTTGCTTGTAGGGTTCTGTGTGTGTGTGATGCGTTGCCGTGCTTATCTGCGGCAGTGTTCTGAATATTTTGGGAAGTCCTAGATTGCGAGGGACTCCTGTAGTGTCTGCCCATTGCTGCTCAGGCTAATGCTTCATTATTAACCCAAACAGCACACAGGGAATGGGCTTCTGGGGACTCCTGTTTGTCTTTGAAACATTACAAATTGTTTAATGCTGAATGGAAGGACACTGCCAGGAGACTTGAACTACTTTCCCTGTTCAAGTATTGCACATATAATTAGCAAATGTCTTGTGACCTTATAACTATTTCTATGCATATTGTTTCTTGTCCAGGAGATAATGCTGTATCTAGCTATGTACGTCAGGTCACAACCAAGTCTTTTTGGAGAAATGCTCAGACTACGGATTGGACTTATCATCCAAGTCATGGCCACCGAGTTGGCTCGAAGCTTGAACTGCTCAGGTGAATAGATTTTTATGAAAATCAATTTCTACTTTTGTTATAATTCATTAACTCGTTGAAATTTAGTTGAGGAGTTCTGAGTTACAGACCTGATCAACATTAAGAACTGTTTGACTTTTAAAAAAAAATTACATTGATCCAAAGATATGGAATGTTCCTAAATACTAAAAAATTGTATTATCAGGAGAAGAAGCCTCTGAAAGTTTAATGAGTCTCAGCCCATTTGACATGAAGAACCTTCTTCATCATATCCTGAGTGGGAAAGAGTTTGGAGTGGAGCGAAGCAGTAAGTAGTCTTTCAAACTTTACAAGTATTTAAATTCTGTTGGCAAAAAGCATCTTTTATTACTATTTCACAGTGTGTTATTTTTTGATTTGCACAGTATTATTAATATTATTATTATTACTGGCATTTATAGAGGGTACTGTTTCAAATCGCTTTATAAATTCTGATATCACATTTATTTTAAAATAGCTGTCAAATATAATACATTGACAGCAGGGTCTTCAGATTGTTCAAGGTACATTGTTCATTTTTTTAGAGTATGGTACATGAACATATGGATTTTAAAGATTTATGACCAGTAGAAAATATAATTTGACATATATTAACTGACATGCAGTGATATATACAACACTTTCACTGCTAATCACTATTTTTCAAGTTGCTATTATTACACCTGTGCTGTAACAAGAGTACTAGGTTACCAAAGTATATATGTATTTATTTATTTATTTTGCCTTTAAAAATACAGACAAGCTGGTTGATTGCCAAAACACAGCCAGGGCTTGAAAAGTAACAATCGTAGTATAGTATAATTAGAGCTATTTCCAATTTCCCTACTTGTAATATTCTCATTGTATTTTTCTGCAAAAAAAATTATTTATGTATTATACAGAAAATATCAACACTAACAATATCTTTCTTAAAAGTGCGTCCTATTGAATCGTCGGCTACCAGCCCTGCAATATCAATACATGAGATGGGTCACACAGGCGTTACGAAGACAGAAAGGACCGGCATTAACCGGTTGCGGAGTGAAATGAAGCAGGTAGTTTGCTGTCCATTTTTACTGCATAGCAGTGATTCTTCAGACATCTAGAAGACATCAGTGTGACATTTCTATGGTTACTCTGCCTTCTGAAAGTATTTGTCAATCATTGGTTTGGAATATTTACTGTAGGTGATGACTGAACACATACACACACTGACACCACTAATTGCATTGTTTCATAAGTCAGGGCAGCATGACTTTAAGAGAGCAAATTATTAAGGGCTGATGCAATATATAACTTAATATACCATTATATATTATGCCAGTGAGGTAGCACAGTTGGTTATTACACTAACTTTACTAGATTTGTATGCTTTTATGTTAACAAATTGTATTCCAATGCAGTTATCCTATCAAGGCTTTGATCTAATTTTTTTTTAGATAAGCTTTTCAAATAAACTTTAAAAAGAAAAAAGGAAAAACGCTAAAATATAAAAATATATATCTCAGAGAAGGGCTACTAAGCTGGTTCATGGATTGCAGGATAAAACTTACCAGGAAAGGTTAAAATATCTTAACATGTATAGCTTGGAGGAAAGACGAGACAGGGGAGATATGATAGAAACATTTAAATATATAAAGGGAATCAACACAGTAAAGGATGAGACTATATTTAAACAAAGAAAAATGACCACAACAAGAGGACATAGTCTTAAATTAGAGGGACAAAGGTTTAAAAATAATACCAGGAAATACTACTTTACTGAGAGGGTACTGGATGCATGGAATAGTCTTCCAGCTGAAGTGGTAGAGGTTAACACAGTGAGGGAGTTTAACCCCTTAAGGACACAACTTCAGAAATAAAAGGAATCATGATGGAATATTTCCGTCATGTGTCCTTAAGCATACGTGGGATAGGCATAAGGCTATCCTAGCTATTTGGAAAATTGGGCAGACTAGAAGGGCTGAATGGTTCCTATATTCCTTCACATTCTATGTTTCTATATGTAATACATAAAAATAGACTAATATCTAACAAAATTATTCAAATCTTAAAACATTTTTAAAAATATTAAAAGTTTATCTAAAAATAGTAACTCATTTTAAAAGCTTATGAAAAAACCCCATTAAATTAAAGCCTTAGTTTGACAAAATCTGTTCACTTGTAGTTGAGCACTAATAATAATATTTATGATAGAGAACAAGAGAACATTTTAGTGTTTGATGGATATATTATGAACATGATGCAAGTGTTGATTGCTGTGAGTTGAATCTTTTTGATGACTAACTGTAAGCTCACTGTCGTATTGTATAATCAGTGTGATGTTTTATTGAAAAATATAAGAATTCATTCTGTCTGTCGGGATGGTGGTATGTCTTCCCTTATGCTATGATAGCGATAGTCGTGTTTTTTGTCTTGCAGCTCACTTTTTGCTTTAATTGGTTTCTCACTTTATGCAGTAATCAATTTCTTTGTTGAAGAAATGAAAAATCATGACTAACTGGTGCTTGCTTTTAAATAAAGTTCATTGCTTTGGAGATACAATCACTGATATTCATTCATCTTTAATTGCAGATGGATAGTAGATTTAGCACTGATGAACAGGTGAAACTTAATTTGGAAATGGTTTGCTTTCATTGTTTCTTCTCGACTATTCAATTATTTATTTATTTTTCTTTCTGTTACTTTCTAATTATTTTCTATTACTAATATCTAAACATATCATTTTCTATTAATCTTAACAATTTTAAAATGGCAATTATTGCACAATCATTGGAAAGCGTTCAATATGTAACCCATAGTCTTCAGATCAGATTTATTTTTAATTGTGGTGTCTTAAAGAACAGCTCTAGGTTACTGAACGCACTGTTGAATGTAAACAAAGCATTTAAAGAAAGAAATATGCATTTATATGTAAATCAAAATAGATCAAAATCCGACCCCTACAATAATTAATTTCAAAAAGTTTGTGCATCCTGATGACAAACAAAAAGTTAATATAGCCAGTCTGAAACACGGCACAGAGTTCTGGCACCATAACCACTTCGACAAGCAGAAATGATTATACTTAGAGTAGCATAGCTTTAAGTACAAAGCTAGTGCAATTTAATTTCTTGAATTTATAAACATGTACTGTAATCTATATATAAATTATTATTATTATTATCACTGTTATTTTGTACATCCACCACTGGTTCTTAAAGATGGCTCTAATGGGGTTAAGCTTATTTATATGCCCAGGATACAGTATAATGCCTTTTATACATAGTTTGTGTGGCTGCCTATATCTGGTAGTGGTCAGGAGTCTATTTTTAAACAGTTTGTCATTTACTTCTGGACATCTGAAGTCCATCCACCTCTTCAGCTGATGCTCTCAGTCCATTAATTCTATCCAGCTTAAATTTATATATCAAATGAGGAAGGGGATCTTCTGCTTTAGCTATATCTGAGGACCAAATATACTGCAGGTAAGTGTCAAACTGTTAAAAAAACAATTTCATTACTTATTGCGGGATAGTGCCAATAGGCTTCTGACACTCTAACCACTACAGTGTGCAGATATGGTTATGGTGCTTAGACTTTCCCTTTAAAAGGCTTAATTAAATATTTTTTCTCTCATGACTCGAAACACATTTATCTGCATTTACTAAACAGTTTAACATCTTGTGGTACTGGATGAAATTTACTGGCCTTAAATGGCATGTGAAATATGTTCCTACAATAAGAAATATGCCCTCAGGTGAAAATCTGTTCATTGCAAGTCCTTACCAGCTGTCAGCCTAACCAAGCATTTAACACATAGTTTAAATTTAATGCGCTTGTCCTTTTCCTGTGCAGTTTCTGTTTTTAACCTTGCACAACAAGAGAATATATGCTCCAAAGTACATTAAAGTTTATTATATCTGAATAGAAACAGGGAGGGTATGGCATATTGTAATTAAAATGTAGTTGCTTGTTTTTTTTAACCTTTTTTATTTAAAAAAAATATATATTTTTAAATCAAATGTAAGAATTTGATTTTATAGCTTGGCATCTGATGTAACATCAAAATGACCTATGTTTCACTTTGTGTGGACCATGATGGGTCTTGGGTGTGCAAGTTACTATTGGAAAAATGTGCCTGGAGCACATACGCACAAAGAGCATCTTGGGAAAAGTGTAGTAATGTTTTGTACATAACTAAGCCATAGACCTCAATTCAACAAACAGGGAAAGTGGAACACAAACCAAACACCACATTAAAAGGAACACCAACAGGAAAATGTTCGTTCCTCCTTTACAAATGTGTGTTTTGTATTAAAACTACTCCTTGTTGTCCTTGTGTAATAAATATATATTTACTGTTAGGTTTACCAAACTAAAGATATTACTTAAAGGACCACTCTAGGCACCCAGACCACTTCAGCTTAATGAAGTGGTCTGGGTGCCAGGTCCAGCTAGGGTTAACCCATTTTTTTAATAAACATAGCAGTTTCAGAGAAACTGCTAAGTTTATTAATGGGTTAAGCCTTCCCCCTATTCCCTCTAGTGGCTGTCTCATTGACAGCCGCTAGAGGCGCTTGCGTGCTTCTCACTGTGATTTTCACAGTGAGAGCACGCCAGCGTCCATAGGAAAGCATTGCTCTTGCCGCGTGTGTGCATTCAGCCGGCGGGGCGTAACGGAGGAGGAGAGGAAGCAGAGAGCTCCCCGCCCAGCGCTGGAAAAAGGTAAGTTTTAACCCCTTTCCCCTTTCCAGAGCCGGGCAGGAGGGGGACCCTGAGGGTGGGGGCACCCTCAGGGCACTATAGTGTCAGGAAAACGAGTATGTTTTCCTGGCACTATAGTGGTCTTTTAAGGTAATCTCACACCTTTTACATTACAAACCATTTCTCAGTTTTATATTTTGAGGTTTGAAGCCTAGTGGTAGCCCAAACCCCTACACCAGGAGTACCCAACAGACCAAATGCCAGCTGTTGAACTACAGCTCACATAATGTGTGATTCCTCCGTCATGGCAAAGCATCATGGGAGATGCAATTCCACCACAGCTGGAGAACTGCCTATTCCTACCTTCTATGGTTTGTAGACTTTGTCTAGACTAGAGGAGAGAGGAATGGGACAATACTGAAGTAGAGAGGAGTAAAATAATACAGGGAGGAAAGAGGAGTAAAGCAATCCTGGGAGGAAAGAAGAGTTAATGAATGCTGGGAGGAGAGAGGAATGAAGGAATACTGGGCTGAGAGAATACAGTCTGGGAGGAATTCTTACATTAAATGACGCTGGGAGGCTGACGCTGGGCAAGCTGACACAGGGCAGGCATGCATAAGTGTGTGGCAATCTCTTTATAAGATTGCGGCCGCGCGATCTCTGCAGTTTCCGACCTTCCAGGAACAGCAGGGAGCGGCAGCCATCTTGGATTGGGTGATTCACGGTGGAACACCAATTGGGAAATGCTGGTCTAGACTAAACTGACATCTTTCAAAAACTTATAAAAAAAATAACAGTAGAGTGCAATTTAGTTATAGTATAAGACTAGCAGTAGGTTTTGAGATGCAGTGTAGTAATATCCTTAGTAAGCAGGTTTCTCTGTAAATTACAAGCATGTACAGATGTGCAACCAATCGAGTTGTGTCACTTAACATGACTGTCTCTTTTACTCTTTCCTGACTCCAAGCCACTTCTACCTTCATGCTTTCCTTTGCATGTGATCCACTGCATGTCAAGTACCACTCTGTTTACACATTTTGTTTTTCTGTGTTGTAGTTCATGTTTGGCCATTCTGTTACCAGCAGCATCCATTCCTCGAGGTCTACGGTAAAACACATCATATTGTTTGCTGTGTGTCTGTTTGCTTTGCTTCTCTTGTTCTGTGCCTTGGTTAATTCACATTGATGTTCTTTTTTTTGCCATATTTTCACTATTCACCAATTATTGCTACCTTACAAATTTGTCCGACTCAATCGAAAAAAAAAGTGTTCATTATGTAGCTGACATTATTGCATTTAAAAGTATTTCCAATTTCTATTAGTGAGTTTGTATGTAAACTTTTTGCAAGTAATTAATTCACCTCATAGTATATCAGAGAATTTAAATATAAATGAATGATATGTATATAATAATTCAGATATAAAACAGTCATACACTTTAGAGATAGTGATACTGATTGCATTTCCTTTTATTCTTCACGGTTGTGTTTTGGATTTATTTCTTTATTCAGGGCCAGAGGAAGGTTATTTCAAAGTCCAGAAACACTGCATACTTTTTTTCTAAAGTGTTTTGTAAGGTTTAATTTATTAAAGGAACACTAAAGGGTCAGGAACACAGATATATATCAAAATCTTACTTTTATTGCAGTCTGCTACTGCTGACTCTGCCTCTGATCTGCATGCTTGGCTGACATAATCAGAAGTGTTTAACAAAAGCCAATCACAATGCTTTCCCATAGGTTGGGCTGAGACTGTCAAGAAGGCAGATCAAGGGCAGAGCGAGCACAAGCCAAACTCAGCCCTGGCCAATCAACATCTCTAATAGGAAAGTTCAATGTCTCCATGCAGAGGGTGGAGACAATGAAAGGCAGTGCTAGGAAGCACCTATAGTAGCCATCTGAGGAGTAGCCAGTTGATTTATCCCTAGGCTGTAATATAAACACTACATTTTCTCTGAAAAGATAGTGTTTACTGCAAAAACACTTAAAGGGAATGATTATACTCACCAGAACCAGAATACAATAAGCTGTAGTTGTTCTGGTGACTATAGTGTCCCATTAAGATATCATGGTAGTCACCCTTTGTTAATGATTAGAGCTGTAGGGGTGGCACAGTAAGTTTATTTTTGAGACCTGTTAAGAGTGGGGAAGGGAAGCAGTTTATTTAATAACCTGGTGACCAGAAGTTTGGTGAGCCCTTGTCATATGAATTTCAGTTTGTGTGTGTGGTTTATACCTTGTTAGTTGAGTGAGGGAACATTAAATCCCCAAGCAAATTCATTTCAGTATTTACTCTTTATAAAATCCATATGCAGGGCAGAATGACAGTAGTTATACCCTAAAGACACTCTTACGAGCAAGTAGTGACCATTGTCATGTTAATCTGCTGCTGTTGTCATTAATAACTTTCTAATCAGCAGATCCCTGTTGCCTACTCTTCTGACAGCTAGTGGGTTTACAGGGTTAAGCCTATTTTGTAAAAATTAGAGAGGCTAGAACATAATCAGGAGAGTACAAAGCAGTTTTAGTAGTGCAGAAACATCAAACAAACAGATGTAGCTTGGATGTTTGCTTTCATGTTATTACAGCAAGAAAATGAACACCATTCTATGGTGTATTTCCAATCCCCTAACAATATCCTCCAGATTCCAGGGATGTGTATCATGTAGAAGAAGAGATTGGGGGACCGGGAAATAAATGGCATTAAACAGTGGAAATTAAATAAAACTACGGGGCATTGGATTTTCTGATATTAGCATTCGTATGAGCAAGGAAAAGGGGCCTGTACAAACAACTAGCAATCTAGAAGAGATTATAGTTAATCATCCTCAGAAATGTCTAAACTTGGTAATTCAGAAGAAGCTGAAGTTACCACATCATCAAATACATTAAGTTGCTCTCGAGGTCATGCAAGATTCTAGGCTGAAATAACTTTGATACTAGAGAAAGTTGCAGCTCTCACAGATGGCAAAATGGACACCAGAGAAGATATCAGAAGCTTCAATACTCACCACCAACCAACCACCAACCAAAACACCTGATGCCTGCAGAGAACCTGTTACAAACTCACCATCGAAGTAGCCTCATCGAAGTAGTCTCATTAGAGGATAGATATAAAGAGCCAAGTTTATGGATCTGCGGTATGTCTGAGACATTTAAGGCTAAGGTGTTGCCTTCTACACCACCATATAGCCATGCCACCTGCCTTCTAGACAAGCACGTTTCTTATACCAGGAGCTAGTCACTATGTTCAGAAATTGCCTAGGGGCACTAGTGGAGATATCAAGAGATATTACACTAAGATTAAGGGGTCAAGAACTCCCGTACAAGTTGGCAACACAATGTTCACTCTCTAATTCAGTTCTAAAGCAATTAAGATAGACACGTTGTGTTTTTTCAGTAAGGCCCATAAATTTCTTTAGTGACTGGCATTATACAGGTAGCTATGCCATCTTTATCCAAGATGTATCCAGGTACTAGTGGAACCAGTATACTCACTAGATCCATCTAGATCAATGTAGTTGTATGCATGACCCTACTACCTAAAATGCCTGAGTATGTCACTGGCTTGGCTGTCTGGTGTGGTCGTCCTACCTATGATCAGGGTTTCATGCTTCCATGCTTTAGAGACTTTTGATGCTATCAATTTGAACAGCATCAGCTTTGTCTATGCTATTCATTTTGACTATATCACAGGCACAACAAGTTATGCGGAGGTAGAGCAATATCTTCTCAAAACTTGTAACCATCTTCTGTATGGTGCCCTCCCCCGTATCTCTGTCATGGTTTTTTTTAATTAAGGAATCAAACTTGATGATTGAGGTATTGCATTTTTTCCATGTGAGATATGTGGCTTTGTTAAATTAAAAGCAAGTATTTCTCCTATTTCTGCTCTTGCCCAAGTTAGGGTGTCCACTTGAAAGAATTATTGCATGTTCTAACAGACCATTTTGCCTACTGTGTATCATTTTACTTTTATCTAGGAAACAATAAGTGTTTGAAAACTTTGTGTTAATATTTTTTTTGGAGGCAGGATTAATCCACACAGTCAGTTAATCAAATAGTATTATCAAGTAGTATCCGCATTTGGCGTTTTTCATCTGTACAACACATGGAGTATTTTACAATTCAAGCTCCCAGTCCATGATCATTGCTGTGTGGTTCCAGGAAAGATTTGTATCACTAGAGTGCTCATGCTTGATAAAAGTTTGCTCTGTATGCACATTAAAGTGCTCTTGCATTTTCCTTATTTGCCCAAAGAAAATGGGCTACTAATTATAGAACCTGGGATGGGGAAAGGATCCCGGATAGGGACATATTCGTTTGTTCGGGTATATTTGGGATATATGCTGAGTGAAGACAATTTGTGACGTAGAGTGAAAAAAAGTTGTGAATTCTTGTAAAATATATATAAAAAAAATAAAATATATATATAACATTCAAACAATTGCCATTAAAAGAAGTTCAATTCTGTCTACAAACTTTCTCTTTTTCATGAGTATCTAATTTCCTCTCACTATAAATCCCATTATGTAACATTTTTATAACTGATACATACATATTTTACATCTTCTTCCTTTTACTGTTATCGATCATACTGCAATACTAACTGTTTTGCTTTCTAGAGGACTTGAAGATCATTTAATTATTACGCCTTTTTGGTTTTAACTCTTACGATTTATTAAACATTAAAGTATATAAAAACTTAAGTAAAGAGAATTTTGTTACAGAGGTGCAGCAGTCCTTCATCTCCAACTGGTACACTGTCTCCAACGGGTTTAAGTGGACCACAACTTGTGTTTGATGATCACCAAGGCCAGTGGTTGAGAAGAAGAAGGCTGGATGGAGCTATCAACCGTGTTCCAATGGGATTCTACCAGAAAGTGTGGAGTGTCCTTCAGAAGGTATAAAATAAATAAATAAAATATATACATTTATTTTATATAAATATATGTGTGTGTTGTGTGCATATGGTGCACATACCATTTTTAAAGTAGAGCTTTTCTTTTTTTTGGACCTTTTTTCTGTGACCCTAAAACAGAGATTCATATTCCCAAAATCTTGTATACCTAATCAGTAAATGAAATACCACATTTTCCATTCTTTGTACACAAATAATTATGTGTCCCTGCCTACAAGCCCCTTATAACACAAACATCTCAAAATTATATATTATTGTTTAAAATCTAAATTAGTATTTTTGAAATTTGTTGCACATGGAAATAGACTTCATGTGTATATTAAAATATATTCCCCTTGAAATAGTATATTTAAAAACAAACAAAATAAAACAACTTTTTTCTCTCTCTGTATTTTATATACTTATGTTTCCCATTTTAGTGCCATGGTCTATCTATTGATGGGTATGTTCTTCCTTCATCAACAACAAGAGAGGTATTTCAGTATTTTTTGAAGCAATTTGTTAAAGGTTACTCATTATAATTAATTTAAAAATGTGCAGGTTGTTTTGCTTCTTGATGTTTTTACACGTTTTAAGTGTAAGTGTGCCTTTGTTATGAAATGTGTTTGAAAAATGTACAAATCTGATTTGAGTATTCTCTAAAGTCATTTTGGAGGCTTATCCTCAACTGTGCTACTTTGATTCAGGGCAGTTTGGTTTCTGATTTAAAAATAATAAAATAACTTTAAAATTCAGAAATTAAAATGCTTATCAAATACTGATTTGCTCCTGAATTTCAACATTTGGCCAATACGATTAACAGACGGAATGACACTTGCTCCATCTCACCTTGCTCATGTTCATTGTGTCAATGTTGAGAGATTTGTGTAACTAACAAAAGTTTCTTATGATCCACTATTTTATGTTTGCTTCTTCTATTTTCTGATGGGGCCCCACAGATTACTTGGTAGAAGAGGTGTTCCATAAATTGATATTTATATTAATGCACCACCTTTTACAGCATTAACTGGTTCAAATATATGAGCAATGCAAAGCATTGAATGTAGTTAAACATCAGTAATGCATGCTGATAGGAAAGTGTGTAAACAATCTCCTTGTGAGCATCTTATTCTGATGTATGTGTTAGTCTATAATTAGGTTTGGAATGTCAGATTTTAGAGAAAAACAAGTGTCTCATTACAAGCTCTGTGCTGACCTCGAGTTATGCTCATGTGAGCAGGGTCCTTAACACCCTCTGTTAAATACCCGTCAGTTAGTCCACCTATTGTACAGCTAGTAATCAATCAGCTAGTAATTTAGGCAGATAAAAACTTCCAGCCCATGTTTTGTAAAGATTAACAACATAGAAAGCAGATGAACCATTATTATTAGGCAGAAAACCAGTGATGGCCAGGTCATTAAAGGTTAATGGTTATTTTTGAAGTGCAATAGTGGGCCAAGGTTCTCATAGTGAGACATTCAGTAGGAACATTCCATTTACAGAACTTATTAACCACGGTTTCTACATTACACCCAATATTCCCTTTAGCCTCCGTAGTATACTTGTATTCCATTCTAATAAGACATAATACAAAACTCATTCCAATCTGTAGAGCGTTGCACCTCTTCAATGGACACATATTAAATCAAATTTTCTTAATACCTTTATTATTTTAAGCTTCTCACAAAAATGGGAATACCTTAGAGTCTTATCATTTATACTGTTTTTCTGTTTATTGTGACAGATGACTGCCTGTGAGATCAAGTTTGCAGTACATGTGGAGTCTGTTCTTAACCACGTACCTCAGCCTGAGTATAGGCAGCTGCTAGTGGAAGCAATTCACGTCCTTACCCTTCTGTCAGACATGGATGTGGAGAGCATTGGTGGTATCATCCACGTAGACCAGATTGTCCACATAGCCAGTGATTTGTTTCTTCATGACCAGGTATGAAAATTAAGGAGCAGACTAAATCCTGAGGGCTTTTCAACAATATAATAAATTCAAATTGTTCTGTGATGGCATTAATAGTATTATCCTTACCTCTTGCAATCTCTGTATTCTTGTATAGGTGTGATTCAGATGACTACATTTATGTAGTATAGACATTGTGTATTCAAATCTACAGTCAGTTTACAATATATTTATTTTAAACTAGATAAAAAAGTATAAGTTTGGACTTATACAAAAGTATAAGTTTGGACTTATACAAAAGTATAAGTTTGGACTTATACAAAAGTATAAGTTTGGACTTAAAATAGGACAGAATGGACCAATTTGTCCTGCATAGAGTATGCCTAAGCACACCTGGTATATTCCTTGAGCACACCTATGGAGATCATTGTATTCTCTCATTGAGCTGGAATATATAGTGATGCCATTTAGAAGATCCGACAAGAAGTTTGATATCATATTCTTTATAGCCACACTATATGAACCTCTGCTTGAAAAAAATATATCATTCCAAAATCAGGGGTATTAATATGAAGTTAATGCCAGTTTTCAAATATTTCTTCATAAATCGACCAGAGCACTTAAATAATGTTTCTGAATAGCATCTAGGAACTATTATTTATCTTTCAACCCATGCCGCACTGCTCTCTTTGCTGTCATACCGCCATTTTGACTGAGATCATCTACACCAATAAAATGCTGCTTACACGCAGCATGTGATCTATAAATGAATTTACTTGGTCATAGGAGAATATGCTCTTCTAGAAGTGTGTTAAAACTGCAATTCAAACAGAACGGACAGTAAACAGCATGTTTCTACATTGCAGGTTTGAACAGACAGCGGCACTGCACCCGGACCACTTAATTGAGCTGAATTGGTTGGGGTGCCTCTAGTGTCCCTTTAATGTAATCATATATTAGACCATGATACAGTTATAACATTTTAAGTCTGTTCATAAACAAACACTAGAAACCATACCCAATTCCTTGACAAAGGACAAAAAAAACATATAACTAAAAATAACAGTCACAAAATAGATCATGTATATGTTATTATGTAGGATATATATTCTTATGTTATTATGCCTTTATTGCCTTTTCTCAGAAGATAGATAAGGCAAATTATCTGAACAAGAACATATCAAATGTTGCTGTTGGGACAAATTGCTACAATGTACAAAGGCAATTGTAAACTATCTCTTCATGCTTAGGAAAAATAATAGGAACTGAATTATAAAATATTTTTGTACATTACATCCAATGTACAAAAATTATATATTGTATTAGGCTCTTAGTATTTACCAATTAACTAAATATTGTAATTTTTCAGAGATTAATCTACTTTATGCTATATACACTGTCTAAGTCAATTTTGAAATCCAGGTTTCAACAGGGCCTAAGATACCTGTGAAAGGGAGCTGCTATAGTATGACACTGGTCACAATTCCTCTACATACATCATAATGATGCACCCGGGACCAATTAACGTGTATATATATATAACACTTTATCATGCCTTTGCAGAAGTCTTTGGGAGCTGGAGAATACTTCCTGGAACAGGACCAGGCTACAGGAATCTGCAACCTTTTCTATGACAGTGCCCCTAGTGGCGCGTATGGCACAATGACGTACCTGACCAAAGCTGTCGCCACTTACTTACATGACTCTTTACCCAGTTCAAGTTGCTTCATGCAGTAACATTTTAGTCACTTGAATCCACTTTTCCATTTGTTGCATTTCAGCAATAAAACATTTTCTCTAGGTAGATAATGAATGAAAAATACTTCGTTTTACTTAATTTTTGTTATTTATTGTATTTATTTCATTGACTAATTGCAAGATTAAATTAGATTTAGCAGGTTACACAGCCTGCACGCATTTGCAGGAAGACCAATGATATTGTTGGGAGCATTCAATAATTTTAAAGCCATGTTACAGTTTTCTATCTATCAGGTGTTTTAGTTTAGTTTTTTTTTCCGTTTATTTGACTGTGCAGTTTATTTGTAGCTTTGCTAGTGTTATTAATTTATCATTAAACACATAAATTGAAAATGTAACTGTTCTCACCCTTTGATTGCCAGAAGGGAGAGCAATGGTTTAAATACCTCTCTGACATTTAAAGAGTTAAATGTTATGCTCGGATTCTGTTAACTTGTTTAAGTTTGATGTACCTAATACAAATAGAGCTCACAAGTATTTAAAGTTACTGGCTGAGCTTGTAACCATCCCATAGCCAAATTTTGTGTGAACATACTATAATATATGTATGTGCATAAAAGCTATAGATCAAATGTAATTATTGTAAACCACCTGAAGGTGACCTTTTTACCCATACTTTTGGATTCTGTGAGATTAAAGAAATTGTAAACACCATTTTTAAAATGAAAGTGGAAAAAATATAATGTTTCAGTAAAAATCTCTGTCCCTATAGATAGAAGTACACCAGAGACCAGAGAGTGGGATGAAATAGTGAATGTTTATTATAGCGTAAGGGAGGAGAAGCTAAAATGTTATTTTAGCATTTATCTACCATATTTTGGGAGTGACTTTTCCTTTAATCCCTTAAGGACACATGACGGAATATTTCCGTCATGATTCCTTTTTATTTCAGAAGTTGTGTCCTTAAGGGGTTAAAGGAACATTTTAAAAAACATGTAGTGTATCACCTGATAGTATCTTATCATCATCTTTATGTGTGCATTCATACTATACTGGGTACATCATTCTCTTAGTATCTGAATACTGAAATTGATCAAACTGCACCTGATTGTTACAGACTAACATGTAGATCCAGAGGAAAAGAAACTATGTTTTTTGTTGTTGTTTTTTTTAAAATGAAATTCTTCAGATTTTCAGGCAGGCGTTTGTGTTTCTACTTGTATGTTAAACAATTTTAGAAAAGTGATGCATAGGCTATACCTCTAATTATAAAAAAATGTATGGGCTTTAATTTTACTTCAAAAGCTAAAAAAAAATCTAACTCTACAAATGGTAGAGTTTAGAAAAGCTCAAATTTATTTTAACATTTAACATTCTGGGTGAAATCACTCTGGTTAATGAAAATGCTCTCATAGTTTTTTCTTTGATGTCATTGTTAACATCACAAAAAAGACAGTATCTTCAGAAAATCAGTTCAAATTAGCATGTTATTCTTGAAACCAGTGTATCCATTTTTCCTTGTTTTCCAATTGCTATATGTTCATAAAATATAGACAATGTTAATTGCCCATCTGTGTTATGTTAATACTGTGGCAGGTTTGTGTAAATTATGGGCCAGCCCATGAGATTTTCGTTCTAGTCTGACCACTAGTAGGAAAATTAATGTCCTCCTTCTAAAGTCCAAAGATACAAGATTTAGATTGGGTTTCTGATTTGAATCCAGAACAATTACAGTTTATCAAACCATAGATTGGAACAGTCTCCAATTGTGGGTGCATAAGTAGTTTCTATAAATGTAAAGTCTGGTCCTGACTTTAAAGGAACACTATAGTCACCAGAACTATAGCTTAATGTAGTTGTTCCGGTGAGTATAATCATTACCTTCAGGCATTTTCATGCAAACAATGCCTTTTCAGAGATGGCCACTGGAGGTGCTTCCTTGGGCAGTGCTGCACAGTAGGCACGCTCTGCATGGAGACGCTGAATTTTCCTCATAGTGATGCATTGATTCAATGTATCTCTATGAGGAGGTGCTGATTGGTCAAAACTGAGTTTGGCCCCATCCCCATCCTGTCTCCTTGATGATTTCAGCCAATCCAATGCTTTGCCCATAGAAAGCATTGAATTGGCTTAACATTGTAAATTCTGATGATGTCACCAGGGAGGCGGATTGGGGACGGGGCCAGCGCCGATGGACCCACGCGGTGTACAAATAAGGTATGTTTTAACCTCTTCTAATAGGGTTACGTGGGGGGCAAGCCACCTAAATGGTGGTTTTAATACTAAAACATGTTTGTGTTTCTAACCCTATAATGTTCCTTTAAGGACCTGAGAACTGCATGTTGTATATCTTTGCAACACGTGTGCCCTGCTACTGATTCTCAGTGGCCAAAAGTGTAATTATGTGTTTACTGCTGGTTTTTGTGCAGTATTTATACGTCAATAAGTTTTCTTCTGAACCCTACAGCTATGAATGTGCTCATGTAGCTGCCCTTAACAGCAGGTTGTCAAAAAATCTCAAACTGTGCTGTAAAGATTGAATTGCCTCAAAATACTTCATTTAATATGACATTATACAAATATGTGTGTATTAATATAATTGATCGAAAGAAGAACATTTTAGCACATTGTATGTTTATCAGCAATTTGAATGTACATGTAACGGATTTCATCTGCAACAAATTCTTTTAGCGCCAGAACAAAATTTTCTTTTTTACATCTCTCAGGCATTTCAAAGGGTTAATGCACAATATTCAACAGTGCCTAAATATACCTAATCAGGTTACAATTGTGGTTATTCACTCAACCGGGAATTATAATGGACTGGAGAATTCTAATTATTTTGTCCAAGTAATTAAAACTGGAAAAATTATTTCCAGCCTTGCTATTTTGGTATATTTCCCTGACCAATTCTTAATAATTCCTGGTTAGTTGAAAAAACCCTATGTGTGTTGCTGTATGATGATGTTGTCATGTATACAGTTGAAATGTATTCAGTGTGTTGTTTAATGATTGTTGACCGACCAGTAAATACAGGAATAAGGTATAAAATGTTTCCTTAAGCTTACCCTTTTTTCATTGTTATTTTGTTCACAATTAGTTTGCTATAGTTTACTTTGCTCTTTGTGCAATGAATAAAACATATATTTATGTTAATGTAAATTTAAAAAATAGTTAATGTTTTGTTTAAAAATTATATATGTATATGGATTGTTAATGTTCCTCTTCGGTTGACAACATGCATGTTTAAATTGTTCTTTCTCCAAGATCCATTGCGAATAAATGGGCTATATTCCTAATATATGACTTATTGATTTTGTTTCACTTTTAATTTGTGTGAATGTGTATTTATTTTATCTCTTTATGTGTAGATTTGGGAGTCAATGCAAAATGCATATGGAAAAACAGCAGGGTTACTGTTATCTTAATATTTATTGACCACTTTGAATACAAAATTATACAGTAAACAATTATAAATCACATTTATTTGTATTTTTTTTAATTTTGGTTGAGCATGGAAATATAACAGAATAACTTGCAATGTCCCAACAACATAGGCAAGTTCAAGATAAAACAAATCATAACAGTTGGACAGTTTGGAGTTACTGCACGGTTTAAGATATATAATATTCAGTCTAATATTGCATGTCTAATCGTTTTACTCAAAATAAGCTAGTAAATGGAGATTTCTAGGCATGCAGTGGTAAAATTGTGTTACACCTAGGAGACCCCCAAGTCAGTTAGCAAGTCTCCAGCTTATCAAGTTTAACAATTCTAATTACATCTATTAGGTTATACAGATTAGTAGGGGCTAGTATAGAATACAAGAAAAGAGCAGTGTTATGCTGGTTGTTTTGAAGAATAGGAACACATGGTTGAGCCTTGTGAAAGTAGACAGAAGGGGATTAGGGTTAACAATAGGCATAAATAAGGCATGACTGACTACATCTAAAGAGTACAGTTAAATTCTAAACATGCTAGACCAAAAACACACCAGCCATGCGCCTGAGGGATAACCACTGGGGCTAATAAAGGAAAACACATTAGACATACAATTAAATGTAAAAGCTAGTATACCACTGGGTTAAAAAGCAACTGAAAAAAGCAAGGTAAAAGGGAGACAAAGTAAAACTTCATATATGGAGTCACCCTATGCCACATATGGGCCAGATGCAAGAGTCCAGTTTCACACCAGGTTTATCTTCCTTGCTCTCCTTCACATGTTGCAGCAAGTGTCGTTGGGTTTCCCCTTGACCCGTAGAAAGGAGGTTGCAATGCCACTTGTCCCCATACCTTCGGCCCCAGACCTTGAAGAGGGCCGATGCTCTAATTCAATGAATCTTCCACTTTGAAGTGGCAGGATCCGGAGTCCGCTCTGTCACCGATACGCGGATGACCACTTGAATGTATGGATGGCGGCTGGGAGGTAACTAAAGAGGTTCATCCAGCGCGTGCGGTGTGGCAGCCATTTTGGGTATGCCATGTGGTGCAGAGGTTTCACACTTTCAGGCTTCTGTACTGGAGTGTTTGTTGCCCAGTGAGGACCAGGATATCCTCAATCGACCCAGACAGGAGGGGAGGTACAGGTCTTTGCTTTCTCACAAGGATGCCCGGGCAGACAGACAGGCAGTATAGCTACAGATAACCAGAACATCTGTGAGTAATTGAAAACTCTGGTCTCTGTGAGGACTAGCTCATATGGGTACATGATAAGACTGGACAATGTAATGGAATCCTTAAAGGAACACTCTCAAGTGGCCTGGGTACAGTGTCCTTGTTTGTCTTATCCTTGTCTTATCCCTGCAATGTAAAACAGCCCCATAGGAAAATATTGATTCAATTTAGTTCTATTGGACAACAGTTTAAAAGGTCATGCCTCCCATGTGAAATCACATGTGGTGTACAGATAATTAAAACCTTTAATTTTATTATTTTCTAGCAAATGGGGAAGGGGGAGGGGGCTGAACAAGGCTACAGTTAGGGACACTATCGTATTAGGAATACAGGTTTGTATTTCAAATCCTTTAGTGTTCCTGTAATCTGCAGAAGAGGATATTGTCTGCCGGCCTGACACGAGTGCATGCATTTGAGACTCTACAGTGATATTTTACACTATTCTTTAGTTATCATAACATTAAAAGAACGGTCGCATTACTACTATAAGAATGTAGGTTTCATTGGGCCAGATTTATTTTACATTTCCTCTTCTTTCTCTTATATATATTTATTTATTTATAAAATATTTTACCAGGAAAGATACATTGAGATTTCTTTCATTTTCAAGTATGTCCTGGGTCCACAAAACATTGCATTGGTACATTATGGTACAATAAAATACAAAAACAATATTAATACACAATAAATACAAAATTTAACATAGAACAGGCAGGAAATATATAACCAACCATGACAGGTGCATTCTGTTTTGAGGTATGTAGAGAGAGATCTCTTAAAGGATTTTAGGCTTAGGGAAGATTTGAAAGTGTGAGGGAGGTCTTTCCATAATTGTGGTGCTCTGTAGGAAAAGGAAGATCGGGCTGCTTTCTTTTTGTATTGAGGTAGACTAAATAAAGTGCTTGTACTGGATCAGAGGTTTTAGGAAGTGGGAACAGCTGGGGAGAGCATTCTGCTCAGCTACAGTAGGAGCTTCCCAGAAAAGCTCTTAAACACAAGGCTGGAAAGATGAAGGGTGCGTCTGGATTCCAGCGACAGCCAGTTTAGTTCTTTTAGCATATCACAATGGTGAGTCCTGTAATTACATTGTAGCACAAATTGGCAGAACGAGTTATACAATGTGTTGAGTTTATTAATGTGGGATTGCGGTGCAGATGCATATACTACCTTCCCATAATCAATGATTGGCATCAGCATTTGCTGACAATTTTTTCCTTTACTGTAGGGCTTAGGCAGGATTTGTTTCTGTACAGGGCACCTAGTTTTGGATAAAGTTTAGATGCAAGTTTTTCTATGTGGAGGCCAAATGATAGACTGGGGTTTAACATCATACTCAAGTATTTGAAAGAGTGGACTGCGGTGTGCCATTTGAATTTGTTTTGATGGATAGGTGGGAATTGTGCAATTTAGATATTGTTCCAAAGATCATTGTGACAGTTTTGTCAGTGTTCAGGAAAAGTTTATTTTTTGTGATCCAATTTTCTACCTCTGTGAACTGGTCTTGGAGCACAGCCTCAAGCTGCGGTAGATCGATTTGTTTGCATAGATTTCTGTGTCATCTGCGTACATGTATATATTTGAGGATTTGCAGATATTAGGCAGATCATTTATAAATAATGTGAATAGTAGGGGGCCGAGAATGGAACCTTGGGGAACACCACACGTGACTGGGAGAGGGAGGGAGTCGCTGTCAGAAATGGACATATATTGTGCGCAATCTGATACATATGATTGAAACCAAGTTAGCGGACGATTACCAATACCTGAGTTTTTGAGTTTGTGCAATAGAATGTCATGGTCTACTGTGTCAAAGGCCTTTGCAAAACCCAGGAAAATTGCTCCAGTTAGGTCTCCTTGTTCCATGCCAGTTTGGATGTCATTGCAAACTTTTAAGAGGGCAGTTGTAGTGGATTGATTAAGGTGAAAACCATATTAATCAGGGGTCAGGTAGTTAGATTGATGGTAATACTCACATAGTTGTGTATGGACACATTTTTCTAAGATTTTTGACAATACTGGGAGCAATGATATATAGAAAAGTTTAAAGGTTTAGGCAGGCATGCTGCGTTAAACATTTAAGTTTACTTAATTGACTAGAATGTTTTTTTTTTTTATTCTTTATTTTTGTCTAACATTAAAACGGCAACACAGTACATCAAGGTCAGATATTACATACAGTACTTGTATTTCACATTTGTTAAACTGAAACCGAAAAAACATAAACACAAAGCACATTACAGATGAAAGAACAACACTGCTAGGCCTTGTTGGAACAACTTGCCATGCCAAAAACAAGAACCAATATGACCCTAATACAAAATAACAATTTTATCTGTAGTGCCTTTATGATTGAGAGTTGCCTGGCTTAGGTAGGCCAAGCAAACAACAAGGTCCCACTTTGAGAACCAACACTAACTTCCCCATATCCAGTAGCCATGACCCCAGTCCTCCCCTACACCCACAGCTACTCACACGGGGCCCACACCTTTTTAAATGACTTCATAGCATTAACTTTCATCAAACCAATGTTATTCTATAATGTGCAGCCAATGTTATTCTATTGACTAGTCACTGAGAATGAGCTGGCAGCTCCTCCGCCGGTTTGGCCAGTAGATATGTCTGCCAAAGACCCTGATCAGCCAGTCTCTGATACTTTCACATAACTTCCTCAACCTCATTTATTCCCATCACATGTGGATATAAGTTCTCTTTTCCCCACAAGATTTCCAAAACAAGTAAGTGGTAATTTTACCAATTCTGCACAGTGTGACCAGTGTGGTGTACCATCTCATTATTGTCTTGACTGCCTATTCCTCAAATCCCACAGACACACACCAAGACCTTGCTTGCGGCCTCCGAGATATCCTGCCATACCTCCCCATCCTCCCAGATACCGCTCCCATTGTTTAAGATTTAATTTTCTGAACAGGTGGCATTATAAATTAGCCCCTTTTGCCCCCATTCATCCTAACATTAAGTTGGGCCTTTGCACAGCTGCCTGACAGGCTCTCCAGTGTAAAGCAAAGTCTTCTAGTTACAGGTACCTGAAGAAATCTTGTGAGAGGAGTTGGTGAATTTGTGTCAGTTCTTTGAATTACACTATTTCTGAGCTCCTAGACAAGTGCTTAAACAGCTGAACTCCATCTCTCTCTAAACCTACGAACTCATAGCCACCATGATGGGAGAAAATCCCTGTTACTTAACTTGAAGGTAATGTATATATTGTTGTGTCTTATGTGGACCGGTAATAGTTCATCATTTATTTAAAATAATTTAACATTTGTAGAATTTGATATTACATGAAAAATGAAATCAGAACCCTTGAAATATTTAAAATAGGCATAGGAAACTGAATTAACTTTCAAGAGGCACCCAATAGTAACTAAATTAATGACTGTGGTACATGGAATATATCACCAGAATGACAACAATTTGTGATATTCACACTTACTAATATATAACTTCAGACACAATGCTTGCATTTGGAATGATATTATATGATTAGATTCTGACCCCAAAAATGTCTATCTGTTAATTTTTGACAGAAAGTGCATTTATATTGGAATACTTACTATGTACTACTCTTAGATTTGATAACTAATTCAGGGGTCTGAGAGATGGGTATATTCTGACTCTTATTAAACATAGCCCTCTAAAGACCACTGGTTGGAGAATGGAAAGATGTAAATCATAAGAATCCCCAGCATTATTGGGGAACAACGTAAATAAGAAAATGGCAATAGAAAATGACATTGCACTTTGACTCAATGATAAATGGTGTAGCATTGGGGCTTAATTTAAGAAATATTTAAAACTATAAAAAAATAAGACTTTTTAATTAACAACTGCTTGATGTATTACAAAAAAGTGTTTTTAATTTTCCCATTGAAACAAACAAAAACAAAAAACTTACAAACAATAGGTTAAATACACATATAAATATAAAAAAATACAAATATTGTATTACAACTTTTAATCATATTGCTGGTTTCATCTAGAAGGCATACAGGTCTTTGCATCATCTTTAAGTGTGAAGCCCAGCCAACAGTTGCATCGATAGGATCCAAAAGTGTTAGCACAGATCTGTTCACAACTTTGAGTTTCAGCATTGCATTCATTTATATCTTCATCCAACAAGAGATAAAAAAAAACAACTCATTTATAAGCATTTATGTCAGCATGGTTGAAGGCATCGGATTATATTTACATGAATTATTCATTTCCTGTTACTAAATTGCAACATTTTGTGCAAAATGAGATCCATATCAAAAGAGCCAATGAGCTAAGTCCTACACTCCTGGGACCTCTGGCAAACATAAGGTGAAGCGTTCAGTGCCCTGAGGACCCCTGGTAAGGTGTTTAACTGTTTGCAAGCGGTTTGACTGATTACCTTGGGAGGATGTGATAGCACTTCTGGGAACCTTACCTCTAGAATAGGCTGTAGAGTTTATGGTGCTTGGAGTGTTCTTTTTACATATTTTGGGTACTTGGAAAAGCTAATTAAATATTGAATAAATGAATCTAAAATATAAGAGAAAAGACATGCTCTTAACGGTTAAGGCACTTCAGTAAGCTGAATGCCAGGTACTCACCTTTCTGCACTGTAGTCCTACGTAGCCAACTAACTCTCGTCGCAATCCTGCTCACGTCTAGCGGAGTCTTTGATCTCTATGGCTCCCTTGTGGTTTGGATGGCGTCTTCTCTGTGTCACCTCAGTGTCTTCAGAGGTGACACATTAAGGGGGGCGGGTTACTGTCACATACTCATCTTTCTGCACACCACTTTCACTCATTCTTGCCATGATCCTCTCCACTCCATTGTCAGTGTGTGGGCATTCAACAGAGTCTTTTGTGTCTTTGATTGTTCGGATGACTACCCTAATCGTGATGTGTGTGTAAAGCCCCCTTCACAGCCAGTGCCTCTCTCTTCAGGTTTGGGTCACGAAGGAGCAAATCCCTGGGCTTGCAAGACAGTCTGCATGCCCTGCCTTATAGAGAAAGATGCGGAGAAACAAGGGGCAGTCATGCTAATGATGGAAGCGTGGCATAGGGAGGGGTGCTTCCCCATTTTTTATCCCTACCTATGCTGCCTGGACAGACCTTGCATTCTGTCTAACCATGTCTTTAGATTCTCCTTTTCTGTACCTTGCTATCAGAATAAGTCTGCATTTTGGGTTCTTCCCACTCCAAACCTTGATACTGAACTGCTTTACAGATTTGGAGTGCTCCTTTAACAAATTATTGAAAAGAAAAATATCAAATGTTCTAGAGATCTATCTAAAGAGTCACCTAATAACATAGCATATACAACATAATATTCCATATATATATATTATGTTGTTATTCATGCAACAAAGGACTTTAAATTATCATGCTTGTGTCCCTTAATTGGTAGCCAGGATACCCAAGGCATTATTACTTGGCAAACAAAACGAACTTACATAGTTACCTAGCTGAAAAGAGACTTGCGTCCATCATGTTCAGCCTTCCTCACATATGTTTTTGCTGTTGATCCAAAAGAAGGCAAAAAACCTAGTCTGAAGCGCTTCCAATTTTGCAACAAACTAGGAAAAAAATCCTTCTTGACCCCAAAATAGCAGTCATATGTCTCCTTGGATCAAGCAGCTATTACCCCACTAATTTGAAATTATATTCCTGTATGTTATGTTTTTGCAAGTATTTATCCAATTGCAGTTTAAACATCTGTATAGACTCTGACAAAACCACCTCTTCAGGCAAAGAATTCAATATCCTTATTGCTCTTACTGTAAAAAAAACTTTTCTTTGCCTTAGATGAAATCTCCTTTCTTCCAGCCTAAATGTGTGACCTCGTGTCCTATGTGTAGCCCTGTTTATGAATAGATTTCCAGATAAAGGTTTGTACTGGCCCTGAACATACTTGTATAATGTTATCATATCCCCTCTCAGGCGTCGTTTTTCCCAACTAAACAGATTTTAATTTTTTAACCTTTCTTCGTAACTAAAATGCTCCATTCCTTTTATCAATTTTGAAGCTCGTCGCTGCACTTTTTCTAGTGCCATGATATCTTTCTTTAGAACAGGTGCCCAAAAGTGCACAGCATATTCAAGGTGTGGTCTTACCAGTGATTTATAAAGAGGCAAAATTATATTTTCATCCCGAGAATTTATGCCCCTATTTATACATGACAAAACCTTACTGGCATTAGCAACTGCAGATTGACATTGCATATTGCTGTATAATTTGTTGTCTATAACAATTCCCAAATCCTTCTCGTGTGTGGTTATCCCTAATTCACTACCATTTAGGGTGTAAATTGCTTGTGCATTCTTAACCCCGAAGTGCATAACTTTGCATTTCTCGTCATTAAATTTCATCTGCCATTTTAGTGCCCAGTCCCCCAATCTATCCAAATCCCTCTGCAGCAAAGCAATATCCTGCTCACATTTTATTACTTTACAAAGTTTTGTGTCATCTGCAAACACTAATACATGGCTTTCAATGCCTATTTCAAGATCATTTATAAATATGTTAAATAAAAGCGGCCACTAAACAGAACCCTGAGGGACACCACTTACCACTTTTGTCCAGCCTGAAAATTTACCGTTAATGACAGCTTGTTGTACTCTATCCTTAAGCCAGTGTTCTACCCAACAACAAGAATATTCATCTAGACCAATTTCTTTTAGTTTGAACTCTTGTGGTATGTTTTATTGGGCAAGGCTTGTCATGCATAATTACCTCTGCACGTCCTAGTATCATTCAGCAACTCAAAACCTTCTTTGCAGGAACATTCTGCATGTCCTTCACCATTGGACTGGCATATCTGAGAGCAGCCACCATTATTCAATGAACATGGTTCAAATTCTGTTCCAACAAAAAACGTTACAAATTTGTATGTGCACATCTGTAGTTAATATCATTATTATTTAACAACTGAGTAATGTTGTATAAAAAATAATCCATAAAATGTTTTTATTTTTTACAATATGTTGTATTTTCTTGCCTATGATTAAGTCACTACTAAATGGGAAAATGCACCAAATAGCTGGTGTGGACCTTTATGTCTCCCTTATATTTGACCTATTCCCATATATTGATGTTAAAAGAACGGATTAAAGGATGTTTTACCTCTGATATTGAATTCCCACAAATTTTTGCCCACAGGTGCAAGTGTTTTCATTACTATCCCTAGTACTGCTTCTACTACATCACAATTTAATCAGTTTGCCTAAATTGTCCATTAAAAGCACTTTACAATAATTAAGACATGTATAAGAAGCTCATAATTAATGCAGCATTTATTTGTCAGCACTGAGATTTCCTTTCTTTTTTTTAAAACTTTTTCTTGTCCACTCCTATGTTCTAATGAAGTTGTAATCCTTGAGATATAACAATGGTTTCAGTCATCATAACAGATATTTAACGATATCTACAGTGCTGAGAATATGTTAAGGTTTTATAAAATCTATTTTACAAAAATATGAGATTATCTTGATATTGCCCAAAAGTCTATTTATATTAGAACGAGGAAGGTTTTCACCTCCAGATGGATATGGACCCTCTGCAATGTATGAATTGTTAGGATGATTATTATTCAGTAGTCAACTACACGAGGGATGACTTATAAAACATGCAATACAGAAAGATGATGCACCAACCTGTGCACACTGGTGTGACTCCACTCCATGTGCCATGGTCCATGCAGAAGCTGTATTCATCACCATGTGACATTGTATAACCAGGATAACATGAGTACTGAATGTAATAATGGTACTGGTGTGGAAATGGGTCTCTAACAGTTAGGAATCTGAATGTTCCATGTATAGGCACTGGAGGATATGCACAATGTGCTCTCCTTTTTGAAGGCTTATTGAGAACCCAAAGAACTACATTAATGCTAGCCTTAGCTACACGGGGAGCTATAACTTGGGATGTGCTTGCTGGCATTGTTGTCAAGACAGTTTGTGGTTTTGCTGATGAAATAGATTGGGTTGTAGTCATTGTTGGATCAACAGAGACATATGGGATATTACTGAATCTGTGGTTTCCAAAATGGTGCTCAGGGTGTTTCTGTTTTGTAATGCTCAACCCTACTGTACTTGCCAAGTCACTAGAACCCTGAAGATTTCCAACTGTTCTACTCTGTGCTTGAACTATCCTTGCTGTTTCAGTATGTTCTTCCTGATCTTCTGCGAAGACTCCTGCATATATATCCAATGCCTGGATATAATTGTCCAAAGGAGGGCTAGTGCTGGTTGACCCAGGTGTTGGAGACTTAGCATTTATTGAAAGGTCTTCAGAAATACTTTCTGACAGGTTATTTGTTTGCATTATTACACTGTCTATGGTGTTCATTGTCATAGGAGACTTCGTTGTTAGAAGAAGAGGAGTTTCATTTGTGCTGTTACTAAACTGGGGCATATTCTTTGAAATAGACATTTTTTGTGAACTGTGTCTGTTGTCACTTTCCAAAAAATTACGTTTAAAGTCAATTGTGCCATGAACTGATTTTGTAACACTTGAAGAGGAAATTATCACATTCTCTCCTGTAGCTCTTACCATGCCTGCCTTTGAGGATGATGTAACACATGTGACAATCGGATCACTCCTTGTAGATAATGATTCTTTTGTACTGGTTGTAACAAGTTTATTGTTTAGTAATGCATCTGATAATTGTTTATTTGAATGTGGGATTATTGCATTAGTGATGAGAGCTGGTTGCTGTGAGATAACAGGGTTAGGTGTTTCTGTCTGCCTTGATATTGTTGTTGTTTGCAAACCAGACGGAGACAGGTAAAGTATTGTTGTTACCGGTATAAATGTATTAACTTTTCCTAAAAACACTTCTCTTGCAAGTGGCACAGCAATCGTGGCTGAATGGTTTTGTTGTTTGTTCCCATCTGCTGATACCTGTTCTGAACTTTTGTCATCAAGAACACCTGAAGTGCTTTTGATAAGTTGATAAACATTCTGTCTGCTATTGGTGACCATTTCTTTAGTTGTTAAGGTATTTAGACTAATTTCACTTTTTGATGTACTATGATAGAAAATGGTTTCTTGCTTGGGACTTTCAGAAACATGTCTTGGAAATGAAGGACCCCCATTTATTTCAGGAGCTCTGGTCACTTGCGTTTTCCTGTTATTCATTATGTCAAACCCTGAAAAAAGATATTGCATAACAATAAAACATACAAACTAACAATATAAAAATGTTTTAGGTTTTTTTTAAACTTAAAGGAACACTATTGGGTCAGGAGCACAAACATGTATTCCTGACCCTATAGTGCAAAACCCACCATTTAGGTGGCTTTCCCCCCCTTAGTCCCCTTAAACGTTAATAAAACTCACCTTATTTCCAGCGCCGCGCGGGTTCACCAGTGCTGGCCCTGCCAGCACATCATCAAAATTGCTGATTTTTAGCCAATCCAATGCTTTCCCGCAGGGGGGCAGGCCAAATGCCGTTTTGTCCAATCAGCACCTCCTCATAGAGATGCATTGAATCAACGCATCTCTATGAGGAAAATTCAGCGTCCCCATGCAGAGCGTAGAAACGCTGAATGGCAGTGCTGCCTACTGTGCAGCACTGAGCCAGGAAGCACCTCCAGCGGCCATCTGAGGAGTAGTGTTTGCATGAAAATGCCTGCATTCAATGATTATACACCAGAACAACTATATTAAGCTATAGTTGTTCTGATGACTATAGTGTCCCTTTAAATAGCAGGCACTCTCTCAAACTGATCATGATTATGCATATAGCAACTTCATTTTTCTTTTTATGTTTGTACAAATTTGAAAAAAATAAATTGTCCAAAAAACCACAACAACAAAAAAAGAAAATGAAAGCCTGGTTTGCACTTAAATTGCATCTCTGAATTTGACCAGAAATTGCATTTTGTACACATGACCAGAAACTGCATTTTGTACATATGTATCTTCTTCACACTTGACTTGGATTCATATGGAGTGACTGGACCAGAGACTACCCATTCCTTCATCCACAAGAAGAAGAAAGACTACAATGGAAATTAATACATTTCTCCCATCAGCCACATTCCTCTAAATTTCACTTAACTCCTCCACAAAGACTCCTGTCCTCCAAATTGAATTGGTCTTTCTAATGTGAATAATTGCCCAAAATGTTCACAAGGTAATGCTAATCTTATGCATAATGTGTGAAAATGCCTCCTTATTTCTTTAAGAAACACACACAAGTTTTTAGAATTCAGCTGCCAACAGACAACTTAATTCTGGGTACCAAATAAACTTGGTACGCTACCTCTGAACAGAAAGCAGAATTACAGAATGTTATGTCTAAGATTAGCAGGATTTCAAAACTTTCATTAGAAAGTAAGAAAGAGGGGTTAGTTAAAATAAATATTTCCACCTGCGAACGTCAATTGAACGTTACAGAGGGTGAAAATGGGGTTTAAAAGTGCAAGAAATTGACCGCCAATTGGAGTAGGCACACAGAGATTAGTGAAAATCAAACAGGTGGGATAAGAGAAATGAGGAAGTATTCTATTACGGTGATATAATGAATAGTGAATGCAAAAGCTTGTAAATGTAATAAGAAACAGCTTTCATTAAAAAGAGAGGAGAAAAAGAGAAGAGACAAAAAGAAAACTAGCGAAATTAGAGTGGATAAAAATGTTTCACAAGGAACACAGAACTGATAGTTTAGGATAGAGCAACAGACAATCTGACTTGTTGGACAAGAAGATATACAGTTACATGTTTCTATGTATATGTATTTTGCAGTACAGTGATAGACTAATGTCTGCACCCTTTTAATGAAGCTAATTAAATGGTACTGTAAAGCATTCAGCTGCATATTTTAAACAGGCAGATCCCTGGCTTATTTCTTTAGTATTAATTTATATAAATTGATTTTTTTACTTGCATATTTGACTTAGTGGCTGTCGCTTAACCATCAATCATCTGTTATTTTGGCACCATAGATAAAAGACAGAATTACAAAGCAAACTCATCCACAGTCCATGTTGGTTTTTCATGATACGTTCATATGGATATAAATGGCAATAATAAATAAATATATTGTAAAGCGCTACGGAATCTGTTGGCGCTATATAAATGGTAATAATAAAAAAAAAAAAATATGGAGCTTCAAAGTTACAGAATTTGGACAAACTGCTGATCGGGCAAATTTTGGATAAATTGGAATTAATTTCAAATTGAGCAAAAAGTCTACTTTTCTAGTGTGAAGATTAACGACTTACATATGTTTTAAAAGCAAATATATGGAAAGAGAGGAGGACAGAAGACAAACAGACAAAATCAGTTGATGGAAAAGAAAATCAGATTTTCAAAATACATGAAAACAGGAATAACAAATGATTCAAGAAATAAACTTAGCTATGTTATGCCTCACTGGGGATTTCAGCAAGAATCTCTCTGTCTCGGATAGATGTTGTATAATAGATAATGCATGGCAATAGCAAATCCCAGATTAAAAGTAAAAAGAATACAGCTCTAACCTCTGCAAACAGGACTGGTCCCATTCCATTTCTTTCCATCACAGTAGATTAATGAAGAACCAAAGAGTTTGTAGCCTTTGTTGCACATGAAGGTAATGGTAGCACCATTGTGACTCGTTTTTAAAGTGCCATGTACAATATCAGTAGGAATTATGCATCCATTAGCTGTATGTATAAAAATGGAAAAATAACAAAGATTAGAGTAACATTCGCTACAGAAAATCAGCTATAAAACTTGCTCTACATTACTCATAGCTATTCAGCCAGGGCAGTAATTTTACTTAATCTCTGTCAACATTCTTAACTAGATCTTACAGACGAATGGCAAAAATATGTGTAGTGACTAGAAAATTGGAGAGTAAGTGTGATCAGCTACTCACTTTGCTCAAGGTATGGCTGTGTGTTTGGGCCACACCGTAAGTCTACAAGGTGTTTCACTAAAGAGTAAACTTGTGGTAAATTGAGAACTGAATTGAAAGTTTTTGTCCAAAACAGTCAAGCTGTAAGAATAAATGAAAGGGAACATTTTTTACAATTCCACAGTTTTCATAAATTTTTTGTAATTCGGTTGTTTTGAATCAGTAATTTTTGAATAAAAAATACCTGTTCGAAAGGGACCTGTCATACCCCAAACAACGTATGTTCATTAGATTGAGCATAATATATGTATGGTAGGTAATATTTTGCATAAATAACTTAGACCACACAATAAACACAGACACAGTTTATTGATATTTCAATGGGCTAGACCGTGGTGTTTATTTAAAACTTGAAAGGGGGCATACCACCATAACTTAATAACGGTAACATATTTACATAAACGTTTCACTCTACTTCCAAAACTTTTCACTTTCACCATCACTTAATTGCTAGTAGCTAACCTGACCGCCTTTTATATACAACCATGTAACACATATCCTTCCTCAGAACTTGGACCTGAGGATGACTTTGCCCCAAAGCTTTATGAATTATTAAAATATCTGGAGCAGGCCACGTTGATACACACTCTAATATGAGCTCCATTAACTGATGAATTTGCAGACCACCTACGCCTTTCCAATATATTGCGACATCATCACGATTGAAGTCCAAATTCAGTCCATATATCCTTGCTCCTGCTCTTTGCATAGCCCGTTTTACAAATGAATGACCTACAACACAAGCATTTGTTACGATACCTGAAGAAAATAATAAAACAGTGAAAGGAGGAAGGAACAAACATTACATCATGTCATTTCACACATATAACTTAAAACAATTTGACTCCCACCTCCCAATCTTCTTAATTGCTGTTACAAAACCTAATTTAGCCCCTTCAGTTGCTGCCCCAATTCTGAAATAATGTGTAGTAAATTTGCTTCTATAGCCAAGCCTTTCGAAGCATAAGTGAAAAACCCTCTGAAATGTAAAACGTGTTAGAGGAGAACCTGAGATATGCACCAGCAGAGGACCATGAACCACAGGGCTAAATAAGCACACAATATCTCCACTGGGCAAAGTCTGCCTTCCTTGATATTTGACAAATGAATCCATCTGCCTTTACCCACTTGATCGTTTTTTGACGATTGCAACAAAAAAATCTACCTGTGAATCCCTTATAACAACATTCTTAAACTGTAAACCTGACAGTCTGAATCTACTGAAAGAAACCAACTCACTAATCCTAAATGCTGCAAAAAAGGCTAAAGAAAAGGCTGCTGAAAACAAATATACTTTGAATTGTGAATAACAAACAGTATTTAAAACATCAAGCAAATCTCCTAACACTGAATATGTGATGGGACGCCTAACGTCAGCAACTATTACTACTGGCTTACCTAAAAGCCGGAAAAAATATGTTACACCTGCTAAGCATCTGGAGATGGCTTTGTTATTTTTTAAATTAATGACATGTACCACCGACTTATTGTCACAGTGGAATATTCTGCAGTTCCTTGCCTCATACTAAAATTGCTGATAAAATTAGTAACAGTTCCTGCAGGGTTAAATTCTTGGATAACCCTTGCTCCACCCATTCAAAAGCAACAGAGTCAATTGTTATCCCTAAGAATTGGAGAAAAGGAGAAAGGCGAAAATTAGCAAAAGGAGTGCGATCAAAAGGACCCTCTATTCTACCTAATTTTAACTCCTTTTGCAATTTCCTGCTGACAGATGCAACATCCTGCCAAACATATTTTAAATTATTAATAACTGAACAACCTGAAGCGAGAACTAAGCTTTCTCCCTGTTTGGGTACGCCTGAATATAAGGACAAAGCCTTTCCAGCTACACTGGTGTCCAAGCTTCTTTGAAACCGGTCTTTCCCCTGACTGGATCTTGCTGCAATTCTTTTAAAGTAGCGAAAGGCTGAATGGTATCCACCACAGTATGAGGACTTATGCTTAAATTTACATGTATTGGGCCATTTACAGTGCCCTTCATTAAATGTCCAACATTTTAATCGCTCCTACTGTGCTATAAGTGCCGACATTAGTTGCTGGTTAAATCAACCATCTCTGAGGCAGCATTAGATTCAGCCAAAGACCAACATCCTTTATTCCCCATTTCAGGATAGATGGACAGCCAGTTTTTGTCTGAAAAGTTCCTCATAGTTAAACCATGCTAATCCACCAAAATTCTTAAAAGCCTCGAGTATAACGTCCACATGTTGGAAAAGCCCACTACAAAATTTTGGCTTCTTCTCTCCCAGTACGACTGAGAAAATACAAAATGCCAGTTATTAAAATTATGTGGGCACAATCCACGCTTTTCCTCATCCTTGTCACTCTCTGCTTTGTGAAAATCCTTTGCTGAAGGTAAAAGCGACAGCAAATCAACATATTCACCTTTCAAAATTTTGTCTTTTACACAAGTCGTTAAGTGAAAACCTAATGGTGAACTTTCATATGAGCTTCTTTCTTACAATATTCGTTAATAAATCCTTCTTTTTTTGAACTGCTACTCCCACTACTCCAAGCCTGAGCTGGACTTCTTTTTTCTGTAAAAACCTTTACCATTCCAGTCGCCGCTGCTAACGCCTCACTAATCTTAGCCAGTTCATCAGAGTTTTGTTCATACTCACCTCCTGAAGTACCAGCTCTGCATTGCACCTCCATTTCTTCTAGGACTGGCATGTCGTCCAGCTGACACTCACTCCCATCATCCAAACTTTCTTCAATTCTCATCAGGATGTCTTCAGCCCAGCCCTCTACTCTCTCCTGACCCACAACAGGTACAGGGGAGGAGGGCAAGCTTCTTTTACACCTTCTCTTCTTTCCAGGAGCTGTGTCTTCTAAATTCTAGAGCCAATTTTTGTGCATTCTCACTTTTTTCCAGCAGGTGGTGCTCTTCCCCGGTTGTACCGCGCACTGTTGTTCCCGCTTCGTCAGACGTCTGGAGCACTCTGTAGGTTAGGATGCTGCTAGCGGATGCTCCCTGTCAGTGTAGGAAGCCACTGGCGCCGAAATTAAGCAGTCTCTTAGCCAGGATTCTCCTCCAGGCGATCTCAGGATTTCCTCCAGACGGGACATCAGGTCTTCAGAGCACATGTTGCGGTTGGAACAGATAAGGTGCTGGGGGTCCGTCCGAGGGGGTCTTCTGTCTTGAAAACAGCTGACATGGATTGCGCGTACGCTGCCACTTTTTATGCTTACCTGGCTTCCTGTGCTTCGCTAGCTCGCGGCCAGCAACCAATCCTCAGCCAGCTCTTGTCCCCAGCAACAGCAGTGTCACCAAATCTGCCCAGCTATTTGTCCCACTCTGCCCAACAACCTAACCAGGGGTCATGAACTCTCCTAAACTTTCCTTAACTGTACCAACAGGACAACTTAACCCTTTATTGCCACCATACATACATGCCACAGTGCTTAATGCCTGAGGCATCTTTTCTATCTATACATTATGCAAGCCAAGGTAAAGATTAGGAGAAAAACCTATTTAAAAATGATTTTTTTTCTCCCAGCTGTCAGCCAGTGCCTCGGCATGCCAATGCAACAACTGACAAGGCAAAGCCGAAAAGATATGAGCTTCCTCTGTTCTTCACCCATAGTAATCACAGACCATGCACTGTGGTGACTATTCAGATTTCCTAGCTGGCACTTCTAGCGCTGTCTCAGGAATATGGGAACTGAGTGACGTCACTCCGTTCCTACATTGGCACACTATCAACGAAACCATCATGCCAACATCAATGACCGAATTTGCCCTGTTTGGGGTTGCATCACAAGCAGGGCATATCAAAGAAGACTGCGGGAGGAGTGCAGGAAGAGTGGAGTACAGCCTGGAAGTGGGTGTTTCACAAAGAGTAACACCCACAAAATGGTACTGGAATGAAAGAAAGGTAAGTAAATCAATATATTTTACACAGAATACACCATGTATCTTTGTGATATATAATATATTCAATATATATGGCAGCGATTTTAGGTAACTTCATTTTTTTCATTATAGGATCACAATTGTGCCAGGAAACTTGTTTTTCTGGCACTATAGGGTCATTAGGTCCCCCCCCCCACTCAGAGGCGGCTCTAGACTTTATGAGGCCTTAGGCGAAACTCAAACATGAGGCCCCACTAGTGTTACCTGTGTATGTGCCTGAGAGTGTGTCTGACAGAGAGTATCCTTGTGTGTGAATGTATGTCTCTGTGAGCATGTTTGCGTTTTTGTCTGAGACCCTATGTGTATGGGGTAGCTGCTTGAAGTGTGTTGTGTGTATGGGGGGGTTATGGTGAGAAGGAGAGGCGGGTGATGGTGAGAGGCGGGTGATGGTGACAGGGAGGTGATGGTGACAGGGAGGTGGGGGGGGGTAATGGCCGCAGAAGGGAGGAGGGGTAATGTGAGGAGGGGTGATGGAGAAGGAGGGGGGGGTGGATGGTGGAGGGGGGGGTTGATGCTGGGTGGGTGGTGGGGGTGGTGGAGGGGTAATGCTGAGGGTGGTGGGGGTGAGGGTGGGGTGGTGATGCTGAGAGTGTGCCGGGGGCAGTGATGCTGAGGCAGTGGGGGGTAGTGAGGCTGTGGGTGGAAGGGGTGAGGCTGTGGGTGGTAGTGAGACTGAGGGTGGTGTGGGTGGTAGTGAGACTGAGGGCGGTTGGGGGTGGTGATGCTGAGGGTGGTGGGGGTGATGCTGAGGGTGGTGGGGGGAGGCTGAGGGTGGTGGTGGGGGTAGTGAGGCTGGGGATGGTGTGGGGGGTAGTGGGGCTGAGGGTGGTGTGGGGGGTAGTGAGGCTGAGGGTGGTGGCAAGTAGTGTGAGGCCATTTTTTTTCTCTCACCCACTCTCTTTTCTCCTTCCATCCGCCCTCCCTCCAGAGAGATCAGGATGAGTCCTTCAGGACTGTAGTGACACTGGTAGTGGGGGGCTGAGGGCGTGGGGGGGTGCAGTGAGGGCTGAGGGTGGTGTGTGTGGGGTAGTGAGGCTGAGGGTGGTGGGGGGTAGTGAGGCTGAGGGTGTGGGGTAGTGGGAGGCTGAGGGTGGGAGGGGGTGGGAGGGGTGGAGGGGGGTGAGGCTGGAGGGCGTGTTGGGGGTGGTGATGCTGGAGGGTGGTGGGGGGTGATGGGGGTGGTGAGGCTGAGGGTGGTGTGGGGGTAGTGAGGCTGGGGTGGTGTGTGTGGGGGGTAGTGAGGCTGAGGGTGTGGGGGTAGTGAGGTCAGAGAGATCAGATGAGTCCTTCAGGACTGTAGTGGACACTGAATACACTAGCCTAGCTATCAATTTCCCTATCAAATTAGCAGCAGCTACACTGTCCCTCCTCTCACTATGAATGCAGCTTCACAACGAATGTAAAATGGATGCTGTCCAGGAGGTTGGAGGGTCTGGGAGGGAGTGTCTGCTGCTGATTGGCTGGAATGTGTCTGCTGACTGTGAGGTACAGGATCAAAGTTTACTCAATGATGATGAATAGGGGGTGGACCGAACAGCGCATATGTTCGCCATCCGTGGCGAACGCGAACAAGTGTTGTTCGCCAGGAACTATTCGCTGGCGAACCGTCCGGGACATCACTAGTGATGACGTATGCAAATCCATGTCATCAACCTGGTCTAAGGAGGCAGAGCCATAAAAAGGCTTTGATATGCAGCAGCTCTCTTTGGACAGAATGACATACAGATACAGACACACATACAAATAGAAAGATGCACAAAAACAGAAACACATACAGACACACATACAAACAGATACACATACAAACATGCAAAATTTAATTGTTTATGATAACAAGGCCTGAATAAAGAATCCAATCTATTTCGATTTTTACACCATAGATACAATGAGGATTTCAAGCAAATAATATTTTATACCTATACAATTAAAAGTTGTGTTAGCTCAATTTAACGTTCTGAAATTAACTTGATGAATTAACTTTATGAAAGGGTTTTTTAACAAAAAGCAATTTAGGAAAATGACTTGTATTTAGCAGCACATTTCATTAGCGGCAGATAAACACTAAGTGCTCCAAAACATGTGGAGCAGCTGAACACGTTGCTGGAGGCAAGAAAAGGGCTGTCTTTACCACAGGGCAAAATGGGCCGATACTTTAGTCCCTGTATTATGTAGGGATCCTTAGCAGCTGCCCTTTGGGCCCTGTACACCAGGGATTTGTAACATATGCTGATATGCAGGCTGTGCACACAACCTGAATAGAAGTAAATTGGCTGGCTGAAATTTAAGGTCTTCCACAACCAATCACTAAGCAGTCAACCCATCAATATTTCCTCCGGCAGCTCATGGGTTAATCCTGTAGCATGGTTGAGTGATCAGCACTTGTCTTTCATGTGCAGAGTTAGACTCACTGGCTGGTGGTAATTCCTGCCTCTGTTTCACTATAATCATGCCAGTCAAGTGCAGACTTGGTCACTATGAAAGAGCTATAAAGATAATGTACAGGCTGAGGGAAGTAATAGGAGGATTGCGAAGAGAAAATTGGTGGAGGGAGAGAGTCTAAAAAACATAATGGGGGCTCTGGAGAGATAATTAGAGATAAGAGGGGGCAGAAAATGAAGAATAATAATTATAATAATTACTGGATTTTCCATAAACCTTTTGGTAGCAGTATTCAACATAGATGTTTCGTTTGGGCTTTTGAGAAAGAACTTGATGGGGGTTAGTATGTGTAGTGTGTGGGGCAGTTGTTCTTTTGACCCCTCCTGCTTATCTTTTGGCAGAAGGGGACTATTATCCCTGGTGGTCCAGTGGAGGGCACTTTGGACTGGATCCTTAGTGGTCTGGTGGAGGGTAAGCTGGAGAAGGTGCCTGGTGGTTCGGTGGTGGAGCATTGAGGTCTGCACTGATATTAGCTGCAGATCACTTTAACAGCTCCCTCGATATTCCAGCACTCAGTCAATTACTCAGAGTACTGGTTATGGAGCTCGGAGTCATTGAAAAGAGCCTCAGGAAGGGCCCCTTCAGTGACAGAACTGGAGATCCAGACCCAGACAGGAGTCAATCTGTCTAAGCCCTGGCCCTAGGCAGCTGCCTAAGCTGCCTTATGGGTAACAATGCTCTGCTGCGCATGCGCTTTGTTAAATGCAGACACACTTTTTTATTTAGAAAACATCTTACCAGGAAGAATCTATTGATGCGCTTCTTTTTTTGTATTGTCTTTGTACAATAAAACATTATAATATTAACATTAAACTCTTGCAATAAATGAAAGGTTATTTTTTCTTTCTTAAATAAACTGCCTAAATGATGAAAAAAGTGAACATTGAAAAGTGAAAAAAGGCATTCTTTTCAGTTTTAGAACTAACCTTTTCCTATTTCCTTAGGTACCAGAAGCAAAGCAGCAAACGTTTTCGATTAATTTAATTTAAAAATCCAAATTATGCTTTACAAAAATTGGATCATTGACATTTCTTTTTTGTTAAATGCATACCTAGTACAAGATTACACGTGAATGATGAGAATTAGACTCAAATTTCAACTTTTGTAGTCTTTGTAGAGACAAGTGAACTATTTTTCACATGTATGTGAATTTCTTTTGTTAATAAAAAATTGGAAACCATTCTTAAACACTAGCTAGATTTACAACTTGGTAAATTTGTCTAAATATCACAAATTATAAAGTTTATCCACTAAAGTAAAAAATGTTGGGAATTCAAAGTAAATTAAAATTTTTAGGTTAAACTAGCTGGGTTGAAAATGTAACAGATTTTACAATGTTCGAATGTTTTACTTGCACCCACCTAAAACAATAATAATATAAGTTTTACTCTCCGATGATGATGATGATCTCCACAAAGGGATAAATTGATGGAAGGTTAGTGTGCATGTGCAGCAAATGCCATGCTGCACCAATCAGCATCTCCTCATGCATTAGGTCAATACATCTTTATGAGAAACCTAGGGCATCTTCATGTAGAGCGTGAAGATGCCAAATGTCGCTCAAGCAAAGATTGCAGGACCGAACAATAAAGGGTTGTCTGTGTTTGTATGTATGTATGTGCATCTTGTGTGTGTGTGTGTGTCTGTCTGTCTGTCTGTATGTGTCTGCCTGTGTGTATGTGTGCCTGTCTGTTTTTTTATGTATGTGTCTTTGTATGTATGTGTGTCTTGTGTGTGTGTCTGCCTGTATGTGTGTGTGCTTGTCTGTTTGTATGTATGTGTATCTTGTGTGTGTGTGTGTCTGTATGTTTGTATGTGTGTATGTCTGTCTGTATGTGTCTGCCTGTGTGTGTGTGTGTGTGCCTGTCTGTTTTTTTATGTATGTGTCTTTGTATGTGTGTCTTTTGTGTGTATGTGTGTGTGCCTGTATGTGTGCCTGTTTGTATGTGTGTGTGTGTGTGTGTCTGTATCTGTGCCTGTCTGTTTGTATGTATGTGTCTGTGTGTCTGTCTGTGTGCCTGTCTGTTTGTATGTATGTGTCTGTGTGCCTGTCTGTGTGTCGGTCTGTATGTATGTGTGCCTGTCTGTTTGTATGTATGTGTCTGTGTGTATGTGTCTGTGTCTATGTGTGTGTGTGTCTGTCGGGGGGAGGAGGGGAGGGGGCCCACGGATCATTTTCGCACCGGAGCCCCGTGGTTTGTGTGTACGCCACTGGGTTGGATTAACCCTCAGTGAAACATAGCAGTTTCTCTGAAATTGCTATGTTTTCAGCTGCAGGGTTAAAACTAGAGGGACCTGGCACCCAGACCACTTCATTGAGCTGAAGTTGTCTGGGTGCCTATAGTGGTCCTTTAAGGTAAAACTCACATTGTATTCATGTGCATGGTTTTAAAGCAATCTAATTACTGAATCAAAGTGCAGGCTGTCCAAATAATTAATAAAACATATCTATTCGATATTATACATAAGTTTGGGTTCTAATTGACACGTTTTGAATATATTCAAAATACCAAAGAAAAACAGAGCTGGTTAAATGGATCGCATGATGACTTAAAGGGATTCTATAGTGCCAGGAAAGCAAAGCCGTTTACCTGGCACTATAGGCTCCTACAGTTTTACCCTCCCTCCCGTCCCCCGTCCCAAGGCATTGAAGTGGTTAAAACCCCCTTCAGTCACTTACCTGAATCCAGTGCCGATGTTCCTCGGCGCTGGGTCAGGCCAGCTTTCCTATGGGGAAATATCTGACTCTAGAGGTCTTCATGCAGAGGTCCGTTTCGATTCAGGAATCCCTCTAGTGGCTGTCTGGTAGACAGCCACTGTGGGCAGACTTAGAGCTGTAATGTAAACATTGTAGTTCTCTGGAACTGTAATGTTTTACATTGCAGCACTAAGTTCAATAGGGACACTGCACCCAGACCACTTCAATTAGCTAAAGTGGTCTGGGTGCCTACAGTGTCCCTTTAAAGATTTATCATTAAAGTTGTATATAACACAGCAAAACATTGTATAACTCATTGATGATTAGCTTGTATTTCATATTGCCATTCATAACTCACCTACACATACTGGAGTAGGTTTCCTCCACTTTCCTCTGACACAGCTATTGCTGGCATGACCCACGAGACTAAATCCAGCATTACAGATAAACGATGCATAAATCCCACCATAACGAAAAAAGGTTCTGCCATTCTCCAGTTGGGCTAGTCCTATACACAGAGTTGCAGATAAGACTACGAAATGCAAAAAAAAAAAAGGCATTAAATGAGGGTTTATACAAAAGAGGGATTTTATTACTCTTATTTTGCATAGTTAGTTGTTTTTTGGTTCAGTTTTATAATTGCATTGTTGTTTATTCATAATAATCTGTCTTACTAACCAACAGTGGGATGGTAAGTAGGAAAATAATCACCAGCTTGAGAGTCGGCTAACTTAAATAGACCATGACTGTACACTTTAAGTTGACTGGCTATTGAAAAGAACATATACCCGAAAGCATTTTTTTTTTTAAATTATAATTGTAAATGTCCAGGACAAAGTTTACAACAAAATAGTTCCTATGTTTCTCCAGGCTGGTAAATAGATGTGGTTCTGGAGAACTTATACTAGTTCTAAAATAAATGAAATACTATGATATTTCCACTCATTTTTTGTAGCCTTAATAACACACAGGTAGTTAAGGGTAATGAGGCTATGCACGTATCCTACGCAATAAATCATAAGGATCTCATATCCTACCATCCTATCCTACGACCATTTGAAGAAAAAAGCACAATACAAATATTACTACTAAGTATGTCAAAGATTATCACTGCAATTTGTCCCTCTTTCTGTTGTCCCTCTTTTTTCGAGGATGTGAAAACTTTTCATATGTATAGAAGTCAGAGAAAGGTTTGTTTATACCGCAGCAAATTAATAAAACTCTGTCAGGATTAAACACTAAACAGGCCGAAATTCAGATAGGGTTATTTACTATCCACCAAACTTTGTCTGGAAGATCTAAGTCCAAGGGAAAAAGACAGAATTCTGACTGCAATGGCAATTTTCATATTTGCTAAAGCCAAACATGATCAGAATTCGGTAGAGGATTCGGAATATTCACAAAGCACCAGTTTTAATAAAATCTTGAAATGAATGCATTCGGCGTGATGTATATTTACAAATTATCGTTCACTTGCTTTTTTTTGCAATTAAATGATAATTAATTAATGTTTAATGTCTTCTGTTTTGTTGAAATTGGAACTGAAAAAAACATTTTATTTCATATTATGGTAAATGATTGGCCATGAATATTAAAATAAACCAAATAAATACCCTATACATATATATTTCTTTATTATTTGTGGGGTTACTTCAGTCAAAAACAGACAGATAGGAAAAATCCTGCCTCAAGGGTAAAAATAGGTAAAAACTTACAAAACCCAAAACCTTACTCTTAGGAGATAGACGATACAAATGTGCTGTTTCAACTGATGATATTTACATGGTTAATCTATAACTGCTGACAATGACAACGACAACAAACATAAATTGTACTTACCATTTTTTGTCATGAGCACAGATAAAAAGATTAAGAGGCTCCTAGATTCCATAATGCAAGCTGTTCGTACGTCAGTAATATCCGCAAAACATTTATTTGTAAATTTGATATATCTGGAGTATTGTCAAGTGAAGATGATTTAATATTGTAACAACTAGATTGTTGTGTTTTTTGAAAAAATGTCTAGTTACAAAGATCAGAGAGCCTGTCTCATCTCTTTCTAGCTTTTACCCTGCACTGAAAAGGTTTCCTATTAAGATTGGCTCGTGGAATTCCAACATATCTAAATACAGAAGGTGTGGCATTTGCACAAATGCTTTACCTTACTGAGAAAATCCATCACCTCCTTCACTGTTGGTTTTGTGATGGTAAAGCAATAAACACAGGATGACCTGAAGGCAATCCTTCCACAGAAAATCGGCAACAAAAAAACACACACAATAAATGTTTTTCTTGGACTGCACGTTTCTATATATAGCATTTGATTAAAATCAAGATATTTGTTATATCTATAAAAGTGTGTTTGTTTTTGGTTTATTTATTCAAATAAGTGAATGTTTTTAAATGTTGGATTAGTAGAAATGTAATTAAGCCCTTAAGGACACAGCTACAGAAGCCTGTCTTGCACTTAAGAGCACCAGAATTTTTTTTACATTTTGTGCCGTTGCTGTTTAACTGCAATTTGCATTTCTCTTAGTTATTGCACCAAATCATAGCATATACCATTTTTAAATGGAAAAAGGAGTTTTAATTTGATGTGACATGTACATGTACAAATGATCCTTTTTTATAAAAAAAAAAAATGCAAAAAATGCAAACACCCATCCACCTCATTTTTTCTCACAGTTTTGGCAATAATAATGTGGGCATAATATGTCCAGCTTAAGAAAAGTAATTTAAAATCTACAGAATACATAGGTATAGGATTCCAGTTTATTTTTATAGTTACAGGACACAGAATACAAGGAGTAAAATGAAATTTCAATGTAAAATAATTTTAGAAGTTGGTATGTTTAATAGCCATCACAGAAAACAAAATTGCCACACAAAAGTATATATTTATATAAAGTAGATACCATGGGCTATTTACCTAGGGGTATTTTGACACTTTTTATATTTTGGCCATTTTATCGCCAATCTCTTCAAAGTATTGTAGTCAATTGTGTTTTCTTTTCTGCTTTTTGTTTACATACACAGATATAACAAGGTTTATTTTCATGTGTATATTGTAAAGCTTGTGTCTTCCATTCCTGTACAAAACACTACATTGCTTTTAGCTATGTCTCCTGAGTACAATGATGCTCCAATTGTATGTCTTTACCACTATCCTGTGATGTTTCAATGGCATGTAGGAGACCAGGCTATTTCAGTTTCCACGATTAGAGATTTGATAGAAAAATTTGATGAGCCTTTGTTTCATATTTAGGCATTATAGTAGCGACTGTTCAAATAACACCTCAAAGGCCTGTTATTTGTGAAATGAGACAATACAGGGTACATATGGCATTTTTTGTGCCTTCATTTGTCACCATTATTTCACCAAATCATGTCAAAGTTTGTGGTAAAATGTTTTATTTTTTTCCATAAATGTTGCATTTGCGCTGTGTATTTTGTACATTTGCTATGTGCCACTGTGATAATATTCCACAAATTATGCTCAGTTACATCTTCTGAGTAAAACAATACGCCCAATGCATGGCCTATACACTTTTTTGTGAAGTTACAGTGCTGTATAAGAGACATGACCATTTCAGGTTTTTAAGTGTGAATTTTTACAGATAGTGTTGATGGGTCCGTATTCTATTTTAGAGCATTTTAGCAGCTTGCTAACTGAAACTACCCCACAAAGGCCTACCACTTCTTAAAGAAGACACCCCAGGGTAATTTCAAAAGGCATATTTCGAACCTTAGTATCAGATCATTTTTTCGCTAGATCGTATCCAAGCCTAAAGGTTATAAGCATTTTTTTTGCCCTTTAGACACACACTTGTCTCATGTCTCATTTTAGAGCATTTTAGCAGCTCATGCAAGTTGCCTATCAAAGGCCACATCTATTTTTTAGATATAAGCAGCTCATCAATCCAAATTATGAACAACAAATTACTATTTGCTATGAAAGGGGGGAAATTTGGCGTACAATCATCAGGAAGTACATAGTAATCTGTATCATGGGCAACACAAAGGAAATCGTGTCTTTCTGCTATGGGCCCTGCCTGTCACTTTGTTCCACAATTGCGGCGCACTGTAGGAGAAGGAGGATCGGGCTGCTTTCTTTTTGTACTGAGGTAGACTAAGTAAAGTGTTGGTACTGGATCGGAGGTTATAGGAAGTGGGAACAGCTGGGGAAGCATTTTGTTCAGGTCGGGTGGGAGTTTCCCAGAAAAGCTCTTAAACACAAGGCTGGAAAGATGAAGGGTGCGTCTGGATTCCAGTGACAGCCAGTTTAGTTCTTTTAGCATGTCACAATGGTGAGTTCTGTAATTACATTGTAGCACAAATCGGCAGAACGAGTTATACAATGTGTTGAGTTTATTAATGTTGGATTGCGGTGCAGATGCATATACTACATCCCCATAATCAATGATTGGCATCAGCATTTGCTGTACAATCTTTTCCTTTACTGTAGGGCTTAGGCAGGATTTGTTTCTGTACAGGGCACCTAGTTTTGGATAAAGTTTAGATGCAAGCTTTTCTATGTGGAGGCCAAAAGATAGATTGGGGTCTAACATCATACTCAAGTATGAAAATGAAATGTCAGAAATGTACACTTCAGTTCAGCATTTGCCTTTTTAAAGAGTATAAAGGCATTGTGGGTTGCCATCTGCAATAAATCCAACTTTTTTTTATTCCATGCCCTGGTCTCTCATTATTAAGTATGGCTACAGCAGTTGATCAGATAGGTCAACTCCCCCCATCTGATTTTTATACTGGCACCAGTCTTGTTTCCCATCTCCCATGAACTGAGACCCTGCGAGTGTATTCACTGTGGAGCATGAACACCTCCTTTTTATCTTTATACTTGAGAGCCAGCAGTTCATCTTGGTAGAGAGCAGCTGTGCCCCCCTTTGTAAGTTTTCTTTCAGCCAGAGCCTTAGGGAAGCCTGTGCGAGTCTTGCGGATAGTGCCGCAAGCCATTGTCTCAAAGCAGTGAAGTATTTTAAGTAGATGGATATTGTTATAACAGTTATCAATATACAAGTAATATCCCATGTTTAGTAAGGAGTTGATTAGGTCTCCCCACTAGTCCCTACTATATCTAGGGGTATCCCAGTGGCTATCTTTTCCCTCATAGACATGGAAGGTGTACACATAGCCACTGTCACTTTCACACGGATCCCATAACAGGATTTTTTGGCTGGCTTTTATAATTTGAACCCCAGACTTACCTTATATTTCATGAGGGACTCTTTTTTTTTTTTGGGGTGAATATAAATTGTGGCAAATTGTTATTAAATTGTTATTAAAATTAGAAATTAGGGAGCATGTGTTGTATAGATGATCATTCTGTGGATGACCATGTGGGAGCCCTCTTGTCATACCTCCTGTCATTTGATTGCTGCAAAGAGGGCATGACCAATAAGGGGGGAACCACTAGTGACACTAATCATTTAACTAGTGATATCAATGAAGTGGGCCCACCCAAAAAGGGTCAGGGCTTATACAGAAAAGATGCAGGTCCACCCACTGACAGGCAGCCTGGCCAGCCCCCATCTATCAGGAGTTCAGTGGTGTTCCCTGCATGTTTCTAGAGTTCACTGCACAGCGGAAGTGCGTCTAATGATGAACTCGTACTAGGCTGCCACAGGACAGTTCCAGGGAGCTGAAGCGGGATGGTAATTGGAAAGTGGGACAGTTGAAAGGCATGCCCCCATGGCTATCAGACAGCAGGTCTTGTTACTTGATTGTTTAGCTCAGTGGAGCTGAACTCAAGAGGCAGCAATTGCTCAGAGCATCTGACTTACAAAAACATCTCATAGAGCTACATTAGTATTTCTGTGATAGGAGAGCCACAGAAACTCTGGGCTAGGGAAGAAGGGCAGGGCTTGCAAAGACTTCAGACACGACATCTGCAAGCTGTTTTTAAATATACTCCAAATAAAAAAAGGCATAATCAAATATATGCATATTTTCACTGGGAGTATATCTACTAAATATTTTTGGGGATTTGGGATTTGGGCACTGGAGTGTCCATTTAAAATTATTTTGCTGGTTCAAATCTGGTAACATTCATCACCAAAATACAGCCTGGTGTTGTGCATAATCAGTATTTGCACCAGCATTTTAACAGCAAAGTTTAAAAAAGTGGCAATGGAGGCAGTACAGCAATCAGGCAAAAATACTCTGTTTAGTGAATAAACATTAATGATAGATCTTTAATCTTCATATTAACAGTACAAATTTAAAGACATAAAATCTCACCAACTTTGCATTCCCATCCTCTTACATTATGCACTAACGAATAAGTTACAAAATTGTAAAACTAAACAAAAGATTACCTACTGAAGGGACTGAAGGTCAGATACAAGCCAATTAAAATGAAGTAAACATAAGTAAAATACAGAGATATTGTTATTATGATATGAATATATCTCAAATTCCCTCCACTGTATTAAACCATATATAATCAGAAAAGTAGTTTTTTTTATAGTGAGTAATATAGTGCGTAGTGTAGTGAGTCAAGGTGAATGGAGAGAAAACATGCATGATTCAACTAGAATTGAAAACAATCTCCATAATGGAATCTGGTTCTAAACATCCCAAATTTAGCTTTTTAGTGAGGAGACCCCATGGGGAGCTATTACAATTGATGTAACCTTTTTGAAAAGCATGTTTATATCAATGCAAATTCAGTTTAAGATTTAAATGGGTGTATTACAAAACATTAATAAAAATGATTACAAAAACAAATGTATGTGTGATAAAAAAATGTAAAATTTTATGTTCACAATATGTGGTCATTACGTATCCACTTTTTCCACAATTGCACAGTGCAGTTCATGTTCTTGCGCTGAACACATTAAATGAAAGCAGCATATCACAGCTAAACCTTTTTTCTTCTTCTTTTGAGTAAGGTCCTGCTTAATTTTTACACTCGTTTAAAAACCTCAAAAGAATTGAAACAGCTGTTACTATATGAATCAACTATTCCAACTTTACACGCTGATTCACCGGTTGCCACCAGTAAGTATAAGGTAGCAAAGATACAGAATGTATTAAATGTTGTTCATGAAAGAAGACTACTTATCCCATAAGTCTCACACATAGTCTCACAGACAAGTCCCATTCTTATCAAACTTGTTAACCACACGAAAAGCTTCTAAGAATTCATGAAAGTCAATACTGCCATCTTTGTTGGAGTCAATGCTGTGAGCCAAGTCATCAATAGTTTCATCATCTATGTCAATATGGAGGTGAGAGCTGAAAAACTTCCATGTTTGACGAAACTCCTCAATGGAAATAAGGCCTGAGGAAAACAAAAGCAGAATGTTTATTATGGATATATCCACTCTGTATGGAAATGAACAGAAGCAACGTATAACATTGCTAAACTTTAAATATTATAAAAGTATATTTTATAATAAAAAAGTATAAGAGCTTATGAAGTATAAGAGCTTATGAAAAGCCAAAGACAGTCATAATTGCTGAGAACACAATAAAGGTTTGTCGAGTTGTTGTTAATGACTGACTGTAGGTAAACCCAGCCAGTTGCTATGCAGGTAATGGTTAATCAGTTGTAGAGACATAATGGAAGACATTTGTTTGCACCAGTGAATGCACTGGAGGGACTTACTTCTTTTTTTCAACATTTATGTGGGGTTAAAAGGAAACTTTAGATTTTTTTTTCTTTTATAAGTTCCCTTCTATTTTTCTCTCTACTTCCCTTTAGTGATGTAAAATTGAAGATTAATCTATTTTACTTACCTTGTTTCCAGCGCCGAGATTGCTCTGCTGCAACCTCCCACACTGTCTCACGGAGCATAACTGCTGGTGTCCTCTGCAATCTTGATCTTTCCAACACATACAGATACACATGTGTGGCCAAATGCTGGGCTCCTTTTTTTAATCAAATTCATTTAAGATAAATATTTTATTGCAAGACCAAGTTTGGTTTGGTTTTGGACAGTGGCGTACACACAATTCATGGGGCCCCGGTGCGAAACTGATCCGTGGGCCCCCCCCCCTCCCCTCTCTCCCCCGATCCATGCTCCCCTCTCTCGCCCGATCCGTGCCCTCCCCCACCCCCCTGACACATACATACATATAGACACACACACAAACATACACACAGACAGATACACACACACACACATCCATCCCTTGACAGACACATACATACAGACACACACACATATATACAGACAGACACATACATACAGAGACACAGGCACACACACACACACATAGACACAGACACACACACAGAGATACACACACACACACACACAGACACACACACATACATAGACACACACACATACATAGATACACACACATACATAGACACAGACACATACATACGGGGCCCCATGGATTGTGTGTAGGCCACTGCATACATAGACACACACACATACAGAGTCACACATGTACATACAGAGAGACACAGACACACACACATACAGACACAGACACACACACAGACACAGACACACACACATACAGACACACACACATACAGAGACACAGACACACACACATACAGAGACACATACATACAGAGACACAGACACAAACACATACAGAGACACACACGCACACAGACACACACATACAGAGACACAGACACACACACACATATAGAGACACAGACACACACACACATACAGAGACACACACATACAGAGACACACACACACACACAGACACACACACACATATACATACAGAGAAACACACACACATACACAAAATGTTTCCTACCTTGTTACTTTCCCTGGGGTCCAGTGGTGGCTCAGCCTGATGGGAGTCAGAGTTCCCACATATATACACTCAGACTCCCTCCTCCTCCTCCTTCCTGCTTCCTCCCAGGCGGGCTCTCATTATGCTGGGAGGAGTGACCGGGGAATCACTTCCTCCCAGCTTTGTGATGTCATTACAGGGGGCCCGGTCGCGCTCTTAAAGTGCCCAGCGCCAACCGGGCCCCCTCACAATCCATATCCATCGGGTGGCCCTGACAGCATGGGCCACCTGATGGACCCCTCCACATGCGGCCACGGTGGTTTGCTGCGCGTGCTGGAGCCGCAAAATGTGGCAGCAGGCATGGTACCCGGTCACAGGGGTCCACAGGGTGGCCGGGCCCCCTGAAGTGCCGGGCCCGGTCGCAGCTGCGACCCCTGCGACCGCGATATGTATGCCGCTGGTTTTGGAGGTGGAAGCACCTCTAAAGGCTGTCAGAAAGAGAGCCACAAGAGGTGTATTTAAGCTTTTAACCCCTTAAGGACACATGACATGTGTGACATGTCATGATTCCCTTTTATTCCAGAAGTATGGTCCTTAAGGGATTAAAGTAAACACTGCAGTTTCTATAAAACAGCAATGTTTTACATTGGATGATTAAAATGAAAGGACCACTGCATTGAGATGAAGTGGTCTGGGTGACTGGTTAAAATGTAAGGACCGCAGCATTGAGATGAAGTGGTCTGGGTCCTTTAACAATTGCTTTTTTTGGAATCCTACTTCAATGGATAGATAAAGAGAACTCATGGGCATTAGATGAAATCATTAGACAAATGTGATTATTTTAGATACTTATTTTCCTTGGAAAAAGCAGTGAGAACACAAATCTATGAAATCGGAAAATATATTACAGGGATCCAGAAAAGAGTTTACTTTAACTTACAAATCACCAGGTACACAAAACAAAGGGTCTAGTTTAGTTAACCATTGGTTTTAGTCCCTGTAGTGGTGATAGTATATTAGTAAGAAGAGTTTGGGATCCTTAACCTATCATCATAGGGAGTACAACATTTGAACCAGAGGACATGGTACCATGAACCATTATTATTATAGTTACCACTCAATTTTGAAGACTCAAAGTATGAAGACACTTATATTTAACGACTACCCACTGAACGTAACGATGGAACAAAGGGATCAAAAGAGGGAATTAAAAGTCATTTTGCTATAATATATATATGTTTGTCATTTCAAGTGCACTCTTGGTGAATAAGCATATGTAAATATATGTAGTATTGTTGTCTATTTTTTAGAATTACGTGTTATGTTTTATTTTAATTCTCATCGAGAAAAAAAAAAAAAAAAAACATGATTCAGATAGCAAGAACATATAGTTAATTCAATTTGCAAAGCAACATATTATAGCTGTAAAACTGTAACATCAAATAACCAAATTACCTGAGTGATCTTTGTCAATTATATTAAATACGAGTTCCAGGTCAGCCCTGTATCTTTGTAATGTTTCTATCAAGTTTGGTTGAACCTATTTTATGTGAAAAAAACATCATAGATTTAATAGTTAATTATTTTACTAACAGGCAGTTGTTCCTTATTATTTCAACACAATTCTAAATCCAAATGTCCTTATAGAGCAACCTTAAAGTGACCCTATAGTCACCAAAACAATTTTAGCTTAATGAAGCAGTTTTGGTGTATAGTTCATGTTCCTGCAATCTCACTGCTCAATTCTATGCCATTTAGGAGTTACATTAATTTGTTTATGCAGCCATAGCCCCTTGCCTCCCCCACCTCCCATGTGAATAGACCCTGCAGGAGCCTCCTGTATGTAATTAAAGTTGAATTTACAGAGTAGGAGATAAAAACTTGGAAAGTAGGTTAACATCTGATTGAAAATGAAACCATTTTGTTTTTTAATGCAGGCTAAGCCAGGAGAGGTGTGGCTAGAGCTGCATAAACAGAAACAAAAAATATTAAACTCCTAAATGACAGTGAATTGAGCAGTGAAACTTCAGAGGCATGATCTATACACAAAAACTGCTTCATTAAATTAAAGTTGTTTTCTTGACTATAGTGCCCCTTTAAAGTTCTCATGGGCTTGGAGTCACTTGGGCCATTGTATCTTCAAGGGTTAAACCTCCTCCTCCTGCTGCTGTATAGCCCAGAAGATTTGCCTTGGCAACCGGTGATAGGCTAACACTTGCTGTCCATTGTGAGTAATAATGCATGCTATCACTCCCAATGGGTGACCAGTAATAGAATGATAGAGTAACCTGACACCTTCTGCCTAGTGGCATGCTCTCCTTCAATGTATGACAGTAGGCACAGTTCCTAGGCACCAGAGAACGAACCTCTGAGTTAAACAGGCGAAAATGGTTTAACCCCTTAAGATATGATAGCATGTACCATAACAACTTAATTGAGGTGAAGTTGTAATGGGGAGTGATAAATTAAAATGAGTTTAAGTTGTTATTTGGATTTTTATTTTAAGTATTTTTTGTTATGTAATTTTACATTATTGGGAACTAAAAATGTTTGTGTAACAAGTATAGTTTGAAGTGGTGAAAATTTACAATATTGACTTGAATATTTATATATTGATCTGAATAATGGTATTAAAAGTTGTTCATATGATGCATCTTAAAATCTCAAAGCACATTAAAAATCTTTTGTATGCAAAATAACAGTCTCAGGTTTCATCATTTATTTTATGACAATTATATGAGTTAGAAAAATACAGACTTCTTTAACTGGCTGCTGTATTTGAAGATCTTCAAAACATGAAAGATATTCCACAGTTCCATCAGAATTGATTTTTGCTAAACGAGAACGTAAAGTTCTCCATGGAAGATTTAGATGTAAAACTGCTTCCATTGATAATGCCCACTCGCTAATAGAAATTCTTCCTGCAATACAAATCATAAATAAAAAACACATTGATAGAATGTTATTATTAATGCCTAGTTAAATTATATATTCATGCTTTTATTGTGTATGACATTCTACCTATATCAACTATGTTCCATTATCCATATCCAGATTTTATTGTGTGATTATGCGGTATACCCAGTTGCCATTTAAAGTTGTTATTTAAATTTTGTATCAAAATATTCACACAACATTGGATAATTGAAACCAACATAAAATATTTAATATTCCACTATTTTGGGCATAATTGACAATTCAAGGGTTAGTTCACTGCTTGATGTATAACCCTTTGTGTGTCTTTTTTCCTTAGTTTGAGTGGATTTATATCACCTATATAGTTTGTTGCACATAGTTCATCATGATTGTGACGAAAGCACCTTCGTCACTGGGGTTTGGAGAGGCCTACTTGCCAGCCTCTTGTCCTGTGACTATGGCCCCAGGGATGTATTCCGAAGTGTCGAAGTTCCGAATTTTGGAATGCCGAACCGAATATTTTTCCCATGCACATCTCTACATCTTGGTATATCTCAAAACTTAACAGCAATTATACTCACAGCAATGTGTTTTTAAACTACAATATATGTGTTTAGAAATTAGTCTATGTGAATAAAATACACTGTTTTTGCTCTTGTCCACCCCTCTCCACAAAATTAAAAAAAAAGATTAAACTTACCGTTTTTCCAGTTTCATCCGCAGCCCAATCCTCCATGCCTTGTTATCTCTGTAAGTGCAGTGTTTCGAGACAAAACGCTGCACATAGAGACTCCTAGCACATTAGCCACTTCATATCGATATATGGTAATGGTGCTTGGAGAAACCCTGTAAATGTTTTTTTATATATTTTTTTTGTTTAAGTAAATATGTAAATTCCTACCTGTTTCTTTTGGGTCATGCTCTCTAAAAGCTTTCATGAGATCTGAACGATGTGTATAGATTTTTTCCTGTAGCGCTCTAAAGGCTGAGTCTTCTACAGCACTCACTCTAAAAAGCAAAGAGAACAAGTAAACAAGTATGAATATGTTTGAAACCACCCTTTTTTGGTGTAACATTCAATATTTGATTTGTTTTTCTTAAGAGGTCTGAGATTTATTTAAGGTGTTAATAGATATTACTCCCTATTTGAATGGAACTTATTTTATCCATCTTTGAAATCTAAGTTATCATACTTAGGGCCAGAGCTCTGTACTGTCAACAATCGATTCTTTAATCAAATGAACTACCCTTCCAGCTTCTTATATGAATTAGTAGGCTCCACAGCACAGTGTATGAATTTTCTTTGCAGATAAATATCTTCAGCATTGGACCTCTAAGTGAATCATCATGCCTATCTTAAAGTGAACATTCGGTTATTGCTACATACAGCTCACCAGATCACAACATTAATTGTTATTGGGAAACAACCACTTTCTCTTTATTTAAAGGTAATTCTGTCTTTTGGATTAATCTGGGACTGATAGTGTTTAAAGAGAATGGGGTTCAGTCCATATATGAAGCCCAAACTTTGCTATGATAAAATATACTTAGAGTTGCAGATATTCTAAAATAAACTGCATGTTTTTGAACAGTAATTTACACATAAATTGGACATTATAAAATAAAAACATTACTCAGCTGCATGAAATCGATATATGAAGTAAGTAAATATAGCAAATAAATAAATATGCCATCTAACCTTTGATGAAGAGTAAGTTTTCGCGTGCATTTATTCACTTGATATTGCACAAATCGTGGTGCTAGGGCTGGGCACAGTTTTAAGTAAGCTCCTCTGTTGCTGCCCTCATCATAGTAATTAGAAGCTGAAAAAATAGTTATGACCTAGAGAAGAAAATAGTGTATTTATACTTATCAATAGAAGACCCCTACAACCACGTACAGGGTTATTCACTAAGGTGAGTATTTACAGTAAATTCAAACAGTATTTCAAATTTCAGGTCAAAGTAGTCAAACTGGAAGCATAGCTGAATAGATATTTTTTTCCAGTTCAACTATTGTGGTCTTAAACATGAAATTCACTTTGCATTCTCACTTTAGTAAATAACCCTGTTAATATTCAAGAACTATCATTCATTACATGAAAGGAAAGGAAAATGAGAAAAGTTGAAAATCAAATAACTGACAAGTTATATGTACGTGAACTAATGATAAAATCTTCTTTAACAGTACTCATACAATGACAATGTAACTTAAAGGGTTACTCTAAGCACCATTACCACTACAGCTTAAAGTGAAAAAAAAACTTCTCTCTGCAGTGCTACCGTTTAAAGTTGTCTAGTTTATTGAAATTAAATAATTAACTTACATACAAAACAATTAACAGAGCCAAGAAGATCCTGCTCAAATAAGCTTACAATCTAACACCCATCCAATGTTTGCTTTTGCATTCTTGACTCACTTCTATTCTATTTACTTGTACATCACCTACCCACAACTTTCAATAAACAACTGTGCACATGATACTGTAAAAAAGCAGTATTCTATAATGGAGTTTGGCTGCAGGGAATGGTGTAGCACACGTGCAATAATTTGCCGCAAAGGTCTGGATGCCACCCTGGAGAGTTGAAAAGGAACTCAGATTGGACATTGCTGATAATTTATATTCAGGTACCACAGTCCCCTTGCTGACTTCTGTTATTCCTTTTTCTTGTATAATTGAAGGTTCTGTTATGTTTATACGTTTATTTTGACATTCTTCTTTGATCTCATGAGGGACTCTAATTTAGTCTCATGTAATGCCTTAGTCATATTTCTCCTTAAATTATCCTCTTACTTTAATACCTCATTAGTACGTTACCATTAGTTCCTACTTATAGCTCCCCAGACATTTAATGTTTCTTAATGAGACATTCACTGTTTGTGTCCACTAGATCTCTTATGAGACACTAGTTTTGTTCCTGTTTAATATAAGAACATTTATTTACCTGTTTAATGGAAAAATTACAATTTACATTAACAGAGGACCAGCAGTACAACTAGATGCATTAACATGACAAATAATAGTATAATTTCACACATGCACCATATAAACCGATTTCATATAACAAGTAACAAACTATGTGGAGGAGACATGGACATTTTATTAATCTTGTCCCTGGAACTTTGCTAATAACATTCATGTTACCTGAATAATATATTACCGTATTTCTGCTTCCTTGAAGAAACACTATTGTATTGTTAATACAAATATGTATTCCTAACACTATAGTGTCTCCTCGGGTTAGATGCCCCCTAATTTAAAAAAAAACAAAAAAAAGGAAAAAAAAGCTTTATACTTACTTTTATTTCCAGCATTGAGACACACACCTTCTCCTGTGATGTCATGCTTGAGGCTTCTCACAAAGAAGCACTAGAACCAGAATTGCATGCAAGGTGAGCACTGCGCGTGCATCTAATCAAATGCATCCAATGTCTCACAACCAAGTAAATCTTTAATCAATAGTGGGGAAGCACTATCTGTGGGCTATAATGAAGTCAGGAAGGTCATGTATTCAAGAAATTTCCATATATACTAAATGGAAATGTTTAAACTGAAATTAAGCAGGGTGGGTCCTAGAGTGTCTTTTTAAGTCTCTGATATCACTGCTGTCTATATATTTCCAACCCTAAAACAGTTTAACATGTTTGCTTGTATTTCACTCCTTAAGTTTCAATGTTTACATTAATTTTATTTGGCTATAGATTGACCTGCAATCGTATGTTTTATTCCACCTTCCCACAACTCATTTGCTTCACCCTTCTTTATTACTTTACTACCTAATCCCACTTTGTTCCAAAGCAATGTTCCGGTTTCCATCTTTTTTATCCTATTCTTACTGCATTTGAATCCGTCCATCTACAAATCGCGATCATGTCACCATGTAAATCTTTTTCTAAACCTCCCCATTTACACACACCTGCTTGATCCAAGGATTAATCTGACTGCCATTCTGGGGTCAAGAAGGATTTTGTTTCCTAGCTTGTTGCAAAATTGGAAGTGCTTCAAACTGGGTTTTTTGCCTTCTTTTGGATCAACAGCAAAAAAGCAAATGTGAGGAAGGCTGAACTTGATGGACGCAAGTCTCTTTTCAGCTATGTAACTATGATGAAAGCTTTTTATTTGAATTCACTTCACCCTCTTTTTATTTTAGTTTTTGTCCCTTTCTAGCTTCCCCGGTTCTAAACATCTTCATCCCAATACAATTTCTATACCTAGTCTTCCTTTGATCCTCTTTTACCCTCTATCTCAGATCCCACCAGTTCTATTGCAGTATTTCCTCTTTACCTATTACACTTTCCTCACACCATGTTAGCAAGCTTTTATATCCTTCACATTTCCCCATTCTACCCTACTCTATCATTTTTATTCCATTTCTACATTGTTCCACTCTACCCTATCTCATCTATATTACCAGCTTGTATTGATCAAACTATTTTATGTTAATATACTTTCTTTCCAATCCATAATGGATGCACCAGTCATGGTTTCTTCCTTTCATTTGGACAGATTCTTCCTTCATGTTTGATGTGCATCATCTTTATTTCTGTAATGGTGCAATGCTTGATGTGTATAAATATCAATGCTAGAAGCAGGTTATCTGATGATTATAAAGCATTAAGTTCCAAAACATGACACTTCTAATCTCCTTAGTTAATATCTTTCCAGCACTTTGTATAAATGATATATGGGTTTTCCAAAATGTTCTATAATACATATATGTGACAGCATGTAACTCTAGGAGCTTTGGCTAGAATATGTAAGGGATAGGAGTGAAAAGTTTCAATGAGCTGTTCTTCTTTAATGACAAGCATGCATACTGGATCAGAGAGAATGTGTTTGGTGTAAACCTACACAAATTCTTACCTTTCCATTGTGACATATTTCATAGCCTTCCTCTTTGCATTCATGTGACCTAATCAACATTTTTAAATTGTATTTATCAAGTAACTTTGCTGTTACATCTGGCCCAAAGTAACAACCTCCACCTCGAAAGCTGTTGGGTAAGCAGCCATTTTGGTTTCTGGGATCACTCCACAATATGTCCACAACCTTTAAAAACAGAACAGCACAATAATTATTACATAGCACACTCTTTAATTTTATCCAGAATTAGCGGGTTTGCCTGTGTTATAAATGGATATATTAACTTAGAAACATAGAATGTGACGGCAGATAAGAACCATTCGGCCCATCTAGTCTGCCCAATTTTCTAAATACTTTCATTAGTCCCTGGCCTTATCTTATAGTTAGGATAGCCTTATGCCTATCCCACGCATACTTAAACTCCTTTACTGTGTTAACCTCTACCACTTCAGCTGGAAGGCTATTCCATGCATCCACTACCCTCTCAGTAAAGTAATACTTCCTGATATTATTTTGAAACCTTTGCCCCTCTAATTTAAGACTATGTCCTCTTGTTGTGGTAGTTTTTCTTCTTTTAAATATAGTCTCAGTAACTTCAGTATGAAACACAAGTTGGCATATTACTTACAATCTATGAGTTTTGTTTAATTTATACCTTTATTGTTAAATGTATCCAATTGAAGAATATTTCTACAATTATTGCCCTATCAAACTAATATACTTTTTAAAAAGATTAAGGTTAATCAGAACTGTTCGTCTTTGTATTTACAAATAGCTAGAAAAACAGACAACAATAGTATATACAGAGGGCAGGAGTATAAACAAAATATGAATCGTCCCTATCTGCATCAGTTCCTCAAAATATATGCACAGGCAATTCTCCAAACACTGAAATGAAATAGTAAACAGAAACTACTGCAACGGACCTCTGTTTCCAAACCTCGTTGCCTGCAAATGCTTGCGTTTTGAGTCTCGGGCCTTTGATTGTTTTTGTTGTTGTTGTTGTTTTTTCTAGTTTAACTCCTTTTAATTGTGCACAGAAGTAACCAATATAATCAGAATGTTCCAATCTTATCAAAATGTTACAAATGCAAGTAAAAAAAAAAAAAAAAGCTAATTTCAATTAAATTTAATTTAACAATGTTGCAGTGTGGGTTTGTTTCTTATACACAATTGTTTATCTCTTTAATACAGTTTTTTTTTTAGGAGACAAGAGATCAAAAAGGTGGCACCATCGTAATTTGTTTATACACCACAGTTAATCTCTGTTATTTAACGATCATGTACCTGTTTCCATTCCTCACGTTCTGTAGCTGTCAGTTCGGGAGTCATGTCAGGCATCTGGATATTTGAGTCCAGGTAATGTATTTCAAGAATACTATTACGGCTTAGTCCAGTTCTCACCATCATGTTATGTGTTCCTTTAGATTGTGAGAACAGTGCTGGAGAGTAACATTCATCAGAACCATCTGTTTTGTGGCCAGACATCGTGTTTTGTGAACTGGTTTGGTTTGGTTTGTTGTGTTTCTGCGGCTTTGGTGGTCGCAAGGCAGACTTGTACTTTAATAAAGTATGAGAAAATAATATAATTTTCAATTCCATATATGTAACACATTTGCAAGAATGTCAACTTTAAAATAACAATCACTACTGTGAGCTAAACCATGACTTATGATACTTTGACATTTTTTCTGCTTTCCCAGCTAAAATTTCAAATGCTACTTTGCAAAGGTTATTGGATTCTCTTCTGTGTAGCTTTACATAGGACGTACAGGGTTTGTATTATTGTTATTATTAGCATTTATACAGCATCAACATATTCCACAGCGCTTTACAATTATAGAAAGGACCCTGCTCGAAGGAGCTTCTAATCTATGATTATCTGAGGTAGACATATATATATATATATGTGGCAGGCTTATGCAATCTATGATCATATAATGTAACTAAACCCCCATTATTTTTGCCTAGATTAGGTGTTTAAAAAAAAATAAAAAATCTTTCAACATTGAAGTTGCTGTTTAGTGGATAGGTGAGTGCGCTGGATCTTGTGTATGTATTTATATATATATATATACACACACACCTCATTAGATGTCATGCCTAGGGATGCTAACAGGTGAGGCATAAGCAGTAAATCCTCCATAGTAGTTATGGTACCATAAATGCCCTGTTGTCATCCATGGTAATTAGTCAAACTGGTTTAGCATGGTTTGACAACTTACCTCATCCTCTGCATTCAGTCTTCCCTAGCAGCAGAATCTGGATATCTCTACAGAGCAAAGCAGGGCCATGTGAGCAAGATGAGCACTTTCAGCCACTGAATGCAGTCCTGCAGTGATCATGTGTAGTGAAATTGTCTCCTCTAGAGCTGCCTTATATTTATATTACATGTTAGCCCATCTACAGCATTTTAAAACTAAATATTAAGCGCCATAATACAGTCAAACACTTTGAACGAGTATGGAGACAGATCCTGCAGTGACCTGTGCCCTGACGAGAAAGGGACTTAACCAGTGTAACTCTGTACGGCAGTGCTGATATTATTCAATAAATCACTTGAAGTAATGGGTTTCTGGGATTTGTAGTTCATTTGTCAGCTTTCTGCAACAGAAAGCTAACTGAATTGAAACTATCAGAATCATTTGCTGTGTATCACATACACCTGGTTTATTGACACAAAAAGAGAAACACTATGGATTGGTTGAGAGGATGAATCAAAACTATTTTTCTAATCTATAGATTAATAAATATAAAACTCGAGCCATAACTAACTGCAACCTAACCTATTCATTACTTCTAATATGTGCATATGCACAAAGTGCCACTGTGATGCATACTAAATAAAGTAATTGTTTAATGTAAGTGATAAAACATAATGTTCTGCTCATGAGCATTTATTCCGTTTTTTTTGATGGACTCATACAGGTGACATTTTACAAAGAACGGTACAAACTTTTAAAGTTACATTTAGGGAAACATTTAAAAATTGACAAATTTTCTTAAGGCATAAAATAAACTGAATTAATTATACTTCAAATATAATTTTCCTCACACATTAAACTTGTATTAAATCTCAAATAATAGGTGACTTCGAATCCACTAGTACAATCTCAGGGTAGTTTTCCTATTGTACAGCATATCGCACAGGAATTTCTACTGTAAAGCATCAACACATTGCACAGTTCATCCAATAGTATTTTTTTATGATTATAATAAATAATAACATATACGTGTTTTAAATAGAAGGTGCATATTCACCTATGACCATTTACACTAAAAATAAATAAATTGATATAATATATATTTATTGGCATTATTTTATTTTGAGGTGCCATTACTTGTTCTACTTACCTTATTTCTTTCAAATGAGGTCAAATAATCTAAGTCAGTTGTATCTGCTATTCCTCCATGTAAAATGAGGATTTTACTGTCTACAATGGTCGCAAGAGGCAACTGGCTGTAGATATCCTCTAAGAGATGTAGCATTTTCTGGCCATGCTTCTGTGAGATGAGAAATTTGACATTTTAAACATCATATGAAAACAATTATTTATATAAAACAAGGCATAACAACAACAATGTGGATGTTACTAATCTCAAAGTCTCCTTCAGCTAAAATGTTAGTACTGCATTTAAAGGACACCTCCACACCCCAAAAGCACTTCAGCTTGAGTACTAAGGAATACTCTAGTTTAACCCCAGTTTATAAACGTGCTGATTTCTAGGAGAAATCGGGGACACATATAAGGGACACATCTGATTGGATGTGAGTTCCTTTACTATAAGTATTTATTGACTAAAGCAGGGGTGCCCAAAAGATAGATCCTCTGATGTTTTAAAACTACAGCTTCTGTGATGCTATGCCATTCTAAAGCATTCTAAAGACATACAGAGCATCATGGGAGTTGTAGTACTACAACATCTGGGGATCTACCTGCTGGGCACCCCTGCACTAAAGTATAATTGTTACACAAATGTTTGTCAGTGGTTCATTGTTTATCATTTCAAATCTTTACTCTTGCCTACAGCGCTGCCAACAATAAGTAATACAAATAAACATAATTGTAGTGTAATTAATTTAAATACTGCTATAGCATCGTTTCAGGTTATAGCATATTACAGTGCATGTTGATTCCATGCTACAGTGGCACACACTGATACCAAGCATTACAGAATCTGATGTATATTTATTTTATTTGTCTATTTTAGGAAGAGAATAGTGCAGGTTGGTGCAATATTTGAATGTTTTTTTTTTTTTAAAACAGAAATAACATCTTTTTTGTTTATTTGTAGTTCAGAAGCAACTTTCAAAAATTAGCAGTGCTGGAAAAGTGGGTTATTATTCTAACTCTGCTTTTTAGTCTATATTTGATGAATGTCAACTCAGTAACAGGCGCTATACAAAAAAATGCTACAAACTGTCAGAATATGCATATCTTTCTATAAAATGTTTAAAACAGTTCCCCTAAATGTTTTGTTTGTTTTTTTTTTGCAAACACCACAACCGTTAAATTAATGAAATGTTCAAACGCAAGACATTTTGAAAATGACAAAATGACATAACAATGAAGAGGAAGCCAATGGAACACAGCAAGCATAAGTACACAGCACTTCCCAACCATCCATTGTGGAGGTGATCAGTGATCATGACATAGTGAACTGAGCAGAGCTCTCGAAGAGGCAATAAGTTCTGAAGGTGGCAGAAAGGTCTGGAGGTTTCTGAAGCATAAGGAGAAGTCAAGCAAAGAAGAAGGACCTAAAATAGGCAGATAGGTCTGAACTGGGCATTGTGAGGTGAGTGTTTATTAAAGCTACACAATCTAAAGATGATCAATAAAGCTTTATGAATAGAGAACAGAGGAAAAATATCACAGAACTTAAACATTGAGGTGGAGGATATAAAAAATTGATGTTTTGTTGCAATTTGTACCTTGTACTTTTGCATTATTTCCTTTGTGAAGCCATATCTGTAAAAACAAACACAATTTGTGGATTACTTAGTCAGAAGGAATATGTCTTTGAAGATATATATATATATATATATATAAAGTGTAAGATGCTTATGGCAATAAATCAATAATGAATACAGGACTCATTGGAAATGGAAAAGCAAATAGCAGATAAATAAATAAGAATACCCTTGATTCCACTTTAAATGTGTCAGTGTCACGTATTCATCCGCTTATAAAAATGTGGTTAATAGCATTTACTGTCCACACATGAAAAGTTGTGCCGAGCAGCAACCAAATCCACAGGAGGGTTTGGGCTGAGCAGCAATTATGCAAATGGAAACCTGGTAACTGCCTTTGGGGTCAAAGGCCGGTTACAGCCTATCAGATCTAGAGGAGGGGTATTTAGGCCCAGTTCTCATCATGCTCAGTGCCCTGTCGTTGTTTCCCTTGTGGTTGTCCAAGAGCGCGTTATTGATTTTGGTTATTCTGGTTATTTGACTTTGGCATGGTTTTTGACGTCCCTGTTTTCTGGCATCCCTGACTCCTGGCTTTTCCTTATCATTGTGTCTCTTTCTTTATCTCTTGACCTCGGCTATTCCTGACTATTCTTTGGTACGTTAGTCCGGCCATTCTAAGGTCCGGTATACGTTACCTATCAGTCCTCTGTGTTACACAATTCTAGGTGCTGGATCATTCTGTAATCCTGACAGTCAGCTAGTCAGATCATAACCTCCTATAGAATAAGGTAGGTGAAATCCACTGGCTGTTAAAGGGTTAATCTAGTAAAGATTCTGTAATATAGAGAATCAATACACCATGTTAAAAAGTGATAAATAATAAAAACAATAGATCCCACAGGGGATTGTAAAGTCCTTCGAACTAAGTCTAATATATGGTGCAGCAGACAGAGTACTGTTCACGAAAATGTATTAGTACATGTACTAGTGTACATGTACTAGTACTAGTACATTAGTACATTTCAACTGTCTACACATAATAATATAAAAGCCTAGGCGGCATCTCCACATCGGTACAGATCGGTTCCTGAGAGTGAGCATTTGGAATGCATCCAGCAGCCACAGTGGAATGCACGCGGCTAGTACACAGTGTTATTCCAGCAAGAGGAGGTCCCAATTCACCTCTGTCCGGCCGTCAAGAGAGTGTTACTAACATCTTTGGACCCCCAGTCTGCTATACCTGGTATTATTGCTTCTCTCATTTGGGACTGTTTTATTTACTAGTCTTTTATATTATTATGTGTTTTGTAGACAGTTGATATGTACTAACAAATTTTCATGAACAGTACTCTGTCTGCTGCACCATATATTAGACTTAGTTCGAAGGACTTTACAATCCCCTGTGGGATCTATTATTTTTTATTATTTATCACTTTTTAACATGGTGTATTGATTCTATATATTACAGAATCTTTACTAGATTAACCCTTTAACAGCCAGTGGATTTCACCTACTTTATTCTATAGGAGGTTATGATCTGACTAGCTGACACATTTAAAGAGGAATCAAGGGTATTCTTATTTATTTAGCTGCTATTTGCTTCTCCATTTCCACTGAGTCCTGTATTCATTATTCATTTATTTCAATAAGCATCTTACACGTTTTATATTTTTAACCTTTAGTGGTGGTTATTATTTTTACAAGTGATACCGCGGTTATGGTTGTCACACCCTCTCTCGAGATTTAACTTTGGAAGGATATTCTACCATTTTTTGGTGTCTATTCATCGTATAGTTACATATCCATAAATATATGGTACACTGACGTTGTGGCAGGCTTATGCAATGTATGATCATATAATGTAACTAAACCCCCATTATTTTGCCTAGATTAGGTGTTTTTAAAAAAAACTAAAACAATCTGTCAACATTGAAGTTGCTGTTTAGTAGATAAGTGAGTGCGCTGGATCTTGTGTATTGTATAAATTGGCCCCCAGCAGCACCCCATTTATGCATTTTCAGGTGAGTGCAACCCCCTGGTTTCATATATATATATATATATATATATATATATATATATATATATATATATATATATATTTGGGAGTCTAGCCAACTAAAACTATAAGCATGTAGTTTTTTTTTTTTAAAGTACAGTTTTTTATTGTGAATGCAAGATACAAAAAATATTTAAAAATAAATATATATATTTATATAATTTTATATATAAATATATATATATATATATATATATATATTTGTGTTAAGGGCTCATGATAGTACAGAAGAAACCAGCACTGATAAGTATGGGATAGTGTGAAAGAGCAAGTCGGTTGTGGTGTGCCGGAACCGACGATGAGGTAGGCCTGTAAATAAAGAGGGCCCACCAATAAGAAATGTATGAGAAAAAGGAGTTAATAAAAGAGGAGTGGGTGGGAGGGTGATGCAGCGCTGACCTCGAACGGTATGGAGCCAGGTAAGGGGTGTCCCTTAAGTAGGGAGAAGGTGAGTCATACGCCCCTCCCACAATTACAGGCCAAAGGCCTTAATACTTGTGTTAAGGGCTCATGATAGTACAGAAGAAACCAGCACTGATAAGTATGGGATAGTGTGAAAGAGCAAGTCGGTTGTGGTGTGCCGGAACCGACGATGAGGTAGGCCTGTAAATAAAGAGGGCAAAAGTAGAAAATATACTTTATTACGAAACGAGCAGTATACATACTTCAACCAGACATATCTTGAAAGGCATTTCTAACTTCTTGTACCGGGTTAGGTATGTATCTAGAGTATGCAGAAGACTTCCAGCGCCCTAGTGACTTGATAACATGTACTGGAATGTTTGCACTGGACGCTGTGGAGGCCGCCCCTATGCGGAAGGAGTGGCCCGAATAGTTAGCTGATTTTAGGCCTAGTTGTGTAAGTAGGGACCTGACGTGGGTCATGAAGGTGGTGGTAGTGAGTACCGAACCTTGTAGACAGAAAAGTGGTTGAGATGGTGATGCCTTGAAATGCTGAGTATAGGTGTCCAGTAATGTGACGGGGCACCACACGTTGTGGGTAGGATAGTATCTAACCTCTACCGGGGGTGCGTGTTGATTGGTTTTGGAGTGATGCAGAGTTAAAATATAGTAATCCATGTGTTTCGTTAAGTGTGAATGAAGCAGAATGTGAGTGGACTGGGATGTGTTGATGGCGGTAAATTCTCTTGGTCTCAAGAAACCATAAAAAGCTACGTATATGGCGGTTTTATAACAAGGTTTGTGTTGTTCGCAAAGGGTTTTGAATCTAGTAGGCTGGATAAATCCTTGAAGATATTGAAGTCTATAGGTAGCCTTTGCGCGGTACGTGGGGGTTCGGATCTCTGGATACCTCTAAGGATGTTTTTATCTGGTAGGAGGACATGAAACTTGTGTTGTTTGGTTGTAATGTTAGCATGTGATGTTGTATGCCTGTTAGATATAGCTTGATTGTGTTGTAAGATAATTTAAGTTTGAGGTGGCAAAAAGAAGCAAAACCTAACAAAGATGTCATGATGAAAGGTTGTGTGACGTTGTGTAGTGACAGGAATCTTTTAAATAGAAGGAAAGCCCTGTCATATGTTCTCCGGGTATTGGTGGACAGTGCTAATTGTGCCAATGTCCTGCTATGTTGCATAATAGCTTCTAGTCCATGACTAGCTGGTGGAAAGGTGGAGTGGTCGTGGCTGTACGTGCGGCTGACGGAAGTATTTGCCGAAAAGCCTGAAAATTGAAACGAGACAAATTGTCAGCAGCCGTGTTACAAACACCTGGGACATGGACACAAAACAAGAAGAAGTTATGGCATGCAGCCAGCCAGGTGAGTTTCCTCAAGAACCTCATAATGGTCAGTGACTTGGATCGGCCTTTGTTTATGATGTGGCAGGTAGCTTGGTTGTCTGAGTGGCAACGTACTGACGAACCTGCCCATAGATGCCCCCATGTCACGGCAGCTGCTACAATGGGATACATCTCAAATAGAGCTGAGGTAGTGGAAAACCCTTCCAGGTCCTGTACCTCTGGAGGCCAGCTACCCCAAAGCCATTCATTCCCGTAAATTGCTGCAAAACCTGTGGTAGCCGCCGCGTCTGACCAGATGGTAGGTGAGGAGTCAGACAATTTAGGGAGAAACATGCTTTTCCCATTCCAGGTGGTCAAAAAGTTTCTCCACATAAGTAGGTCTGCCGTGGCTTGGGTATCCAGTGGTAACCTGTGTGCATCATGTCTAAACAGTGGGAACATGGTTAGGAGCCGTGAGATGAAAGCCCGGCCTTGAGGTATAATGCGCATGGCAAAGTTCAGTGACCCAAGTAGAGACTGCAATTCTTTGCGATTGCAAGTACCGAGGTGTATGTAGAGGTTAATGTTGGTGAGAATGTTCTCTATCTTGGTGAGTGGCAGGCTGGCTTGCATGGTGGCTGAGTCTAGTATGATTCCCAGAAAGGTGATGACTGTATCTGGTCCTTCAGTTTTGGTGGGGGAGACTGGAACACCCACCTGTTTAAAAAGACTGATGGTTTCTATGAGGCTACTGGGAGGGGAAGTGTTCTCTTCGATCAGTAAGAAATCATCCAGGTAGTGTATAACTGTAGGGCATCTGGCTACATTTAATAATAACCAGCATAATGTTTCGGCGAATACGTCAAAAATGGCCGGACTACTTTTTGAACCAAACGTTAGGCGTGAGAAAAAGTAGTAGTGCCCGGCCCACTTAATGCCATGCAGGTGCCATAGTGTAGGGTGGATAGGCAATAATTTGAAGGCATTTGTAATGTCAGTCTTGCTGAGCCATGCTCCGACCCCTGCCTGCATGATAGCTGTAATGGCGTGATCTATGGTGGAGTATTGAAGTGAAAATTCCTCAGAGGGGATAAGGGAGTTCAGACTAGGTGAGGCAGAGGTGTGAGGTGCAGACAGATCGATGATAAGTCTTTGTTTGTGGGAAGATTTCCCTGTGACAATACCGATGGGGTTTGTCCGCCATGTGGAAAAAGGAGAGGACTGGAAGGGTCCCAATAGGAAGCCCTCTGCCACTTCTTTGGCTATGAGTGTGCTGACCGCTGTAGGGTTTTGTTGTGCAGATTGTAAATTAGGACATTCAAGGATTCCTGAAGGCATGTGTATGAGACCAGTATGGAATCCTTGTGATAGACCAGTGATGATGAAGTCTACCAAATGTCTAGATGGATGTTGTGACAGTAATGCCGTGAGTACAGAAATATTTATCTCAGTTAAGTATTGCTTAGGGTACATTTTATTTGGACACATGGTTTTCGCATGTGCCCTAAAACATTTTGAACATATATGCAATAACCGACAACCGCTGTAATTACATGCACCGACATTGAAATTATTACATATTTGGGACTTCCCCAAAAACTTGATAGGTCGACCCAGTTTGTCTTTGGGTGTTCTCTCTGCTGACACAGCGGAGCTAGTGCCCTGCGAGGTGGTAGGTTCGTTCGCAGTGGTCGGACAAAAATTGGCAGTATGAGCCATGGAGGAGCAGTGTGCACAGGCCGGTGCTCTTAGACCTGCAAAGTGCCTGCAAAAATGATCGTATCAATCTTACTCCAGTTGGACCTTGTCCCGTACTGTGAGAAGGCGCCAGACACTTTGGCAGAAAAAGATCTATGGTAGTCATAGAAAGCTGACCCACCATATTTGTTGCCCAGATCAACCAGCCTGTGCATATATAAGTCAAACTCCTCACGTCTGTGGGGATATACCGTACAGACCACATCCCGATAAATGCCAAAAGCTAATACAAATTCAGGAATGGTTAGCTTCCTATTTAATCGTGCATCCCTGGATTTGACCACCACAGAAATATCGTCATAAGCGTAGGTCTTATGTTCCACTATATCCTGGGAGGCAATTAGTAGTGAGGCCAGATTGACATCTTTACCTTCCAGGATATCTCTCCTGAGGTGCTCAGGAATCATGTGGGCAGGGTAAACTTCTTGGTCATCCGAGGTGATAGCTGGAGAAACTGATTGCGACTCCACCACTGATGGGGGAATTGCCGTGGCCGGTCCAGCCATAGTGAGGGCTGTAGTGACCGATTCAAGTTTCTCCAGCCTAGAATTGACCTTGCTCATGGATGTCATGAGGGACGTGAGCATGTCATGTATGTTCCCTGGGTGGGACTGGCTCGACCCTTCCCCAGCGTCCATGTTATCAGTTGAGGTGTGTAATAATTTGTAAAGTTCCGCTTTCCTTGCTGTTGCTGGAAAAGGGATTTGTCGTCTCCTGAGTTCGCTAGTGATACGAGGGATAGTCCATGATCTGAAAGATGCTGGACTAGCCGTATCTTCCTCCTGTGATGGGGTGTTGGTTCTAGCCGGAGTCCTTGGGATGGAGAAATCCTCTACCCCTTCTTGAGACATACTAGATTACAAAGTATATGGTTAGCATAAAACCCCCCGAGGGGATGTACTGGCAGGCTAATTATGCCGGATGAGGCGAAAAATTAAACTTGTTCTTTGGTGACAGGTGAGGCCCTGCTAGTTGCCAAGTGGCTATGAGAGGCTCTATCTATGCGTTGGCGCGAGGGGTTATTGAGGCCACCCGACGTAGTGGCAGGAATTCGTAGGCCTCTCGGTGACAATACAAGAAAACAGGGGAAGGGAGTGACAGGTGGCACCCTCTCTATAATGCGAGGCGGCTAACTCACGTGTGGCCCGGGGGGCATTACCTCCGAAACGTTGAGGCGGGGTGTTGGCCTCGCGGACCACTAAACGATAGGCAGAATGCCCGGAGGGGGGATACCTATTTGGGCCTATAACCCCTAAAATTGCCAGTACTCTATGTCCTAAGTAGAGGAGGAACCATATGTGATGTATGGCGTGAGCAGGCTTAACGTACCTGGTAGTATGTATGCGTTTGATAAGCGATAGGTAGAAGAAAAAAAAAAACTGGAAAACCTAAAGGGATAGAAAAACCAAATATGATAGTGTGAGAATTGGATCCTATGATACCAATTTAGACTAGTTATTTGTGATGAGTTCTAGTAGTACATATGGAAAGGGAATACATGAGTGATATTGGCCCGACTGGCCCTGTATGTGGTATGGTAATCATGCTTGGGGGTGTGTATGATATGTCTCTCTGGTGACCAGATTAATGCGTATGATATAGTAATGCTAGTGTTTGTGGTATAATAAGGTGCAGGATTTAAAACAATACCGTATATGTTAGGCTGTAAACGTAAGCCATGAAAAGAGGTAAGTACGAGGTACAGAAATATTTGAGAAGTTATCCCAAAATTAGGAAACAAAACGTGACGTATGAGTGGTTGAATCAAGGCGTGTGATTCAACCCGAGAGTTTGTGAGATTTGTGAGACCGTGTTCTTGTGTACTTGGTATGTCGTTTGAGTACACAAAGAAAAAGTCAGAATATATAAGTGCCATGTAAGAAACGTGAGTACATGGTATGATAGAAACGTAAATTTCTAAACATAATTTATAACGTAAATCCTACAAGCGATATCTGTAAAATGTAAAAGCTTGTCTAAGCTTAACTCCATAAATATATGTATATAACATGAAGAATTTCAATAAAACTTAATAATGCCATATCTGCTAAGATTAAACCATAACCTAAATAAATACTTATTCATAAGTAGTTAACAGGGGTATTGCCCCAGTCATATGCAAGGATTTCGTAATTTGCATAAAATAAATAACAGTAATAACATGAAACCAATTATAGCTGATGATATGCAGAACAAATTTGCTTAATACAAAGAAAAACCGAAACCGATATGCCTGCCGGCAGCAAAGGGGTTAATATGCCTGTGACTTGGCCGTAAAGCGTGTGGCCGTAAAGTAAGGCCGTTTTAAATCGCGACGCCGTGGGAAATGATCCGGGCGACGGACTTACGATTTTGAAGTCCTGTGGACTTAATCTGCGACGAAAACACCGGGTATGTGCGTGGCTGAACGGGCGGAAAACCTGTAAGGATTCCTGGACACAGCTACACCAAACGAAAACCGCGGGTTTTTGAAAAGCAAGATGGCGCCGTACGTGAACCGGAAGTGGATTCTCGATGCAGCGCTGACCTCGAACGGTATGGAGCCAGGTAAGGGGTGTCCCTTAAGTAGGGAGAAGGTGAGTCATACGCCCCTCCCACAATTACAGGCCAAAGGCCTTAATACATATATATATATAAATATATATTTATTTTTTTATGTATTTTATATATATTCTATAATACAATCTGTATTTATTACATCTCTACATTTTTCATCTCCATACAATTGTTAGTTTTATATTATTTTAAATATTTTATGTACCAATTGGGGACCAAATGGCTATAAATACTCAAAGTTCAGTTGAGAAGATACATGCTTTACAATACACTCAAGATAAATACTACTTGTACCTCATATTCATGATGGGATCCTCATGATTTCCTCTGTTCAAGTGTAAATGATTGGGGTAGACGAGAAGGAATGCAAAGAGGATTATTAATATTTCTACTGAATTCTTCCCACGGTCTACAAAATCTCCATTAAAAAGGTAAGGATTATCTGGCGAAGGAAGACCATTCTGCAGATATAATATATATGATGTGCTCACAATTAGAAAATATGTTGGGGCAATAAAAATATAACACCTTAAGTTTAAAAAGAGTTGGCTCAATTTAGTTTTTTCTTTTATTATTTAAATAGCTAGAATGACATTCTCCATTAGCATGTGAGCTATTGAATGTATTTAGTAGAAAACAAATGCATAAGAAAATGTAAATGGCTTAATTTTATTTAAGATTAATTTTAAACATTATGAAACACAGTAAAGTACCTTGTAGAATATAAGTAAAAGATCGTCCAGTTTCCCATGGAGATCACCTAAATAACACAGATATAGTAATATGCAGAATCAATAACAAAACAGATTTATTTCAATGATGAGCAGAATTAATATTAATTTTATTTTCGTGTTTAGGCTGCAGAAGTGCCTGGGGCTTTAAAATCTTCCATGTTTGTAAGTTTCATATTAACTGAATTTTTCCCAAGGTAAATAGGATCCTAATCAGTCAATTGGCATCAAAGCACACTGTTGGCTCAGAAAGTGACATTTAATATGCATTAAAAGGACACTCCTGTCCCCTGAAGGACTTAAAGGGATTCTCCAGTGCCAGGAAAACAAATCTGTTTTCCTGGCATTACAGGACCCTGCAGTGCCCCCTCCCTCCCACCCCCCATCCCATGTTAAAACCCCTTCAGTGACTTACCTGCATCCAGCGCAGATATCCCTCGGCTCTGGGTCAGGCTCCGCCCATGCTCCTCCCTCACCGACGTCAGCCGACGGGGGAGACCTAATGCGCATATGTGCTCATATGGCATTCCTCTGTACATTCTGAATGCCCATGAGATCACCTGAGACATCATGGGATGCCATATTCTAATTCATATTCAAAAATGTTTTGCAGACGTAAGCACAATTATTTTGCATGACAGCTTTACCCAGCAATTGGTTCAATGAACATTCAGTGACTGGGACTGTCACTTCCACAGAAGTAACAGTTCTACATGTATCAGGTTGTTGTACTTACTGTATGTGTCCTAATGTACTTGTACAAATATGTTTACAATATACTGGCATTTTGGTAATATTTATATCCAAAATCATCAGTACATTCCTCACAATTCAGTATAACAGCACATATTTTATATTTCCACAGCAGATCTTAAAGAACTATGTTATGATGAGGTTAATACACACAGAAAGATAGCCCAAGGTGATTTATTAATAATAAAGAGAGTAATAGTCAAGTCAATTAAAGTAAAGTTTCTCTTGCGGTTAGCTGTCATAATACATAAAACCCATAAAGAAATCACATAAAGTACAGAATAATCTATCAGCTAATTACATTCTACTCACCACAAATTGTTAACTCCTTGGAATATGATGTAGATATATGAACAACATTTGGCATTTGTTTGAGAAATGTCTGGGTTTCATGAAAGAGCTGAAGGACATATCGCGCATGGAGTTGCTGTAAAAGGCATAAGTTGAACATAAGTATTACATATTGATTTTGCATATTTTAAAAAGATTGCTACCATTATATACTTGGATGTAACTAGAGAAATGTCTTTGAGCAGGAATAAACCCAGGAGGCTACAACACCTTAAAGGGACACTCCAGGCACCCAAACCACTTCTGCCCATTGGAGTGGTCTGGGTGCCAACTCCCACTACCCTTAACCCTGCAAGTGTAATTATTGCAGTTTTTTATAAACCCCTTCAGCAACCGGGGATTGGGAGGTGGGAGGGAGAAGGGACCTGCAGTGCCAGGAAAACAGATTGTTTTCCTGGCACTGGAGTTTCCCTTCAAGGAAATAAAAGACCATAGACTGCACAGATAAAAAGGAATTAATCTGGTCAGCATATTTTGTTTTCCTTAACATGGTCATGGTCCATTTGGAAATAGTTACTTGTGGGATAAGTTAATAACTAGTAGCATGGACAAATAAGAAAACAGTGTAGGCAAAGAATAAGGTCGAAAGAACTAAAAGGGCAGAAATCCTTTAAGGTACTAGCAAACAAAACCTTTGACAGGCCGTCCTGAACCCTGGACATGCACAAGAACTCTTAAACATAGTTATGGGAAATACATAAGGCTAAGAGCCCACTTTACTTTGTTTTAAATCAGGGAAACTGGTGGATCAAGCTGTAGTCTCTGTGAACCAGCGTTGAAAAAGTATGGTTTGGGATCCCCAGTCCATGCATATGTTGAGATGAGATTATCTTTAGGCTCAAAAAAATCTTGAGGATGACATGAGAAATAATGCAGACACTGTCCTTGGACTTAAATATTTAGGATCTAAGCGTTCTCTGTAGTCATGTCTTATAAATGATTGCAACCGTTAAATCCTCTGGGAACAAGGGTAGTTGGAGTAAAAACCCATCATGCTGAGTTGAAATAGGCCGTGGGCTTTTTTTTTACCTGGCAGGATTTGGACAAGAAACTTGTCTAAGACTTGTAACCGGACATATGGTTACTAAAAGAAGCTTCAAGGGGATCCCATATGGTAATAGAGAGTGTGTTTAGGACTTTAGGTGGGGGAGAGAGGAGGGGGGTACAAGTGGATATATTGAGTAAGTTGGTTAAGAGTTTGAAAAAGGTTAAATAAACAAGAGCATGGTTAAGGGAACACTATAGCATTAGGAATGCAAACATGTATTCCTAAATTTACAATGATCTACAGGCTACTTAGATTTTTGTCCCCCTTCCAAAATATCCCCAGACATGCCACACCTCCATGAAAAGGTGGTTTTATTTTCAATCAGATCGTATAGCAGGGCGTGTTTACTTTAGAAGTTCTTATCTCCTATGTTGTTAGTAATCACTCACAGGAGGCTCTAGCATGCCAGTGACAGAGTAGGAGATAAGATGTTTTCTAAATTAAACACACTGTGTAATAAGGTAAGCTAACAATGTAGGCTCTTTTACACAAAATGAGTCACAGCCATCACAGCCAGGGGAAGTGTGGCTAGGAATGCATAAACAAAATAATTTTACTCATGACAGAGAATTGAGCAGTGAGACTACAGGACATTATCTGTACACCAAAACCACTTAATCAAGTTAAAATTGGTTTGTTGATTTGAGAGTCCATTTAACTGAAAAAAAGCTAGCTCAGTGTCTTATTGTTCAAAATTTGATAAAATATATTAAAATAAACGCATAGCACTTTTGGCAGAAAGTTTTCCAATGCACTGGGGAAAGCAGCACTGCTGCAATAAGCAATCACATTGACCCTGACACTTATATGCAAAATGTCAGGTAATGTCAGGTAATAGCTATATCACATTGCCAGCGTGACTGCCAAAGCTGAAAACTCTGTAACACTGGTTGACACTCAGTTAATGTGGTTTTGATAACCCCTTCTGCAACACGGGGGAAAAAGGGGGAGGCCTTGATGGAGGAGGGCACTATAGGGAGCTATAGTGCCAGGAAATACAACTTTGTTTCCTAGCTCTATAATTTCCCTTTGATTTTTTGAGAGTTTAAATAAATAAAGGGTTCCTAGTTGTTAGAAGCCATTTTGTACTTCTTGTACTGCACATCAGGGCCAAATTAACATAGGGGCTGATGGAGTTGCAGCTTCAGGTCCTTGTCCATGGAATAGGCCCATTGATTTAAAAACAAATAATAATACACACACACACATATATATATATATTTATTTTTCTTTATCAAACTTGGGTACAGGTTGAAACATTGCGGTGTTCAATAAATCTGCTTAAGTTATCACTGAGACACTAAAGGACACTGGGGGACACAGGGAGACATGGAGACACTGGAAGACATGGGGCACTGAGTTGATGTTATACAGAGGGACACTGTGATGCATAGGGGACACTGGGAGATCTGGGGGCACAGACACATGGGGACACCGGACATGGGGACAAGAAAGTGGCAACCCTAACTATTCTTCACATACTCTTGCTTAAGTATGGAAACTTAAGAGGAATGTATGGGAACAAAACTTGTGTGGACTGGCTGACAATTAAATTAATTAAGGTAATAATGACTTTGGCCTCTCTAACACTGTAGAAAATTATATGTATTACAATATCCCAGTGAGTAACGCCAATAGTTGTGGATACTCTAACACCTTAGTGAGTTTTCCTTTAAACCTTACAGTAAACAGATATATACATACAATATAAGGTGGAGTATCTGTCTTTTGGAACTAGGATGATTCCTGGATCAATGTATTCCTAGAGATAAAATTTAAGCAGACAAAAATTGTGCAATATAGCCAATTATGAATCATAAAGTGCAGTAATGTGTGGAAAATCACTCACAAGCGAAGAGCCACTGAATTAGGCTCAGATTTCCAGCTTTGTGGAAGGTACCCACTCCCTTCTTTTACTGATAGGAGGTCTCAAGCAATGGGATGTCCTCACAATATTCAGTATAGGTATAAAGTGCTTTATTAAAAATTGCACAAGTGGTAAAAAATATATAAAATAATTAAAAAACCTTACAATTCTGAAGGTAAGTCCTTTGTATAAAGTCCCTAAAGTGTAAAACGCGTTTCACCTCGTTCAGAGGCTTCCTCAGTTGCTGCTGTATCTTGTTCCTGGGTTCCTTTTTAAATACTTCTTAATTAGCGGTATTTTTCTCCCCCCCCGTCCTCGGCCGTCATTCAATTTACTTCCGCTCCCGGGTTTTAACACTGTGGCTGTGACCCTTTCTTCTACACTCACTACATACATGCATTTATTCCCGGCTGACCTTCCAATTTTTTGGGCAGACATGCCACCTTTTTGGGCATGTTCACCCCTTTTGCCATTTCTGGTTACGTGATTCGCATCAGTGGCACACCCCTTTACTTTCTGCTTCACTGGACACTGCTGTTAGGGGGTATGGATTTACTTGAAAGATGAAAGCATAAATTAGAGAGAGACTAGCAGAGGGTATGTGTTTTCTTATAGCTGCATCCTATGAGCTTCCCTCCAGCACCATCTCCATCTGATGCATGATGCTTAGGAGGTATGACTGTTTTAGTGTTTTTGGTCGATACGATTCTGTAATTAAGCCCATCATAATTGTCAGCACCAGGCCAACTGGGCTCTTAATCTGACCCTGCTGTACATAGCAATAATAGTGGATTATCTATGTGCAAAAACAGTCCCATGTGGAAATGCAGTATATTTCTGTCTATTACTGGTATACTCAGAATTGTCTGGCTGTAAGCAAGGGATAAGAGTGTGGTTTTGCAACACGGGTATCTCTTGTAGTTTTGCTCTCTCAAACTATGGATTTGTTTTAATTGTAAATGTTAGACTGTAAGCAGAACATTAGGTGTTGAAGGTTTTGCTGCAGTGCAAGACATGATGGGTGCCAGAAAGTCTAGTGGAAACAGGAGGTGGTCGTTTACTAAAACAGACAAAGTGAAAATACGGTAATTAGCACACAGAGCCTGTAAAACTTGAACAAATTATATTTCCGCAGGATTGAATTTGTATTGGGCTAAGATTATGTCTGCACTGCTCATATCAGTGAGACAGCTGCCTCTAACATGCCCAGATGATTGGCATTTTGTAGCACTTCAGTGACTGATGTATGTTCAGAGAAATCCCTTTTCAGTTGCACAGTATCCGATAGCCAAAGACTGGAGAGTCATGAGTCTACAAGACATGTACTCTCCATCTGGGTGATGGAGAAATTTTGTCACTGGAAGGATCACTGGTCTAATTCATATACATGTTTTATCTAAAAAGAAAAAAAAACTAATTGTAGTCATGAATCTCTTGCCAATCATTTTGTGCTCTAGTAACAGGAATATTAGCTAAGTGCATAAGACGAGTGTCAATACACTGATAAGTTATAACATTAAAACCACCTACATAATATCATGTAGGTTTCAATTGTGCTGCCATACAGGTCTGATGTTTCTAGGCATGACCTCCACAAGACTTTAGAAAGTCTCCTGTGGTTTCTGGCACCAAGACATTAGCAGCAGATCCTTTAAGCCCTGCAAGTTGTGAGGTGGAGCCTCCATGGATAACCTTTTTTTGTTGCAGCACATCCCACAGATGCTCCATCAGATTGAGATATGGGGACTATGGTTCTTCAAACCATTCCTGAACAATTTTTGCAGTGTGGCAGGGTGTATTATCCTACTGAAAGAGGTAACTACCAGGGATCATCATTGTCATGAAGGGGCATGGTCTGGAACAGTTTCTAGGTAGGTGGTCTGTGTCACAGTATTATCCACCTGAATGCCAGGACCAAATGTTTCCCAGCAGAACATTGAGCAGAGCATAACAATGCCTCCACTGGCCTGCCTTCTTCCCTTAGTGCATCCCTTAGCTGCCATCTCTTCCAGGTAAATGACGCACATGCACCCAGTCATTCACCTGAAGTAAAAGAAAATGTGATTCATCAGACTAGGCAACCTTCTTCCATTGCTCCATGGTCCAATTCTGATGCTCAAGTCCATTTAATACACTGTGGGTCATTAGGGGTACTCTGAGTGGTCTGCAGATACACAGCCCTATACGCGGCAAAGTGCGATTCACTGTGTGTTCTGACACATGGTCAGCATTACGTTTTTCAGCAATTTGAGCAACAGTAGCTCTCCTGGGCAAGCCTTCTCTCCCCACGTGTATCAATAAGCCTTGGGTGCCCATAGGCCTGATTCCGGTTCACTGGTTGTCTCCTTGCACTACTTTTGATAGGTACTAACCACTGAGTACCAGGAACACCCCACAAGACTTGCAGTTTTGGAGATGTTCTCAACCCAGTTATCTAGCCATCACTATTTGGCACATGTGAAATTGACCAAGATCTTTTCGCTTGCCCATTTTTTCTGCTTCCAAAACATGAAATTAAAGAACTTACTCTTCACTTACTGCCTAATATTTCCCATCCCAAGACAGTTGCCATTGTAACGATAAAATAAAAGTTATTCCCTTCACAGGTCAGTGGTTTTAATATTTCGGCTGATCAGTGTTTGTCGCACATTAGAGGAAACATAAGAGGACATAGACATGACATAATGTAAAGCAGTGACAGCTCACAAGGTAGATCCTCAGATGTTTTAAAACTACAGCTTCCATGATGCTTTGTCATTCTAAAGACATGCAAAGCAAAATGGGATTTGTGGTTTTACAACATGTGAGGATCTACCTTTGTCCACCCCCGGTGTAAAGACATGGAAAAGCACAGAATACTACATGATTCCCTGTCGCATGTGGGTGGTACTCTTACTTTGCTCCATCTTTGTAACATACTTGAAACAAAGGAAATCTCAGTGTAACACTTTGTAAATCAATCCTAGCTAGAGAGGTGCATGGGTTGTAATTGTACCTGTTACTTTTAGGAGCAGCCCTTTTTTAAACTGAACTTTAGATCTACATATGAACCTTGAGAACAGTTACCTTTTCTTGCTTAAAGGCATGGAGTAGAGTGTTTGTATCAGACACAGTCAAAGGAAATGAAATTTGTGGTCCATCATAAGAGTTTGGAACTTCAAGCATTTCATAATCCTCAAGTTGCCTTTGTTCTTCTCTTGAGCAGTTGACAATATCAGATATCAAGTCTGTAAAATAGAATTTGTCTTTATTTAATGCTAACTTAAAGAGTATTTTTCAGCACACAACTATTTTTTTGTAGGAGAAGGGGTAATTTAAAGAGACCCTATAGGCACCCAGACCACTTCAGCTAATTGTACAGTGTCCATATTGTCCATAGTGATGCAATGTTAAACATTGCAGTTCCAGAGAAACTGCAATGTTTACATTGTAGCACTAAGTCTGACACTGGTTGTGCTATAGCAGAGCGTGAGGACGTCCAGCATCAGATATCGGACCAAAGACCAGTTTGAATGCAGGAAGCGCCTCCAGTGGCTGTCAGGGGCAGCAGGATGGAGTCAGGCCCAGCAAGGGCTCAATGGGACTCACCTTTCAAACCCTCACACACACCCCTAAATAATTATATAAAGACTATAGAGTAAGAAATATATGTTTATTCCTAAAGCTATAGTGTTCCTTTAAGAGTTATTTAAAGAAGCTGCAAACCCTGGAGATTTGTGGCAAAAGCAGGAGCTTCAAAGAAAACCACAGATTTTATTTTATCTATTATATATAATGCACTGAAAGGTGGGTCATCTTCAGTCTGAGCATTGCTTTTACTGTAATGAGAAATAGCAGAATTTTACAGATTGCTAACTTTGGCACTGACTGTGAGTGGATGGCATGCTGTAATTGGCAATGAAACCTTCACTTCAGATTTTTTTTATGTGATAATTTTAGAGTCTTTACGCTGTATCCAGTAAGATATAAAACTATACCGTCCAGACAAAGAGCTAGAGGCATCATAAGTACAAAAAAATGCTTAAAACTATAGTCACCACGTGACTATCGTGTGTATGTCTGTGTAAGGGGGGATATCTGGTCCTTCTGGCACTGCAGACTCATGCAATCAAGGATATAATTGTTCAATGTAGGGTAAATGCTTCTTGATTAATCTGATTGCCATTCTGGGGTCAAGAGGGAATTTTTTTCCTAGTTTGTTGCAAAATTGGAAGTGCTTCAAACTGTTTTTTTTTTACCTTCTTTTGGATCAACAGCAAAAAAACAAATGTGAGGAAGGCTGAACTTGATGGACACATGTCTCTTTTCAGACTATGTAAACATGCAAAGGCCCCACAAACCTAATACATGCGTGTGTGGCTTGACAAGCCTTCCCAATTATCTGGCTCCCGTGCTCAACTGAAGCCCACCCCATCTCCACTCCTGATTGGCAGCTTTGTCTGGGGGACCTTCAATTTGCATACCTCCCTACATTTCAAATAGACAAAAATAGTAAAATTTCATTTTAGGGGCATGAGTGGGGGTGTGCCAGGGGCAGAGCTATTCTGAGAAATTTTATGTGACGTACCAATAACAATGTATGCAATTATAATGTAATTCAGAACAACATCAACATATATAATTTACATAAAATTATTTCTAAACGCATCTTTTGTAATTTAAAGACACACTACAGTGAGTTTTATTACTGTGGAGTTCTGTTATACACTCAAGACACCTTAACAATATGGAGCATCTGGAAAATAGGGACATTAGGATAGTTGGGAGGAATGAGTCAAAACAGTTTGACATAAAACTGTGAAACAGTAACCTTCTAGTACCTTAACCACTACAATGGTCTGTAGTGATAATGCTGCTCAGATGCCATTTTTAGTTACTGAGGACTAAGCTGTACCTGCCTTAGTGAACCGAAAAGCGTGTTAAATACTGCATACTCTTACCTGGACCAGGGCCATTCACCTCTGCAAAGTGGTCGATCATAAATGTAAAAAAGTTTGAGAGCTGGTGGAATAAGATAGAGAATCACTTTACAAAGAGTACAATTAAATTTTATTTCCAATTCATACACATAAGCCCAAATATAACACATACCCCTATAATATACACATGTGTGCATTTGTTTCTTGTAACAAACCAGAGTTTATTAGCACATCAACTCCATTGATTGAGTTTCATCTAGAGAATGGGTGAGCTAGAGGTCATTCTCAAAATGTTAAGGCATTACTACTGCATGATGCTAAGCCAAGCTAAAGTTGACAAGGTATCACTTGGGCCGTAGTTAAATAACAGCTGGGGTTCTACCTGTTGAACAAGCACCCAACTTACTTGTTCAAGAATTAAGGTATGTGTGCTCTACGAACAACTAGAAAAAGTGAGATTAGCAAGATTCTCCAAATTGGAAGGTGCAGATACTCTGCAAGGACTCTTTTATTGGACAATATTTTTCAGGTGAATACACTAAGGTGGACCTTTTAATAGATGATATGTGGATCTTTGTTAGTGATTTTATTTTTATTTATTGATACACCACTGTTAGTTTTACTTTATTTATTTTTTCCCATCTTGCTCTTTGATTTGATTTAATCGTAACATTTTATTGCAGTACTCATTTTAACTGCCTGAATATGATGAGTAGGAGAGATTTTTTTGTTTAGTGCAGTTTATAATTTCTAGTGATTTCGCCCTGTGCAAGGATCTCTGCCTCCCAAGACAAAGATCCATTTTGCCACTCCCTCACGAATGCAACTACAATCTCACAGAGGTTTATTCACTAGATTCGGAATTCAAGTGAGTTGAAAACCAAATTGCAAAATTAAAGCAAAAACAGCTGAACTGTGACTGTAGCCGAATAAGAGAATTCTTCTAGATCAGCTATTTTAGCCTGAAATGTGTCATATGGTTTCCAGTTAAGGCTGCCTAATACATGCATCTCTACACACATACTGCTTAATGTGTACATCCATAAACATACACTGCCTAATACATGCATCCATACACACATACACAAGATACAGTTTAATGCAGATTCCGCAGAAAATATACAGGCTATATGAAAAATAATTACTGTATAATATGTCCCCTGTTGTATAGTTTAAAACTACTGCACGATGTCTTTGTGCACCAAATACCGGCGAGATGGCACTGTGTAGAAAAGTCCAAACAGTGTCTGTGAGTTAAAATGGCCGCCATCCATTGTTCTCACCATGTGCTTCATCCATTGTTCTCACCATGTGCCTCTGATACATGAATTGGTGGCCACCCAGTAACTCCACAGTTTGTCTGGTAGTCTATCCAGCCGGACCAACAGATGAAACACATGGGGAACAGTGCAACAAACAAAGGGAATCATAAAAAATATGGACAATATTTTTCAGGTGAATACAACATGGGTGTCAACAACATGCTCTCCCTTAAGTCCTATCAACCGCTGGAGAGAATACAGAGTGGCTGGTGTCTCAAAGACAATAGGTTGGGTAACTGAGCCAACTGCCCAACATCCTGGTATTACACTGGTGGAGACTGTAATTCCCTACACAAGTACAAGACAAATATCCTTCTCTTTTAGTAGTTGTGGGTAGAGGCAAGTGGCACTCCCAATGCCGCTTCTGCTCTTCTGCTGGGGGTGCGGTAAACTGCTTGGGCTCATCCACTATTGTAGAGCTCTACTATACTGTCACACCTGCAGGAGCAACAACACATTGGGGGCAGAGGCCAGTGGCACTCTGTCTCAATGCCAGAGCTTCAGGTAGGGTTGTATGGAGCTCTTTATTCTGCTGCTGGTGAGGAATTCCGCTCACCTCTTCTCCCCGGTACATACTTGGCCACTGGGGAGTGAGGATGTTGACCTCCCCTCCCAGAAGGTCTTTCTGCCGCTATAGAGATAGGCCGGCTGCACCATATCCCGGACACTCACTCTGCTAGTGGAAAGATGTCAGGGTGGCTGAGTTCCCTATGCCAAGGGGTTTGGGATCTGGGCCAACTGCCTAGCATCTCTGTGATTCAGGTGTGGAAACCACAGTCCCATCCACACCTCTTTTACCAACATCCTCATATGCTTGTGAGCAGAGACCAGCAGTGCTCCACCCTGATGCCAGCTCTTCTGCTGTAATGATGGCAACTGTAACTTCAGTGACTGATATTCGAGAGTCCTGTACCACTAAAAGTTTCAGAAGCCCTCTACTCAAGCCTAGCTAAGGCAGGTTTATTCTCCTATAGGAATAGGAGATATAGGAATAGGAGAATAAACCTGCCTCAGCTACGCGTGAGTGGAGGGCTCCTCCAGATATGTATTTTGTGAGGTGAGAAAATTTAAATTGAATATAGAAATCCACAGAATTTTATCCACGTTGAGCATTACCCAAGAAGAACTCCTGCCCAGCAGTATCTGAGACCTGGACTCTCTGTTTCCTGACTACCTGAGAAGGAAACTGCAATGAGACCTCATTTTGATGTAACCAGGGGACAGATAAATGAGAATGTCAAAAGTGCAGATAGTGCAGGCAAGCCGCTGAAAAATTGCAAAACACTCCCTGAATCTCTCTGATAAAAGCCAAGTGTAAAACTGCATAACACACAAGTGCATATACACAGGTGAAAATATTTGAAAATCCTGGGGATTAAGCCTATTTTGAGGCAACAAGCGCTTGTGCACATATTGATTCATTTCAATTGTGCCTCTAAATTTTTTATATTTATTAAAGTTTTGCACTATGATTTTTTTGTTTATCTTTTATATGTGAGTCTGATCCTCAACTCAACATTGTTGGTAATTATAACCACTATATATATTATATAACAATACAAATGGTATATCTAACAGTGACGCAAGCTGCACTGTATTTTCACCTGTGTATTTGCACTTGTGTGTTATGCAGTTTTACACTTGGCTTTTATCAGAGAGATTCAGGGAGTGTTTTGCAATTTTTCAGCGGCTTGCCTGCACTATCTGCACTTTTGACATTCTCATTTATCTGTCCCCTTTTCTGGTTACATCAAAATCCTCCCCCTCAGAAAAACCATCCCCCTCTGGACCGCATTGCTCCTGTGCTGCACACCACTGTAGCACTCAATATTGGCCATCCAGGTCAACTTCCATATGAACCACTCCAGGTCAATTAACCATTTGGTCCAGGTCTGTTTTAACAGGAGATACATCCGAGATGCGACCTGGTCCTGTATGTTACCCTGGATTGGGGAGGTACATGCCCGGGTGCTGGCACCAGACATTGAGGGCTTCACCCCAAGGGGCCTGCCGAATATCTCCTCCGCATTGCAGGAATGCTTTCTCTGAGATGGGCACATCCTCAGGGCTTGTATCTGCCTCTGGAATTCGGACGCCCGTTTCCGACTTCACAGGCTCACAGACCAGCTAACCGTTGGTACCTCTGTCTGTTTTCTCTCCTGAGCCGCTCATCAACTGAAGCCGATATCGATCTTCAGCCAAAGTGTGTGGGCCAAAAAAGAAGAATTTCTTGCACTTGACTCTGGAATTTCTCAGTTGATGAGGCCACCGCATGAGTGCTGGTTTGAGCTCCTTCCATGAGTTCCGCTCTGGTCACTGGTCCAGGTGGTGGTTTGGAACTGCTGTGTAAGGGAGGAAACAGATCTCGCTCTTGCCACCAGATGTGACAGCGCTCCCATATTCCAACTGAGTGCTTCCACCAAGTCCCCTTACTCACTGCCACAGGGGACCCTGGAGCACTTCAGACGTAGTCAAAGTTTGACTGGGGTCTCTCAGGAACTCTTCTTCCTGACCGAGGTGCAGCTCTTTTCTTCCAGGCAGGTATTATCCCCTCTGCCTTTTCTTCTTCAGCTCCTCTCCACGGCAGGTATCAACAAGTCCTGCGGCAGGGACGAAACATGCAGATGTGCTGTGTGGTTTTTTCCCCGCTATATTTTTTAATTCTTTATTTTTCACAGACAACTGTGTATTATACATTGCGTGTAACATGTTCATCAGAGCATAACATTTCGATCAACAGTATGCATACTTTTGTTAGGTTTTCAATGTTGCCTGTGGATTTTATTGTTAATGGTAAAGTAGCTCATTACTGCCGTATACAAGCTGCAAGTGTGTGCTGCAATAGGTGTTGATGTCTAAGGCGTATGTAAGTAAAAAATGAGGGGTTAAATGGTGTGTTTCTATTGCGGCCTAGATGCTATGTTAATGCAGCTCAACTGATACAATAGAATCTATCTATTTTATTGCAATACAAATCCAAATCATGCATGCAAAAAATGCAACAATATAACAGTGACCAAATAGGCAAAAAAAGGCTAAACCATATATTTACCAAATTTCACAAGCCTATATGGGCAGAAACACGAGTCACAAACAGTCCCCCAACGTTTCGGCTCCTCCTGGTAGCCTTTATCAAGGGTAACTATATCATAGCATCATCCAGGAACCCATTAAATACACATATACAAATTACTAATTACTTACAGCTGATGGCCATCAGTGATATCCCAGAGAGCCAAGACCGGAAGTGACATCATCACTTCAGATCATAGCCCTATGTTAAACAAATATAACAGCAACCAATACATTATTATTATACATTCCCAAAGTTATTCTTAAACAAATACTGTCATTAGTATAGAAATATCCTCTTATTGCACAATCCATAAGTATTCTCATTAGTATGAGTGTGACGCGCATGCGCAATAAAGATATATAAACGATCGTCATGCCATCTAATGGCATTATAAACATACACATTCTAGTACACTTAATATAACCCAATAGGCATACTAGGCACAAGAATAATGTATATACAATAACCCACATAAAAAGAAAAGACAAAGACGGGCGCATCCAACTCACTGCGATCAGCCAATTACACCGGAGCTCCCCTCTCACGGAAGCCTCCGTGATCCACACCTAATAGAAAGTCGCGTCAAAATGCGCCGCACCGCGCCGCTCTGTCACCTTGTGCTCCGTGTTCTGGTGTTGGATGAGTAGGAAGCGTGTCGGGCCCCAGCGATATTTGATACCCTTTGACAATACGGTTGTGAGAGGATGCAGTGTTTTCTGCCACTGTAAGGTCGGGCGGGAGAGATCGGAGTAAAAGGTAAATGTCCATCTCCTCAAATTGGAACGGGTGTTTTCCTCTTACTGCGTTCATGATGGCTGCCTTTTTTTGGGCCATTTTGGAATTTGATCAGTAGGTCACTGGTGTTGGAGGCCGCGGCTGATGGAGTCTTGGGGAGACGGAACATCCCGTCCAGCGTGATGCCTCTTGCTTGTTTGGGAGACAGAAGGGCTGTGAAGAGTCTACGCAAAAAGCTCAGCCTGGGTGATGCTATCTGTGAGACCCCTGACTTTCAGGTGTTTCCACCTTCTTTTATCCTCCATGGCTGCAAGCTGGTGGCTCAGCGTGTTGTGAGCTGTAGTAAGGGTGCCTATCTGTTTCTGTAACTCCAGAATGTGTACTGCCTGCTTTGTGGTAGTGTGTTCGACTGCGTTCAGGCGCCCGTTGAACCCCTTAGGGTCTTCTCTGACCTGTGAAATTTCCAATGAGAGGTTTTGATGGAGGTCCGCCAGGAGGCTGGTGAGTATGTCTGTGGTAAGCGGCTGTGACCCCTTGTCTGCTGGCTGGGCAGGCTTTGGTGGTTTCATTCTCAGCTCCTCCATGTTGTGGGGAGAGTAGTCCTCCGATGCGTCAGAAAAATCTTCCAGGTCCACCGCCATGTCAGATCTCCTTGCGCCATGCGGCCCCCTCAGGAGGTCCCCGATATGGCGCAGAACCTGGGTTGATCTGGTCGGATTTTTTAGTTTTTCTCCCCATCCTCTGGTGGCACCTTCCAGTATGTGTTGGGGGGACTGCACCCCGCGTTTCAGCTTATTTTAGGCACTTTTTGTGCCGGCTATCGGAGCTCAGGGAGTCTACGACCGTTGCGATTGAGAGCTTGCTCCGCCCCCCAAGAAGCCGTGGTCTTTTGAGAAGTTACCGACCACGGCGCTACATTTACTCTGCATCACCTAAGTTATTTCAAGCAACGAGTTTCGGCGTGAGCAATTTATTTTAGTCACTCAGTGACTTTCTTATTCCGGAGCTGCAATCAACCTTTAATTATCCGGATTGATACCTCGGGTGGGGCCCCCACCCCCACGCTCCCTCCCCTCTTTGCTTGGTTATTTGGAATTTGTCCGATCTGCGGAATTTTGATTCGGCCAAAGACAAATGGACAATTCTAATTCTAACACAGTTACTTTACAAAGATTGTTGCTTAGGTATAGTAAGATATTGGTTTATTTTCCAATCATATAAAAATGAAATTAAAAAATATGAAATCATTCCTAACCTGAAGCTGAGCTTGTTCTTCAGCATATTCTATGGACTGAAATATACTGAGTGTGTAACGTCTTCTCATTTCTAGTCGGGCCGTATAGAAACGATACCATCGCTGAATAAGAACTGCTGCTTTTATTGCTATTTTTAATCATAAAAAGAGATGGCAATAAGAATTAGTGGGGTAGTTCATATTTGTACATATATTAGCAGTTTTGCATAGAACATAATGGGCACAATAATAACTGCCTCTCACTGTCTTACCTTAAGGGGTTAAGCTTTTACCAAACGTTTAACCCCATACTGCTCCAGATGATGGTCATTTTACATGTCCTGGTCTCTCCTCCTCTGGCCTTGGCTTCAATGTGAAAGCCTTAGACTTGGCGCCAGTGACGCTCTCAAATTTTTAAAGGCTTCCAATTGAGAAAAATGCATTGTAAAGATGAGCTAAAGACTTGAAAATCAGCCTTATATGTTACCCTAACCCCAATATCTTAAGCTCTGAGCCCCCCAATGTTGGTGTCTTACAAATTCCAGAATTCATTGAAAACAATAGATGGCAAAAGAATCATGGGAGTTGTTTCAGCACCATTTCTGTCACTTCAATGTTTTTAACTTAAAGGGACACTATAGTCACCAGAACAACTACAGCTTATTGAATTTGTTCTGGTGAGTAAAATCATTACCTTCAGGCTTTTTGATGTAAACACTGTATTTTCAGAGAAAATGCAGTGTTTACATTACAGCCTAGTGATAACTTCGCTGGCCACTCCTCAGGTGGCTGTTAGAGATCCTTCCTGGGTCATGGCTGCCTAAAATGCATCCACACATTCAGTGTCTCCTCCCTCTGCATGCAGACACGGAACTTTCCTTATAGAGATTCATTGATTCAATTTATCTCTATGAGGAGATGCTTATTAGCCAAGGCTGTGTTTGAATCATGCTGGCTCTGCCCCTGATCTGCCTCCTTGTCAGTCTGAGCCAATCCTATGGGGAAGCATTGTGATTGGATCAGGCTACCACTCCTGATGATGTCAGCATACAGCTTGTTTTTCTGAGTCTAACAGCATGCACTGAGTCTAACAGCATACACTATATTTATGGAGGCATGAGGGGCCAAGGGGGGCTAGATGGGGGTTTTAACAATACACGTTTGTGTTCCTGACCCTATAGTGATTCTTTAAGAAGTAAATTAGATGTATCTCTTAAGTATTATCTTAAGGATGTTAGACCACGGTGTAAAATTTTATCCAGATATATAGATAGAGAACTGAGTGCAGAATCCACCCAGAGACAATGGGTCTCCCAGGTGGGTTCTGTAAAGTTTTATGAATTTTTTACAGTATGTAAAATACACTGCTTAAAAAAAAAAAAGGGAACACTTAAACAACACAATGTAACTCCAAGTCAATCACAGTTCTGTGAAATCAAACTGTCCACTTAGGAAGCAACACTGAGTGACAATCATTTTCACATGCTGTTGTGCAAATGGGATAGACAACAGGTGGAAATTATAGGCAATTAGCAAGACACCCCCAATAAAGGAGTGGTTCTGCAGGTGGTGACCACAGACCACTTCTCAGTTCCTATGCTTCCTGGCTGATGTTTTGGTCACTTTTGAATGCTGGCGGTGCTTTCACTCTAGTGGTAGCATGAGACGGAGTCTACAACCCACACAAGTGGCTCAGGTAGTGCAGCTTATCCAGGATGGCACATCAATGTGAGCTGTGGCAAGGTTTGCTGTGTCTGTCAGCGTAGTGTCCAGAGCATGGAGGCGCTACCAGGAGACAGGCCAGTACATCACGAGACATGGAGGAGGCCGTAGGAGGGCAACAACCCAGCAGCAGGACCGCTACCTCCGCCTTTGTGCAAGGAGGAACAGGAGGAGCACTGCCAGAGCCCTGCAAAATGACCTCCATGAGGGTGGTATGAGGGCCCAACTTCTACAGGTGGGGGTTGTGCTTACAGCCCAACACCGTGCAGGACGTTTGGCATTTGCCAGAGAACACCAAGATTGGCAAATTCACCACTGGTGCCCTGTGCTCTTTACAGATGAAAGCAGGTTCACACTGAGCACATGTGACAGACGTGACAGAGTCTGGAGACGCCGTGGAGAACGTTCTGCTGCCGGCAACATCCTCCAGCATGACCGGTTTGGCAGTGGGTCAGTAATGGTGTGGGGTGGCATTTCTTCGGGGGGCCGCACTGCCCTCCATGTGCTCGCCAGAGGTAGCCTGACTGCCATTCGGTACCGAGATGAGATCCTCAGACCCCTTGTGAGACCATATGCTGGTGCGATTGGCACTGGGTTCCTCCTAATGCAAGACAATGCTAGACCTCATGTGGCTGGAGTGTGTCAGCAGTTCCTGCAAGATGAAGGCATTAATGCTATGGACTGGCCCGCCTGTTCCCCAAACCTGAATCCAATTGAGCACATCTGGGACATCATGTCTCGCTCCATCCACCAATGTCACGTTGCACCACAGAGTGTCCAGGAGTTGGCAGATGCTTTAGTCCAGGTCTGGGAGAAGATCCCTCAGGAGACCATCCACCACCTCATCAGGAGCATGCACAGGCATTGTAGGGAGGTCATACAGGCACGTGGAGGCCACACATCAACGTTGGATCAGCCTGTAGTGTGCTTTTCCATTTTACCTCCATGGGTTGAAAATTTAGATTTCCATTTTTTTATTTTTGTGTGATTTTGTTGTCAGCACATTCAACTTTGTAAAGAACAAAGTATTTCAGAAGAATATTTAATTCATTCAGATCTAGCATGTGTTATTTTTGTGTTCCCTTTATTTTTTTGAGCAGTGTCCTTTTTTTTCTTCTTCCTCCATAACTTTATTTAAATTATCCTTATGTCCATTTGAACATTAAAATGATGATATGATGAAGATAGAAATGCATTTCCCAAATGATTTACCTCTCCGTTACTGGTGTTTTAAAAATGTCTTATTAAAATAAATATTATCTGTATAGGATAAGTATTACGTTTTGAAACAGCTAAATTCTGCATATGTTAAAGAGTTAAAGCATCTTCTATTTAAGTATATTTTAATATGTATTTGGAATATGCACTTTCACTTTACGATATCGATTTATAATTTGTATGCAGATATATTACACACTTTACATATCACATTTTCTTGGATGAATTGTAGTCAGTGATGTTGTTGTGTAGCACACTGCACATTGTTTACTATCACTATGGAAACTGTCACTTTGTATAGGCTTCATATGCCCCTTACTTTATCATGTGATTAATTAGACATGTGCAATTCGTTTCGGTCTGAATGTGAATCCGGAAGAATTTCGGGCAATTCGGACATTCGGGTACTTCCTAATGTCCAAATAGATTAATTGCCGAAGTTCTAAAATCACCGAATTTCCGAAGTGCCGAAGTTCTGAAGTGTCGCAGTGCTGAAGTTCCGAAGCACAGTATTGCCTAAAAACTAATACACTTACCCAGTGGAAAAATGAAGAATGTTACACTGTATACAATTTTAAATAAATAGTATACAAACATAGCCAGGATTCAGCTGTAAGCATTTGCAACATTTACAACAATCAAGTAACATACATTCATATAAAATGTAAATTACTTAGCCTGTCAATGTAATGACAGGAATGAATAAGTAGATAACTCCGTAATTCCCACTGTATTAGGGAGCTATCTACTAAAAGGCTGAAAGACCTAAATTGGTCTTTCAGCCAAATTTACTAATACTAAGTGAAGATTACTTAGTATTAGTAAATTATGCCCCTACTCTCTATACCGCTATATCGCTGTGGCTGCTCACTGTTTTAAAAAAAAGGTTGTAGTACCACCCCCCGGCCCCCCTGAACGGCGGGTGTGGGCCCTACAGTAAAATAAGGGGGGACACACCTAATGTCCTCCTTCTTGGCCCCACCCCTGAACGGTGGGTGGGGGCCCTAAATACTAATAAGGGGGGACCTAATGTCCTCCCCCCTGGCCCCCACCCCTGAGCGGTGGGTGGGGGCCATAAATAAAAATTCGGGGGGGAGGACCCTAATGTCCTTCCCCTGGCCCCCACCCCTGAGTGGTGGGTGGGGGCCATAAATAAAAACTACCTACCTACCCCCTCACCCTAAAAATAATGAGGGGGGGGGCATTAACTAAGTACCTGTTAAAAAAAGCTAAAATAAAATTTACCATTTGATGTTTTCTTTCTTCTAAAATCTTATTTTTTCAGCTCCAAAAAAAGCCAAATCAAAATCCTTAATAACCGATGCACTTAAAAAAAAAAAAAAATTTTTATCCATCTTCACCCATGGAGGGCTCCATGCAGACTGAGCTCTGCAGGGCGGGGGAAGGCTTATAAAGCCTTGCTCCGCTCTGCAATTAGGCTCAGAGCAATCTGATTGGTGGGTTTAAGCCATCCAATCAGAGTGCTCTGACAGGTAAATTAAGAGACTGACAGGTAAGTCTCTACATTTACCTGTCACAGCACTCTGATTGGTTGGCTTGAAATCCACCAAAGTGCACTGTGTCATTTTACACAGCGTGGGAAAGTTCTTTGGATTTTTCCCACGCTGTGTAATTTGACTCATAACACTCTGATTGGTGGATTAAGTAACCAAAGTGTCGAAGTACCGAATTGCTGAAGTCCCGAATTGCAAAAGTCCTGAATTTCGGAATGCCGAACCGAACGGCAAATTTTTCCCATGCACATGGCTATGATTAATTAAAATGGTATAAACTAAGTGTGGGTTGGGGAGGAGTTCACATCGTTTGATTCAGACATACAGTTGAAATGTTCCTGTTTTGCGAATAAATGGACATCATATTTTCACAATAAGGAGTGCTGGGCATCTTTTTTTTTTAACCTATTCTGAGAGGGCTAAGGGGATGGGGGGAGGGGGCAAGCCACCTAAATCGTGGGTTTTTAGTATAGGGTCAGGACCCTGTTTGTGTTCCTGACCCTATAGTGATCCTTTAACTCCCATCACTCCTAACCAATTACCATCTCAGTGTAAAGAATACTTTTTTGAAATTGGCTTTATTATAGAAACCCACAATGTAATAGAAAATTTAATTACATTACATATTACTAGGTAAGAAGAAAAACTTTATTCACAAATAAGACCATCTTTATTACAAATGTTTAGATGGGTTTATTATTATTGTATTAGAGCAGTTATGCAACATATTTATTTTGATTTGTATGTTTACTAGCTACACATAAGCAATATGTGAACAATGCCTACTTTCTTTGTTTCATAATGTTTAATTATATTTAGACATGAGCCACAAGTGCAAGTAGTAATTGAAGAGAAGAAAATGTAAACCCATGGGAATTCTGGCAATAACAAACACATGTCTTCAATGAGGACAGGCAAGATTGTGCTTGTTACAATTATTTAATTAATAAAAGGAAATGGTGCTAATTCTAAAATAATACTATTGGAATATAGCATTTGTTTATTCTGCCCTAAAGATGCAACATGTGCCTTGACCTTACCTGACCTTTGATTCATACTGAGTAGGATGTATAGGGCTGCAAGTTTTCTACTGGGTAAGTTTATTTTTCTACAATCATTGCATATTATGAGACGGTAGCACTCAACATATTAAAATGTTTTTAGTTTGTTGTTTCCTTGTGATCATAGGCATGGTTCGTAACCACTTTTACTCTACTACTAATATCCTTATTACATAATTACTTTGATTCTCTAATACACAGCTCGTTAAATGTTTAATACATGACGTACAGAATAATGTACAATATAACAACATCAATAAATAACAAATGCTGCTGCAAGCGTAAACTATATTAGGCTGATTTCTAATTAGTAGTATTTGTCTTATAACCTTTTTTACGTGTAGAAATTTTAGGTAGTGAACAAAGCTGCCAATCAGTCTGACAGTCGTGCCTAAGTTGCAGATGAAATGGACGTGAAAACTATAAAATTATTTGTTGCCACCAACAGTATTTGCCAAGAAGTACATTTGCGAGGTATAATTAAAGATCACTGTAGTCACCCAGACCACCTCATTGAGATGAAGTGGTCTAGAAACAGTGTCCCTGGCAACGTAACCCTGTAATGTAAAGCATGTCATCAGTATGACAGCCACAAGAGGCGCTTCCACTGCAATAACCAAGTAAAACTCAGACATGTGACGTGGAAGCAATATAGAAAAATATTGATTCAATGCTTTCATATGAGAAAGTTGGAATGCGCTTGCAGTGCTTGCTGCGCATGTGCGTTAGTTCCCCAATGCATTCAATTGGACCATTGCAAAGGAGGAACAGCCTCCTCTAAGACATCACTGGAGCAGTAGGGGTAAGCAGTACCAAGGGATCTACAGTGCTGGAAAAAGGTGACTAAAACTTTATTTTTTTTAAAACATTTTTTGCATGTGTTGGACTGCCCCAAAATGGAAAACATCTTTAACTTTGTAAATTCTTGTCCATTCCCAGTTTAGTAAGTAAACCTTTTTGCTTGCCTTTGGTTTAGGTAGCTATCATCCTGCTTCTGCCATACATAAAATATATATGCTCTATTACGTATGCAACAGTTATCTGTTTTTGTGGACAACTTACCCTAGAATAATTTCGAAAAACATAATAAATACATTATAGGAAGCTCATGCAGACCTTACACAATAAATGTACATCGTTTACTCACCTTTTTCTGACTTTTTAGTTTGATTTTCAGTCTTTACTGATGTTCCGCATCCCATAACTGTAGACTATAAGCTATTGTATTAAACAATTCTCTAAGATGCCCAGACAAGTTCGCAGCTAGAGTTCGTCCTCCCAGATGATGTGATTCTCAAGTCTTGAGTCTTTAACTTGCAGTTTCTGTCATTGATGACAACAGAGGCGTGTCACATAAGGATGAATAAGAAATGATATTACATGGATTAACAGCATGCTGTTTCAAAGGGACTGTTGAGATACTTGTTATGAACACAGCACAGATCTGGATTCTTATCTGATAAACTAGATTATAAGTGAAACATCTGTTTGATGTTACATCATAAGTCATTTACATAGTAGATTATAAGGTTAGCACCTGCCGATCATACAGATGATAACCTGTGTTTTTTTTTCCATTTTTTAGGTGTTCTAGGAAAAATTATTTCAAAATTGTAAATGCTATGTGGTGTTCAGGTACCAATAATGAGTTCCAAGCACATGTCAAGTGGACCGGGAAAACATGTAAATTATTTTAGCTGTAAAAATATATTTATGCTTGTTCTTCAATTAAAGCTGCAGCACTTGTTACACACACTTGTGGTTGCGCTTCCCTCCTTTTTTCTAAATGTTGTTTGGATAATATGTCAATATTAGCGTGGTCCCTGGTCAAGGATGACACATACGGATATGTCACGGCTTAGTGATTTCTGCCAGTTGGAGATATGGTAGGTGTACGCAGAAATGGTTTATTCAGCCAGTGAAGTCCTTGTATCCTGAAATCATTCAAGCCAGTGAAAAAATACGTTGATGTCCAAGATAAAGTTGTGCTTCTTGGATATGAGCATGTGATTCAGAATCGCAAATCTAAATGAGTACAGCACTGGGATGTGAAGCCGAATTGTGTAATGTCTTTTGTAGCACTATTAGTCCCATAGCAGATCATATGTTCACAAGTTATCACATCGTCTATGGAAGTAGATACTTGTGAATTGACTCTGCAAGTAAAAGTAACCCCCTCTTCCTTTTCAGTAAACTGCCATCCTAGTTTACAGGAATTCCCTATGCCCATCCAATCTATTCTGCACATAAAGTCACCACACAAAAAAACTCAGGGTGGCTATCTGCGATTTGTGATAAACTTTCCATATAAATAATTATTTTTATTCTACCAATAATGTCTACCTTAGCTAACGTAATAAAACTTGGTAAACGTTCCATTCGTGCTGTTCTTCCACACTGTACTGTACTGTATATGCTGAGTGCTGTGGCTAGTACAGAAGTACAAATACAAAACATGTCTATCTAGATGGACAGTGGCATAATTCAGCACAGCTCTTCATTTCAATAAATACATTTCCTATGTTCTATTATAGATGGCATTGTGGAGAACTCTTTAAACGAGGATTGCATAGAATAAAAGTAAGAAACCTTATTCTGTGGTGTGTCAGAGCCTCATGTTGCTAATACTCTAGGGCCTCTAGGCAACGTGTTCACAAGGGAGCACTGCTGTGCATACCGTCTTGCCATCCATTAATTACTGTTATTTTCCAGCTTAACTTGCCTTCTAGCATGTAGTTCAGTTATGTCAATATTCGACAGGGATTTCTTATTCCTCAATTCCTCATAGAAACATAGCACTGAGTCACTGTTTGGGTTTATGCATTGGCCCACACTCTCCTATTACAACCTATTTAAATGCAAATCAATTAATTAGCAAAACATTACCTATATCGCAACAGTTACCTTTCAGGAAGAACTGATGTTGTAAAATAAATAAACAAATAAAATCACACAAAATCACACAAAATGCACAGTCATTTACAAGCCAGACTCTATGAGGACTATGTACTTTAGAAATATTGGCCAGCAGGTGTGAAATTACATCTAACAGGAAAGGCTGCTCACAGAGCCTTGAAATTGTAAAACAAACATGCTTTTTGGGGGTACCAGGCGTCTGGTTAATGCCAGCAGTCACTAGTGGGTGCGAGCAAGAGACATGTGTGCCACTGAAGGCAGAGATCTTATACCTAATATTGACAACACCATCCCATGTGACTTCCAGATACCAAGTTCACTGCTCACTTACATGGACACAGTCTGTCTACATTCACACACAGCACACAGTTCATCTACATTCACACGCAGTACACAGGCTGTGTACATTCACACACAGATAAATACATGTTTTTACTGCATAGAAGTCCCACAGCAGGCAGACATTATAGATGATTATCTTTGCTTTATGTTTGGATAGTTAAAGCTATTTGTCTTTGAATACGTAAAGCAGTGTTCCTCTCCCAAACCATGTTAAACAATTGTAGTAATTTTGATTAAATTGTCACTGAAAAATCAAAAAAAAAATAAAAAAAATAAAGAAAACAACATTGTACAGACCTATTTTTATATACAATTTGTAGTTATAGACAACTATTAAGGATAAATAAACCCAAGACATTTGATGTACCTATTTACTTTATAAGGATACCACTAAGCAGTGATGTCATCATGCATCATAATAATCTGAGAGTATCTAACAAGAGTTTGAACAATCTGAAGCCAGTCAGTGTGGAGCTGGGACTGCAGGGTAAACAGGAACTCATCAGAACAAACCAAAACCTTCTGGATAATCTGTTGCATAGACCTAAACAGGATCTGAAGAGGATGGTAATGTATGGGGTATATGATTCATACGAAATACATTGAATACAGATCCAGGGACAGACCGATCGCCTTACTATGGGGTCAGGAAGGAATTATTTACTTTGATAATTTACCTGTTGTATGTCCAAGTTTTTTCGCCTTCTTCTGGATCACTAATTCACAAAATATTGAATTGTAGCAAATTAGTTGGACCAGGTTATTTACTAAACACCAAATTTTATCCACATGTGTTTTTGTATTTTTGTAACTCTTAAAATAATATATATATAAAAGCTGGGTAAAAAATTATTAAAGACAAACATTCTAAGTAAAATTAGAAAACTGGATTCATTATATAGTTTTTAATTATGTAGATAACAAAAATACAAAGATAAACAAAATACATTTTAAACACCTTAAAAAGGGGAAATATTTCATTGATGAATTGCCATATATGTGGAGCTGTGTAATGTCCTATATCTGTAAGACAGAATAAATGCAAATAGCGTAGAGAGTCTGCACAAATAATAATAGAAGTAGAAATAAAATCGTTGAACTCACAAGGTTGGAGTCATACCATCATATGACTCTAGCGGTATGTTCCTTTGGACCATTAGGGGGTTGTCCAGACCCTTCTATCGTTGGTTACTGGATACTCCTCTTTAGTGGTCCTTTTTGTGTCCCCCAAGGAATTCTCAGTATGTTGTTTATTCTTAAAATAGATATTTCTTTATTTCCAATATAAAATGTTAACAAAAATTAACAGTAAACAAAAATACTATACCAATAAATATTGGATATAGATAAAGTAGGTTAGAGTGTCCAAAACGCGTTTCGCCTGATGTACAGGCTTCCTCAGTTGGCTCTGTGTTGTTTCCTTTCTATTAAAAGAATTTTTATTATACACAATAGAATTGTTACCAAAAATCATTTTAAAGAAGTAGACGCCAATAGCTACATCAGAAGAGAAAGCTGCCATCATACCCCATGGTTGACCAATGCTCCCAAGGGACAATTCCTACGATTAAGAAGAAATTGCACAAACGAACAAGATTTTCTAGAACAAGCAAATAGGATCAAAACACAATTTCTGGAAAAAGGATATGAGGAAGAACCTCTCCAAGTAGCTTTAAATGAAGTTCAAAAAAACCCATAGAGCAGATCTTTTAAAATACAAACAAAGAAAAAAAGATCTAAACTGGAACCAAAATATTCCCTTCATATGTAATTACAATGGCAATAATAGGAATATTAATAAGGCCATAACAAAACATTGGCACATATTGAAGGATGACCCGATTTTAAAATCATTATTACCAGAAAAAAAGAAAATAATTTTTAGAGGCGCAAGGAATTTAAAGAATACTCTCGTGCAAAGCAGTAATAAAGAACAGAAAATAAGACACTCTTCTTCTTCTTTTTTCAATATGAGCAATGGCTTTTATGGATGTGGACAATGTTTAGCATGTAAAAACACTATAAGTAAGAAAAGGCATCTTATAGACTTAGAACCAGTTATTAATAAAAAATTTAAAATAAAAGATCACTTAACATGCCATTCAAAGGGAGTTATCTACATCCTAAAATGCCCATGCAATCTACTATATGTAGGGCGTACGATTCGAAAACTAAATATAAGAATAGCAGAACATATACGAAATATTAAAAATGGAGTAGAAACGCACAGTGTCTCACACCATTTTAAACAAGTTCATCAACAAAACCCTGAAGGGATGTTCTTTTGTGCGCTGAAATTAGTAAAGAAAGACTGGAGAGGTGGGGATTATGTTAATAAAATAGGCAAGGAAGAAATGAAATTCATATTTAATTTTAATACTATGATTCCATATGGACTTAATAATGATTTTGAACTATGCCATTTTATGCATTAAATTTGAAATTTTTACAAAAAATTTTTTTTAGTATTGTTCACAGTTTTTATTATAAAATAATTTTATATATTTTTTATTTCTTACCTATCTTATTAGAAGCACATTGTGATCTTATAGACCTTTGGTATTTTCACTAAGAGATTAGCCCTTTATCATTTTTTATATTATAGCTTATTGGATTTAATAGCCCATTCTTTATTAGTTTAAGTATAATACCATTCATTTTTTCATTAAATATTATCAATACAAATATTATTGGTATTATTTATGATATATTTTTTATATATGTTTTTTCTTCACAAGGTATACATAGGTATGTTTGATAAAACTGAAAGATTTGATATATATAACCCTCTTTATGTTTATATATATAATTCCCATACATGATTTGTTATTTTTATGAAGTGCAAAAGAAGGATGCTCTATAGCTCTGCTGGACAGAGAAGCTCCGACAGATGAAATCAACAGCTGACTAATCCGAACGCATGTGCGTTCCATCTCAACGTAATGTTGAAATGAGAGACAGTTATGGAACGCACATTGCGTTCCGGCGGCCGGAACCCGGAAGCAAATACCGACGCCGGAACGCACGTTGCGTTCCAAGAAGCCGAAACCCGGAAGTATCACATAAAAGCGGCAAAATCAGCTGGAAATTCTTTTAATAGAAAGGAAACAACACAGAGCCAACTGAGGAAGCCTGTACATCAGGCGAAACGCGTTTTGGACACTCTAACCTACTTTATCTATATCCAATATTTATTGGTATAGTATTTTTGTTTACTGTTAATTTTTGTTAACATTTTATATTGGAAATAAAGAAATACCTATTTTAAGAATAAGCAACATACTGAGAATTCCTTGGGGGACATAAAAAGGACCACTAAAGAGGAGTATCCAGTAACCAACGATAGAAGGGTCTGGACAACCCCCTAATGGTCCAAAGGAACATACCGCTAGAGTCATATGATGGTATGACTCCAACCTTGTGAGTTCAACGATTTTATTTCTACTTCTATTATTATTTGTGCAGACTCTCTACGCTATTTGCATTTATTCTGTCTTACAGATATAGGACATTACACAGCTCCACCTATTACTTCGTATGTATTGTATTTGTTTTTATAGTGGTGTAAGGGGTACCACTTTATAGGTGTTTAAAGAGCTATCACATTTTTTATCACTGTGTACTTCTTTGTTTTCGAATTGCCATATATAACTGACACTAAATATATATTATCCTCATGCATCTGTAAATATGCAGTCACATTTATAGTGCCATGTCCCAATAGTAGGGAAAAAGCATATTATGATTTATAATAAGAAGTCCATTCTGACCACATCTCATCACATTTTAAACCACAGTTTTGCACTATATATGTTTTTATGATCAAACATGGCAGCATTTACTCATGGGTTAGCTCCTCCCCTGACAGCAGAAAGGACATGAAATAGAACTCTGAAATTGGTATAAATATATTGATCCCCCTCCCCAACAGGCAGTCTTTTTTTCCTGTCTTTCACAGCAGTTTGAAAGGAGTCTGCTAATGCAGGCCTAGATTTTTCTTCTATGCTCACCAGGCCAGTATTTTTGTGTCCCTGCCAGGATTCAGCCTCTAAGCCCTGAAGACCCAGCAACAGCACATTTCTATGAGTCACCAGCCTGGGTACCCCCTTTAGTGACCAGGGGTCAGACCCACTCTTTCACTCAGGGGATGAAAGCGGTTTACTCTATAAATGCCAGGGTTCAGCCTTTTATCCCTGAAGACCCAGCAACATCACATTTCTATGAGTCGCTAGCCTGGGTACCTCCTTTCATGACTGGGGGTCACACCCAATCACTCCCTCAGGGGATGAAAACAGTCCATTGCATACATGCCAGAGTTCAGCCTCTTATCCCTGAAGACCCAGCAACAGCATATGTCTATGAGTCGCTAACCTGGGTAACCCTTTTAGTGACTGGGGGTCTGACCTAACTCTCTCCCTCAGGGTATGAATGCAGTCCACGGTGTACCTGAGGCCCAGCGAGGGTTCAGCCTCTTATCCCTGAAGACCAATCTCTATGAGTCGCCAGCCTGGGTGCCCCCTTTTGTGATCGCGGGTCAGATCCAATCGCTCCCTCAGGGGATGAAAGCAGTCCATTGCATGCATGCCAGGTTTCAGCCTATTATCCCTGAAGACCCACCTCTCTGAGCCGCCAACCTGGGTACCCCCTTTAGTGAACGGGGCTCTAACCCAACTCTCTCCTTCATGGGATGACAGTGGTCCACTGCATACATGAGGTCAAACCAGGGTTCAGCCTCTTATCCCTGACGACCCAAAAAACAGCACTTCCATAAGGTGACTAACTGGGTATGCCGTGGGTTTCTTTAAAACCTTCCCCCACTGGCGGTGATGAATGGCATGTTCTGTCTAACAAATAGGTGATATTTAGGAGGTTTCTGTGGTGAGCATTTAGGAAAGTTTATACATGCAACATTGCAATTTACAAAAAAGCGCTGACAATGCATTTACAAAAAGAGTGCTGATAATGCAATGATGCATGTTACTAAAGAGTGCTGATAATGCAATAATGCACTTTACAAAAGATTGCTAATAATGCAATTTACAAGAGAGTGCTGATAATGGATATCCTGGCTGCATAAAGTCTTCCTGAATACCACAGTCCTAGAGACAGAGAAGAGGCCAATACCCTTGGTAATAGAAAGCTTCCCTGGGTGACTGAGCCAATTGTACCTGTACACGCATTTGTTTGTAAGAGCCTCCAGACTTTAATTTGCTACAAATCAAAATTGAGTGATTAAAACTGTTCATGAAGATTTTTTTCCTTTTCTATAAAAAGTTTTTTTTTTTCCTTCACTATAAATAAATAAATTAAATTAAAGGAAAATATTTATTTATCTATCATGTTCTTTCAATGCAAAACAACTCCATGGCGCATTTACTACATAATTCAAACACCAGAGGCACTATAGCATGGTTATTGTACCCAGGGCCAGATTAACTTAGGGCTGATGGAGCTGCAGCTCCAGGCACGTGCCTATGGAATTTCTGTTGTCTACTCTTCACATGCTCTTGGTTAAGTATGGAAACTTAAGAGGGATGTAAGGGAACAAAACTGGTGTGGACTGTCTGACAATGAAATTAGTTGAGTTAAAGCTGGGTTTGCGCACTACTTGCTCCTAGACTGCACAACAAAAGCTTCTGCCTGCTAGTAAGAAGATTAGTAGAGGAATGGACCAGCAAGTGCTAGGGGACAGTCCTTAGAAAGCATAGAGCTAGCGCATCATTAGACACATTTATGCCAAGCTCAGGATGATGTCTGCACAGTATGATTGGCAGGGAGCCTGACGTGCATTCATGCCAGGCTGTCCATCTTTAATCCTCGTGCAGTCACGCTTCTGTTTTGTGATAGCTATATCCTCTGAGTTTCCCTCCAGCACCACCTCCACCAGATACATGACGCTTGGGAGGTATAACTGTTTTAGTGTTTTCTGTCGATACGATTCTGTAATCGCTGCCTGCCCTAGTACCTTTTCTTTTCTGCTTCTTACCTGGCACTGGTGAGAGATGGACTTAGATACTTAAAGATCCAGCAGACAAGTACACAGAAGGTGCAGAAAATAGTGGACTGGTGCCTCTCTTCTCTGGACTTTTCTCTTGTAATTCATCTGGTTCATAGTGAAGTTCCTTTAGGTATAGACTTAAACAAGTGTCTCCATTGGTGGGGAAATGTGCAATATAATCACTAGGTACATCACCACCATTGAGGATAGTTCAGTGCTCTGCTCTACCTCTTCAGTAAAGGTTGTCTCTGTTGGCACCAACAAAATCTCTGCTGAGTTCTCCCTTAGTTGCTTCTTGGGTCTTTGGGGGCCTACACGAAATGGGGGGTAACCCTGGCAATGGCAATGAATCCACTGGTTTCACTGATCCCTTGCTTCGACCACCATATTACACAGAAACTGTAATGCTTGAACTAGCTGTGTTAGAAGAAGCTGCACTGCCAGTGGAAGTGGCAGTATAATTTATTGTGGAGCTGGATCTTCTTCATATAAAAACTTCTGCTATATTTGAGTCACCTATTGGCTCGTTAAGAGGTTGAGAAAAAGAAGCGGAGCTTAGTGTTTGAAGCGGATGGTCGCAAGGCCATGGAGCTCTGTGGATCAGCGAGCCGACAAAATACTGCTACCAATACCCGAACCCAAGCTAAATTTGTCCCAAAGCGACCCTGAGAACCCCACGGACCAAATGGATCACAAAAACAAAAAGGTGAAGCCCGCAAACCCCATCAGAGCATTGATATAGGGGAGTTATGGCGGCAGGCGCATGATGCAGCAGGAGCCAAGCTGGCGTCCCTGCACGGAGGCTGCTCAGATTTTTCAGACGGGTCGTCTGACAAAGAAGAGGGGAACCTTACACCGGCCCTAACGCTGCCACCGCCAGCACGGGCCCCACCACCCGCGAAGGCTCCCACCCTTGTGACTATGGAGGCCATCGGAGAGCTCATGGCGGACCACCACAGGAAAATCGCGGCCAATTTGGCCTTGCTAAGAGATGATCTTAAAAATATAACAGTCAGGCTGGGAGCAGTGGAAGGCACCTCCAATGGCCACGCAAACCAGATTGCGGAACTTCAAGCAGATCTACAGCAAAAATCCTGGCTTCATGAGCAACAACTTGCCTCCCAAGAAGACAAGTACCGCCGAAAAAACCTGAAACTCAGGGGAGTCGCTGACTCCATCCCAGAGGCTGAGCTCCCACACTTCGCCAGGAGACTCCTCACAGAGCTGTTAACCCCAAATGCAGCAAAATAAATTGTCCTAGATGGACTGTTTCGCATACCGCGACCGGCAAAGGTTCCACCCGCCGCCCCAGGGGATCTAATATTCCAGTTCCAGTCCTCCAGGGACAAAAAGGCAGTCCTGAAGGCCACCAAAGGCCAGACAACATACCTCTTTGAAGGGATGACTGTCACGACTACTAGTGTGGTCCAGCACGCAGAAACTATGTAAACATATACATAGGCAAGAAAAGGAAAATAAAAGGACAGAGCGTAAACCGGACCTTAGAATGGCCGGACTAATACGCTAGAGACAGAGAATGGTCAAAGGGAAAGCCGAGATCAAGGAAGCCAGAAAATACACAATACCGTTTACACAAGCCAAGTCATGGAAACCAGAATTCAGAACAACCAGGGAAAAGCCAAGATCACCAGGGAATCAGATTCACAAAGATAAAGCACTCTCAGGAAACCAGGAACAGGAAACCACAACAGGGCAAGAGACTGGGGTGAGCTAGGGATTTAAATATCCCTCTCTAAGGTCTGATTGGTCAGAGGGCGACCTCTTACCCCAAAACGTGCGTGCGCGTTGACGTCGTGACGTCACGCGCACGTCAGTATAAACTTCGGGGGCGGAGCTATGTTTAGGCGCGACAATCGCGGTCAGCGCCATTTTGGATCCGGGCACGACGGCCGGAGGATGCAGGGAAGCTCGTGCTGTCGGCGAGGCTGTGCCGGTCGGCGGGCCGGCAGACGCGACAATGACCTTCTCCTTCTACCCAGACCTCTCGGGCGGGACACTGGCATGGAGGAGATCCATTGGCCCATTCACGGCTCTCCTGCGACTACACCAAGCTATGTTTAGGCGCGACCACGCGGTCAGCACTATTTTGGATCCGGGCGCGATGGCCGGAGTATGCAGGAAAGTGGCTGTCGGCGAGCAGGTAAGCTTGTGCTGTCAGCGAGGCTGTGCCGGTCAGGCACAACTATACCACGCGGTGGGCCGGCAGCCGCGACAGTACCCCCCACTCGAAGACCACACACCGGGTGGGAAGGACTCGGCTTGAGGGGAAAGCTCCCCGGACAGAGCCTAAACGCCATTTTAAGGACTAATAACAAAAGTACATAAAAATACATAAAATTATATAACTGTTACATTTTACACGCTTTTGTAGGCATTCCACAGGTCCCAGATAGCTGGGATCTGAGCGCACCAAAGTACAGAATAGCGCTCAGATCCTATACACACAGTCCAATCGCTGTGGAGCCAAAGTGTTCACACAGTCAGTTTAATTCGAATGGGCTCCACAGGATTCCTATCTGGGGTACGGTGTATTCTGTTTAAATCCACCGAATATAGAGTCATTCATGCCAATCTACCAAACAAGAAGGGAGATCGGTGGCTTCAGCGGTGTTCGTGCCAAAATGTGTCCGTTTTTAGTTCCATGAGTTAGGCGTCGAACACCGCTGTGCGTTCGTGTGTTTTAAAATGGCCGCGACCTCGTGTTCGACATTCGAATGGCGGCCACCCAACTGCTGTATCAATTACGAGGTGTCTGCGGTTAATCCTCAACGTTCGAATGGGGCCAAGAGGTTAATCAGCAGCACACTCCTCTACTGGGTGGCCGGCCGTTCGGTAGTTTTGTTCGGTTATAAACAGGGGAATGCCATAGAGTCCACAGGAGTGAGAAAAAAACGAATTAAATAAACGAACAAGCCATACGGTTATTTTAGTCTAAGACAGAGGGATCTGTCACAGCCTCCATTCCTTAAGGGCAAGTACAATGGCCAAAAGTTCCCTATTCCTTATGTCATAATTTTTCTCTGCAGGTGTGAGTTTGCAAGAGAAAAATCCACAGGGATGTAAAGGCACATCAGGACTTTCTCTCTGAGACAGAATGGCTCCTACTCCTGTTTCTGACGCATCCACTTCTAGAATAAATGGCTTGGTTGGATCAAGATGGGTCAGGACAGGTGCTGAGGAAAATAAAGATTTTAACTGTTCAAATGCCTCTCTTGCTTCTTTGGGCCATGATTTGCTCCTTTTTTGGTTAGGTTGGTTATAGAAGAAATTACAGAAAAAAACCCTTTAATAAATTTGCGGTAGTAATTCGCAAAACCTATAAAGCGTTGTGTAGCTTTAAGGCCCTTGGGCAACGGCCACTGTAAGACTGCTTCCAGTTTGCGGGGGTCCATCTTGAAACCGGACGGAAATATAACATATCCAAGAAATTGTATCTCCGTTTGGTCAAACTGGCATTTCTCCAGCTTACAGTAGAGACCATTCTTTAACAGGGTTTTGAGTACTATTCTCACATGTTCGTGATGTGTCTCTAGGTCTGGGGAATAGATGAGAATGTCGTCTAGGTACACTAAAACGAACATGTGAAGGTACTCTCTTAGGACATCGTTAATAAAATCCTGGAATACCGCTGGAGCTTTGCATAATCCAAACGGCATAACCAGGTATTCGTAATGTCCCATTCTAGTATTAAATGCGGTCATCCACTCGTGACCGTCCTTAATCCTGACTAAGTTGTACGCACTTCTGAGATCGAGCTTACTGAAGACTCGAGCTCCTTTCAACCTGTCGAATAACTCTGATATAAGGGGAATAGGATAGGCGTTTTTTATCGTAATCTTATTCAAACCGCTATAGTCTATACAGGGGCGTAGGTCTCCTTTTTTAGAGACGAAGAAGAACCCAGCCATGGCGGGTGAAGAGGACCTACGGATATGGCCCTTTCTGAGAGCATCCTTTATATACTCCTCTAAACAAAGGTTTTCTTGAGGGGATAGAGCATACACTCCTCCCTTTGGAGGCATAGTACCTGGTAATACATTTATGGCACAGTCATAGGGTCTATGTGGTGGTAACCCCTCCGACTGGGCCTTGTTGAACACCTCCTTTAAGTCCAAATACTGCGGTGGTATTTGTGTGGTCAGGGGAGGTGCAATGGGAACATTGATGGTACCAATTGGTTGTGGCATCTGCTTTAAGCAAACACTTCTGCATCTCTCTCCCCAACTCACAATCTCTCCTTTAACCCAATCTAAACATGGATTGTGTTTCTGGAGCCAAGGGAAACCGAGTATTATCAGACATGTGGGTGAAGATATGATTTGAAAAACCATCTCTTCAGACTGAAGAATACCCACTGAGACAGTGATTGGCAGAGTTTCGTGTGTGATGAGAGGCTGGGTAAGAGGCCTTCCATCAATAGCCTCTACTGCTATTCGTCTCTCTTTCTGTCTTAAGGGCAGGAGGAACTTTGCAGAGAATTCTTTGTCTAGGAAATTCTCTGCTTCCCCAGAGTCAATTATAGCCTCACACTGTACGGCGGTCTTCTTAAAAGATAAGGTAACTCTGACAAGGAAACGGTTTTTAGTCAATTTAGGGGACATATACATCACACCTAAGGTAGGTCCCCGTACGTGCCTTAGGTGCGCATGTTTTCCGGCCGAACTGGACATGAAAATCTTTGATGTCCTTCTTGCCGCAATACATACACAACCCTTCATTACGTCTGTGTTGCATCTCTGCCTTAGTGAGTTTAGTAATACCCAATTGAATGGGTTTAGGTTCTGGAGGTGGAGCTTGGCTAACCACCACTGGGTTAGAGAAACGAGGGGCTATGGACAAGTTAGGACGTCTATTTCGTTGTTTGTTTTTCTCTCTTTCTCTGAGTCTGTTATCGATATCTATCATATCAGTAATAAAGTCATTGAGGTTAACCGGAAGGTCTCTAGCTGCGGTCTCGTCCTGTATACTCTCAGCTAAACCTTCTGAGAAAGCAGCCACCAAACCACTATTGGTCCAGTCAACCTCGGACGCCAATGTTCTGAACTCTATGGCGTAATCAGCTACAGAGCGACTGCCTTGTTTTATTCCCATTAGGGCTTTGGAAGAGTTCTTTTCTCTGCCTTTAGGTTCAAAAGTAGCCTTAAATTCTGTTAGGAAGACACTGTAATCACGGGCTACGGTGTCTCCACTCTCCCATAAGGGATTAGCCCAGGTTAAAGCCTTTCCTGTTAATTGGATCATCAGATAGCCAATTTTCAATCTATCAGTAGGGAATGAACCGGGGGAAGTGGTACTCAATTTGGTTTAAAAAACCTCTAAATTCTTTCGAATCACCTCCATAATGAGGGGGAGGTGAAAGGGTTATGGACAGTGGTTTATGTGGCACGGGAGCCACTACAGGTGGCGGAACCACAGATGGTACAGGAGGTGCCTCTAAATAGGCAGTTCTCTGGAGCAAGGTCTGAAATGCCTGGGCAAATTGATCTTACCTGTGGTCCATATCCTCCACCCTATTCTCACAGGCTATCATATGTTTACATAGTTCTGCAGGATCCATGGCCCTGTCGTAATGTCACGACTACTAGTGTGGTCCAGCATGCAGAAACTATGTAAACATATACATAGGCAAGAAAAGGAAAATAAAAGGACAGAGCGTAAACCGGACCTTAGAATGGCCGGACTAATACGCTAGAGACAGAGAATGGTCAAAGGGAAAGACGAGGTCAAGGAAGCCAGAAAATACACAATACCATTTACACAAGCCAAGTCAGGGAAACCAGAATTCAGAATAACCAGGGAAAAGCCAAGATCAGGATACCAGGGAATCAGATTCACAAAGATAAAGCACTCTCAGGAAACCAGGAACAGGAAACCACGACAGGGCAAGAGACTGGGGTGAGCTAGGGATTTAAATATCCCTCTCTAAGGTCTGATTGGTCAGAGGGCGACCTCTGACCCCAAAACATGCGTGCGCGTTGACGTCGCGGTCAGCGCCATTTTGGATCCGGGCGCGACGGCCGGAGGATGCGGGGAAGCTTGTGCTGTCGGCGAGGCTGTGCCGGTCGGGCACAGCTGTGCCACGCGGCGGGCCGGCAGACGCGACAATGACCCTCTCCTTCTACCCAGACCTCTTGGGCGGGACACTGGCATGGAGGAGATCCATGAGCCCATTCATGGCTCTCCTGCGACTACACCAAATCCGATACCACTGGGGACCAGGACGCACCCTCCACATAGACAAGGGAGGCAGCAAACACATTGTCCACTGGGGCATTGGGACTACTTAACCTCCCCACAAACTCACTTGTTCCAGCGGCGCATACAGCAGGCTCCACACGCCCACTCGGAAGAAACGCAGCAACTGCTCCAGAGTTTGTGCTTCGGACACCTCTCGTGGATCCCTATGCCACAGCTACTACCTGAACCTGAACTTCACCCCACAGGAGTCACACCAGGGCTTTACCCTATCATACATATATACCACACAGATTTGTTGCTTTATTGACATAATCAGCGGTCTCTTTTCTACTATTCAATCTCACTGTTGCAATCTCTGCTCCCCAGTTACGACCCACCCCAGACAGATAGACCAACATACAGACCCAGAACGATCACCAGAGGTGGCTCTGACCCAGGCGCACACAACCAAAGTGTGCTGGCCTACCCTCCCGAACAACGCACCAAAAGAGAGCAGACTACCCTTTACCCCCCACAGATAGACACAGGCGGAACCCCCCCTCTGACGTGGGCCCCCCTTCCAGACTAAGGGGCAGCACCCGGCTGAGGATGCCCTAACACACAACCAGCTGGACGGACACGACCATAACACTTCGGAACACCCACACATTAAACAGAAGCACCCGCTTATCAGACCCACTGCCCACCGACTCAACCTCATAGACCACAACGGCGAACAGCCACCTCATGTACCTGGGCACGCCTGCACACGCGACCAAGACGCCCCCAACCCCCGTATACATATATACACACTTGTTCCACAGACTACAACACATGCACTTCTCCCTAACCAACGCAGAATGCTATTGTTATTACTTATATGTTTGCCTCTCGAAGCTGTATCTTCGTTCCTCATATATAACTAAAAATGTGCAGTTACACTCAATGCCACTGTTAATATTTGTGTAGCTCTACACTTGCACCTGACTGTTGTGGCAACGCAAGCATGCTGTTATATATGCATGAATAAAATAAAGAATTAAAAAAAAAAAAAAAAGTCGAGAAAAATACATTTGCCTCCCGGGAAGTGCATAGGATGTAGCAGACTAGCGGTAATACTTTTGGTGATAGTGGCGACTCTAAAAGGATATGGCACTGCTGCTGATGGTGAATTGGGGAACACAACCCTTCCATAGGTACATAGGTACAGCAAAGGTAAACAGAAATGTACAAAATGTGTGTTGTTAAGGGCTTACAATATATTTTAAGAGTTGAATGGTGCCATGACCAGGCTAGGGATGGGTGTGCTATGCAGATGCACACACGCAGGGGTCACAGAACTTGAAAAAACATTTTTATAAATTGGGGGCGGAGCGAAACCGGTAGCGTGGCGGGGCTTAACATGGCCCTCACCTGCAGCTGTTACTGCTGTACATCAAGGGGATGCTCCCTGCTTCCCCAACTAACAGATGAAAGGGAGGGACTTCAGTGAATCCACTCTTCCTCCAGCTCATACCGCCAGTAAGTGAGAGAGAGAGATATGTGTGTGTGTGTGTGTGTGTGTGTGTGACTGTCTGCATGTGACTGTATGCATGACTGTCTGGCTGCGACTGTGGTCAGGACAGGGGTTTTGTAAACGGGGGCAGACAAGGGTTTTACAAAGTTTACAAATGTGTGCAATACAGTGAAATAAATAAAAAAAAATGTAAAAAATTTTTGCAGGTGTTTTTTACATTCGGAGTGGGTGCCAAACACAGGATCCGCCCCTGGTGCCAAATGCTCTAGGTATGCCTCAGTGTTGATCAGCCCAAATTTGGCTGAAATGAAATTGAATGCATAAGCTGACTAGCATGTCATATAAGCCACTACTGAACAGAAATGTATGAGATATGATTAATTCCCACTGAAAACCATCAGGATTGACTGTCTACATGTGTTTTTGGTGAGAACTCAATGCAGGAGCTGCAAAATCTATGGAACTTCAAGGGTGAGTATCTTTTTTATGTATTTTTCATTTGTATGTATTTGTTGATTTGCATATTGATGAATACATTATCTTTACACAGTATCTATTGTTTATTGCTTTCTATTTAGATGCACGTTACCCATAGCTGCCAATTTTGGCTTCCTGAAAATCACTGTGTCAGTGCTCCCTGCAGGGTCGTAGTGACCTGAACATAGCGTGAGCACGTCTTATGAGGCACTCATGCTATGATTGTTGGGAACAGTTCCTGGTGTCCCCAAAAGTGGGACAGCAGGGAACTACGGCGGTACAGGACCCACAAAACGGTGCTGTCCCCTGAAATTGGAATGGTTGGGAGGCATGACAAGAAAATAGATCTCATGTAACATGTGTTTTGGGTTTGTTTGATTTATTTTATTTACTATTAGGTAATGGATTTGGAGAAAGGTTTGCACTGAGGCAACAACTCCTCTTGTTGCCAGGCAAGGAAGAATAAAGATCTCTCACCTATTTTCCCTAAAGTGCCAGGGTTGCTACTGCTGGTAGGCTAAATCTTGATTCTCTACAGTTAATCACCAAGAAATGAAGAAGCAACCAGGCCCCTTGAAACCTTGGCTTGATTTCAGTTGCCCCCTGCCTCTGCAGGAACCATGACAAGTGCCAATGACTTTTCAACCAATATGTCTAGTTGTACAAATGAATCACTCATGAAGGTTTAGGTGATATGTAGTTTAGTTCCCATATGCAGTTTCATTCATTAAAAACACATGAATCAAACTTACATGGAACATAGCAGAAGAGACATTTTTCATTTATCATTGTTGCCATCACTGCACATGTGTCGTGATATTCAAGGCAAAATAAAAAGTGATAGCAAAGCATATTAATGGACCTTAGAGTGACTGGGCATAATGTTAAGAGGGAGTTGGGATGTATCGGGAATATACTAAAAGACTTATTTCAGACCAAGAGGAGAACAAAAATAATAATTAATAAACAATGACAAAATATAAGCAAATTGGTACAAGTACAGGAACACTGGAATAACTCAAAACATCAGAAACAAGCCAGGAAAAGAAGAAATCCCGGTCAGTACATAGCCGAGGCTGGATACAGGAATCAAAACAGAATCAATAATGTAGGGTAATAACTGCTTGATCCAAGGATAAATCTGACTGCCATTCTGGGGTCAAGAAGGAATTTTTTTCCTAGCTTGTTGCAAAATTGTGCTTCAAACTGGGTTTTTTTGCCTTCTTTTGGATCAACAGCAAAAAACAAATGTGAGGAAGGCTGAACTTGATGGACGCAAGTCTCTTTTCAGCTATGTAACTATGCAACTATAAAATAGGGTCAGTAATGTAACCAGGACAGTTATGAGAAATCAAGATCAGGAACAGTTTAATGCCCTTAAGGGCTCTGAAACCACAAAAGGCCACTGGACCTTGTTAATCCAAGAGTATATATAGAACCAGGTCCTTGCGATTATTTAGCAACATTGACACATGCATCGAGCATTGGACAGGACACAAACCAATTACGATACAAAAAGGCGATAAGGTCATGGCTTGCATCATTTAGCTTTAGTTGTGTTCAGAATAATGCAAGTGCGACATGGTGAATACAATGCAGCATCCAGAATGACGGGGCCAGGTATCAGAAATTAATGTGGTTGTGTCTGTATGTAATTGATTACTTTTCCATTGTGGCGGCATTTAGTGGCTGAACTTCACTTGAATTAAGAGCCACAGGGATTTGATACGGCTGCATCATTTTTAGATCTATGATCTCTTTTTGACGGAGATGCAACCATATCGAAAACAGAACCAGAGACTGTGGCTGAATTGACACAGCCGCATCACCATGGCTATAATAATTAATAAACAATGACAAAATATAAGCAAATTGGTACAAGTACAGGAACACTGGAATAACTCAAAACATCAGAAACAAGCCAGGAAAAGAAGAAATCACGGTCAGTACATAGCCGAGGCTGGATACAGGAATCAAAACAGAATCAATGATGTAGGGTAATAACTGCTTGATCCAAGGATAAATCTGACTGCCATTCTGGGGTCAAGAAGGAATTTCTTTCCTAGCTTGTTGCAAAATTGTGCTTCAAACTGTTTTTTTTTTTGCCTTCTTTTGGATCAACAGCAAAAAACAAATGTGAGGAAGGCTGAACTTGATGGACGCAAGTCTCTTTTCAGCTATGTAACTATGTAACTATAAAATAGGGTCAGTAATGTAGCCAGGACAGTTATGAGAAATCAAGATCAGGAACAGTTTAATGCCCTTAAGGGCTCTGAAACCACAAAAGGCCACTGGACCATGTTAATCCAAGAGTATATATAGAACCAGGTCCTTGCATTTATTTAGCAACATTGACACATGCATCGAGCATTGGACAGGACACAAACCAATTACGATACAAAAAGGCGATAAGGTCATGGTTTGCATCATTTAGCGTTAGTTGTGTTCAGAATAATGCAAGTGCGACCTGGTGAATACAATGCAGCATCCAGAATGACGGGGCCAGGTATCAGAAATTAATGTGGTTGTGTCTGTATGTAATTGATTACTTTACCATTGTGGCGGCATTTAGTGGCTGAACTTCATTTAAATTAAGAGCCACAGGGATTTGATGCGGCTGCATCATTTTTAGATCTATGATCTCTTTTTGACGGAGATGCAACCATATCGAAAACAGAACCAGAGACTGTGGCTGAATTGACACAGCCGCATCACCATGGCTATTTGTCCTGACAATATAGCTGCATTATAAGCCCTCTTGAAGAGAGCTGTAGGACAGTAACTGCAAGTCAGCTAGATACTGCATCCACTACTTGTACATGCACACTACAGATCAGAATATGCACAACCATGGGGAGTCATAACGTGATGTCATACAACAAAGAGGAGAAGGGGTGCTTTTCACTACTTATCAATAGTGAACCTGTAATGAATCAAAGGGGAGACTAGGACCTGGAAGCACACTGTACCATACAATATGCAAGAGACACATGGAGTTCTAGCATGACTTTGAATGCATTGACTGAACAAGATATCACTAAAAATACATGTTTTATAAATACACAAGTAATAATAAAAATACTTGACAAATGTTTACAGACTTCAGAAAGTAATTGCTTTCTCCAGACAAGCGAACGAGTACCTGTTTTATGAACGGCCAATTCCTCTGATCCAAAATGTTTAGGAGCAAACCAAAAGATTTATCCACATTTGATTTCATTTGTACGGGTGAAACAAGGCTGCATGATATACAAAGCTCTGAAAGGATTACTATTTGTACTCTGATGCTCATTCACTGCACTAAAATAAAGCTCATTGAAATGGAAGCCAATTTCTTCAGCTCAGACACAGAATTCCAGCTTCTTTCCCCGTTTAAAATAATAGAGAGTAGGAGCTTAGAGGAGTCCATAGAGCTGTGAATGTTTGCGTTATGAAATGCCAGAGAACGTCTGGCTAGTGTAGTCTTGGGAGTATTTTCAGACAATTTCAGACTGTGTTTTCTATATATATATATAAACGATGGACCAATGTTTCAAGCAATCTGTCCTGATCATTTATGCGTGGAGACAGGGAAATAAATATTCAAGGCAAAGGGATGAAATCATTGCTTCTATGCATGCAATCACATGACTACTTTGAAATCTACTTAACAGGCAAATGAAAGCATATGAATATCAATGAACCTATGCACATTTAACCCCTTTGGAGCTTTATGCCAGTTCTAGCCAGTCATATAAAAAAGCTTTCAGGTCTAACCTTGCATCTAACATAGATTTCCTTTCAGATTTTTTACAATCTTGTCAGTACAGATCCAGTACCAAATAATGTAACACAGATTTACATATGGATGCACACAGAGGCCTCATTATTCTGTACATGTGCTAGTTAACATACACTAAATGGAAAAAAGTATTGGTATACACCTCTTAACTATTGAATTCAGGTGTTTCAATCAGACCTATTGCCACAGGTGTTGTGACGAGACCAATCTCCCACATTGCATTGGAGAAGCCTGGTTGCTCGCCTGCTGCCTTTGGACTATGGTCCCCATATTAAAAGACTTTGTTTCGCCTGCAGAAAAGCTTTATTCGTGATTTTCTGCCGGGTGTTCGGTAGATTCAATCTACCGAACAACCGCACGAATGAATAGACCACCTGGGAGCTGGAGTGTGCCGGCAATTAACCTCCCTGAAGCTGCGGTTAACCGCAGCTTAATTGACGAATGCTGGGTGGCCGCCATTCGTATCCCGAACACGAGGTCGCGGCCATTTTAAACATGCGAATGCACAGCGGTGTTCGGCGCTTAATTCATGGAACTAAAATCGGACACAGTTTTGCGTGAACACCGCTGAAGCCGCCGACCTCCCTTCTTGTTCGGTGAAAGTACACGAACGGCCGGTGTTCGGTAGTTTTACTTGTCTATGTTATACCCCAGATAGGAATCCCATGGAGCCCATTCGCATGAAACTGACTGTGTAAAGACTTTAGCTCCATGGCGATTAAACTGTATTCGTGTGGTCTGAGCGCCATTCGCTTAATAATGTGCGCTCAGACCTGAGCTATCTGGGGACATGTTAAATGTATAAGTTTATTGTAATGTGTCTTACATGGTGTATTTTAACAGTAATTCGTGTTTTAGTATCCCCATTGATTTGCCTTTGTCTTGGGAGATAATTGAATTACTTCTCAATTATCTCCAAGGCAGAGGGGAGGAAGCCAGGATGCATTGTGGGAATATAATGTGACTGTGTGTCCTATTTGTCAACTTGTCTGTCTTTTGTCACAGTTTCCCATTTGGTCCCCTAGGGGAGTGTCCACCAGGTGGGAGACCTGCATAAATACTGGGCAGGTAGCCCTCATTAAACAGACCACTGCTTGACCCTCAACACGGAGCCTTGTCTCGTCTTTGGGGGGATTTACTGAACACTGATAGAGACTGATTGCTAGGAGTGTAAGCCGCTTGGATGCTTTTCCTGTTCATCTGCTAGCAGTGACTCGTATGGTTCCTGTTCGTGTGTTTGGAGTGCTATATTGGATGCCGTTCGGGAGTTTGGAGCCTTCACTTATTGGCGGTTCATGTGTTTGGTGTTCTACAATAGCTGTGCCTGCATCTCTGGAAAGGGGGACGATCGCCTAAACAGTTTTTACCCCTTATGTGCAAAACGGTCCATTACAGGTGTTTAAAAGCAAGCACCTAGCCATGCAGTCTACATATATAAACATTGTAGTGAGATAGGATGCCTCCTTTAATTCAATTAAGTCAATTCATAACATGTCATCCCTGCCAGATGTACTGTTTGTATGTGTTACGTGTTTTACTTAATTCTGCGTGTTGGGCCACTGGTTCATCCTGACATTATGACAGATGAAGAGTTAAGTCAACACATGTAGGCTTGCGAAAGAAGGCTGGAAGACAATGATCACCGTATGGATCAATTCGCCCAGGCCTTTCAGACATTGTTGGCCAATACTGCTCACCTCCAACCGGAGGATCAACAACCTCTTAACCCTTAACCAAATCAAGTACCACTTTGAGGCCTCCCCCGGCTCCTTCCCTTCCGATAGATCCAAGATTGGTCATCTGATGAATCAATTGATAGGGAAGGCATTAACCTGGGCAAATCCTTTATGAGAGAGGAACAAGTCTATTGCGTATGATTATGCGGAATTCCTAGCTGAGTTCAAGCTAACTTTTGAGCCATTGGATAAGGAAAAGGATGTGTAAACAGCCCTCATGCGCATAAAACAGGGCAATCGCTCTGTTTCTTATTATGCAATTGAGTTTCGTACCCTTGCCTCAGAGGTGGACAAACAGTGGCCTTGTCACCACTTTCGCTGAAGGCTTGTCCGATACCATTCTAGATGTGGTTGCTGCCAGAGACTTGCCATACAAACTTAACGAGTGTATAACTTATATGATATAGATAGATAAAAGGCTAAGAAAAAGGGAACAGATCAGAAACAAACCTAGAAGAAACAGCATTTTACTCGCTCCCTGCTTCTCCAACCCTGTTGTTCACAAACCCCCTACAGTAGCTGCTGAACCTGAACCTATGCAGTTGGGAGTTATGAGGTTATCTGAAGCAGAGAGACAATTCAGGAGGAGTGAGGGTCTGTGTACGTATTGTGGCAAGAAGGGGCATATGAGGGTAAATTGCCAGATTAGTCCAGAAACTCTCGCACCTAAGTACCATTAGAGGACCAGCCTTAGGTGTTCTTCTTTCTGTTACCATTCTGTTACACAACCTTGAGGTAAATTGCAAAGCCCTATTAGACTCAGGAGCAGCAGAAAGCTTTATTGATGCACACTTTGTGTCCACACACAAAATACCTCTAAGGGAGAGGTCAACACCATTGGCCGTTGAAGCCATAGATGGTAGACCTCTTATGATTATCCAATAAATCTATTACCAGGTACTATACCCCCAAAAGGGAGAGTTTATACACTGTCTCCCATGGAAAGTAAAATCATGGAGGAATATATTCAGGATGTGTTAACTAAAGGTCATATACGCAGATCCTCTTCCCCAGCAGGGGCAGGGTTTTTTTGTATCTAAAAAAGAGGGTAATCTGCGTCCTTGTATTGATTACAGGGCGCTTAACAAAATCACCATAAGGAACGCTTACCCTATACCACTTATTTCAGAACTCTTTGACAGGTTAAAAGGGGCTAAGATATTTGCTAAACTGGATTTAAGGAGCTCTTACAATCTAGTTAGAATCAAGGAAGGACATATGGAAAACCGTGTTTAATACCCGTAATGGGCATTATGAATACCTAGTCATGCCTTTTGGGCTTTGTAATGCCCCCGCTGCTTTCCAGGATCTCATCAATGATGTATTGAGAGATTTTATTAATTCCTTTGTGTTAGTATATCTAAATGATATACTGATATACTCACCTGAGATAGACATTCACCATGCACGAGTTAAACAAGTTCTACAGACCTTACTCAATAATGGTCTGTATTATAAACTAGAAAAATATCTATTTGACCAGAAAGAGGTACAATTTCTTGGCTATACGATATCTGCCTCAGGACTCAAGATGGATCCCAAGAAACTAGAGGCGTTGTTGCAATGGCCTCTACCTCATGGTTTAACCCCTTAAGGACACATGACATGTGTGACATGTCAAGATTCCCTTTTATTCCAGAAGTTTGGTCCTTAAGTGGTTAAAGGCTATCCAAAGGTTCATCGGGTTTTCCAATTATTATCGTATATTTATTAAAAACTTTTCTATGATAATAGCCCCAATCACCAAATTGACATGTAAGACGGTTAAAGGTACATTATGGCCAAGAGAAGCCATTAAGGCCTTTGGACAACTCAAGGCTTCATTTGCGTCAGCCCCCATACTTGCTCATCCTGATCCCAGCAGATCTTTCATATTAGAAATGGATGCCTCTGAACAGGGGTTGGTGCTATACTGTCCCAGAGAGAAAGTCATGACAAACCGCTGCACACATGTGGCTTCCTTTCTAAAAAGCTATCCCCAGCGGAAAGAAATTATGACATAGGTAATAGAGAGCTATTGGCTACCACTTAAAGAGTGGAGACATCTTGTTGAAGGATCCAAAGACCCCCATATCCATCATAACCGATCATAAAAACCTGGAATATATAGGGGAGGCTAAAAGAATGTCATCCAGACAGGCTAGATGGTCTCTGTTTCTTTCTCGTTTCAATTATATCATCACTAATAGGCCTGGTTCTAGGAACATGCATTATCTAGGCTGATGCATTATCTAGACAGTATGACATGGAGGAGGAACAGGAGCAAGAGAACACGCCTATTATCCCTCCTGAATGTATTTTGGCTTCCACTGTCCTTTCTTTGTCCACACCTCTTCTTGGTGTCATAATTGCGGCTCAACCTGAGGCACCTAGCAAAAAACCTTCAGGTCTCCTGTTCGTTCCTGAAACTGAAAGAACAACAATTCTTGCTATGTTTCATAATAACGTTACAGCTGGTCATCCAGATACATGCAAAAACATTTCAGCGGTAACCAGAAAGTTCTGGTGGCCCTCTCTTAAGGTTGATGTTATCACTTATATCAATACTTGCCAGACTTGTGCTGTCTCTAAGGTTCCGCACAAATTGAAATGTGGGTTGTTACAACCACTGCCTGTGCCTCTCATTCTGTGGTCTCATATAGCCATGAACATCATTGTGGAGTTGTCTGTCTCAAAGGGTTATAACACTATACTCATGGTCATGGATCGATTCTCTAAAATGGCCCATTTTGTTCCGCTTAAAAAATTACCTTCCTCACAAGCCCTTACTCAGATTTTTATTAAGGAAAAGCATGGGATTCTTCAAAACATTGTTTCTGACAGAGGGTCTCAGCTCATTTCTCGATTCTGGAAATCTTTTTGTAAAGAATTGGATATTGACCTGTCATTTTCTTCATCTTATCATCCCCAAACTAATGGGGCTGCCGAAATGGCAAATTAGTCTCTGGAAGTATTTCTACATTGTTCCCAAGATAATTGGGAACCATTAGGTAAGGAAAAGGCCTCTTGCCCTGGGCAGAATTTGCCAGGAACAATGCTATGCATGACTCTTCCAAACTTAGTCCTCTTTATGTTGTATGTGGTCTCCACCCTACTGTATTACATTCTGTGTCCTCTGATACAGATATCCCCACTCTGGATGAGCATCTGACCTCTATGAAAAAAACATGGCATCTGGTTCATTTTTCCTTAGCTGGAGCTGCTTCCCATTTTTAACAACATGCTGATAAGAGACGTAGTGCTGCACCTTCTTATCAAATATGGGATAAGGCTTGGCTGTCCACTAGACACATTAGACACAGGGTACCCTCTATGAAATTCGCTCCTAGATACGTTGGTCCTTTCCGTGTTTCAGGTAGGATAAATCCGGTGTCTCGTGTCCTTGACCTCCCTGACAACCTTTGAATACCCCGTACGTTTCATGTTTCTTTATTAAAGCCACTTATCTGCAATAGATGCACTACTCCTTCCGCGCCTTCCCCCTCCCTTGGGGGATACGGGACAGGAAGAGTACGAAAGCCGTTCTGTTTTGGACTGTTTTGGACTCCAGGACACACGTAAAGTCACAGACCGGGATCACTGAGTGGTGAGGTACATGGTACGTAAAAGCGCCAACGTTCTCCTGATTCCATAGCGGAAGAGTTCCAAACATCGATTGGCATGAATATCAGCACAAAAACTGTGTGGCAGGAGCTTCATGGAATCGGTTTCCATGGCCAAGCAGCTGCATGCAAGCCTCACATTGCTAAGTAAATTGCCAAGCACTGGATCGAGTGGTATAAAGCATACTACCACTTAGCTCTGGAGCAGTGGAAACATGTTCTGTGGAGTAATGAGTATTATTTGTTTTTTTGTGTTTTCTCTTGAGGATCCTCGTTTGAATATTGAAGGCATGTATATACAAGATGAAAAAACAAAAGTACATATATGTGTATTTGAATACCACACTATAAGGGTATTGTACATCACGTTACTGATTTCCACCACTATGCGCAGTTTATCACCTATTGTTGTGTAACATACTGTATCTTTGCACAAGGTTCTGAAATTCCTTGTTTACTGCTGCCACCTATTGTACGCTATAGAGAGTGTCTATACTATTTTGTTATATACATTTGTATATCATATTGCTGCAAATTTATATATAATGTATGCAGATTTGGTCAATATGTTACAATGGCAGAGAAAAGGTGTCCAGGAGCACAGAGGTCATCCAAAACAGATTTCTATTGCAACAGAGTGACTCTGCTTTGGAAAATCTGTGTGTGCTTGGACATCTTTTTTCTCTGCCATATTGATGGGAAGAGTCCTATTATGTTTTACGCATGTGCAGTCCTACATCTGATGTTTTCACAATAGGTAACAATGGAGCTGTACTCATAAGAGTGCTGTGTTATTACAGTACTATAAATATTGAGATCTTTAACCCTGAATCTGCAAAATTCAGAAGTTTGAATGTGTGCTTTTCTTTAAGAGTTAGATATTTGTGAGTGTGTTTTACTTTAAAATCAAGTAATTCCTTGCATTGTTAATGTGTCGTGAATCTGTCCCTTTTTACTGCAACTATATATCTATAGGAATTGTTATTTCGGGCCCAACTGTTTCATCTGCTGTGTCCTTAACTACATCAAATGTTTAAAACTTTTCCAGATACCTGGTAACTACTCATGGCTTCCCTTCTGACTTTGTTCATGGATAACTCCTTAGAACTCTGCTGGATTTCCTGGTAATGAATATTGGCTGTGGATATTGGACCTGAAGTTCGGATCAACCCTTATAACACTGATTGCTTTCATAATAACTACTATTGGCTTATATAATCGGACTTGCATCACAGATTTCCCCGTATAACTCATCTGGAATTCCTGGTAAAGATATTTGGCTGTGTACATTGGCCTTGATTTTACAATTACACTTATTAAACTTCTAGATGTTATGAGAAATTATCTGTTGACTATTTCGGTAGAAAGAAGATTGCCCATCAAAGTAAGTTTTGGTTTCTTTATAAATGTAAACAGTTTGAAATAATCCAATAAAAAAATCGGACAGAATCCTACATCGCTGAAGGAGAGCAATGCACACGCTAACCCTCATGGACGCTAGAGATGCCATCACTACTATCACTCCCAAAGATTCCAAATTATCTAAATTGCAGGAAGTCTCTACACTAGAATGGAGAGTCACATAACATATGACTTCAGTATGCAGAGAGTTAACTAGTTTTAATGATCTGGTAAACACTATTTTTAATGCATTAAATAATTTGGTAAATTACTCTTTTGCTATTGCACAGTCCTCGGTTTTAAGGAAATCTCTTTTGCAACTTGTTCCACTTCAAATGGAGTTTATACTTGATTATTTCTAGCCCTCTGGACCAGTTTCCCACTCCCTAGCATGCAATGACACCCCCCACCCCAACACACACAAAAAAAACCATAAAACAACAAACACATACGCATAGATCATAGATATATCAGTGCTTAACCAAGGCACACAAAAACTCTTCCCAGAATTCCGCGGCACACCACAAGTAAAATAATTTAGCAACAGGGTCACCATGCACCAGCACACTTGCCAAAAGGTCACACTACCCCCCACATCACTTGCAAAAGGTTCAGACTGCCCCCACAGTCCTTGCCACAGTGTCACATTGCCCCCAAAGCAGTTGTATGTGTCATATTAACTCCACATTGCTGCAGAGCACTTGGCACAGTGGCAATTTAACAACACAAAAACTTGCCTGTTGCCAGTATCACTGTGCCCCAAAGAAAATGCCTCAGTCCGTTTTCCCATTAAAAAAATACCAAAGTCAGTTTCCCATTAAACATATGCCAAGCCAGGTGCCCATTAGAAAAATATTACATAGGAGGCGTGGCCTGACCAGGGAACGAGCTGGACGCATCTGTCTAAAGCTCCGATCCCAACACGCCGAAAACAGCTAACAACAGCGAAAATATTCTACTACTCCACAACAAATGGAGAAGAGGAACCCTAAAAACTACCCAGGAAGGGACCAGAGACCGGGATATCGGTGCTGGACATGATGCTTGCACAAAAGAGCGGGTCGTCGGACAGCCAAGATGGCGCCAGACGGGGCTCCAGTTCATGGCCTCCCTCACCTCGCACTGCAGCCACGGAGGGTCTCAAAATGGGAGGCACCTCGCAGATTCTATCTAGGCTGACGGAGGTGCAAAGCTTCCTGGCAGGAGAAATAGAGAGATCAACAGCAGTTTTGCAAGCTGAGATCTCCGCACTGGGCGCAAGAACCGCCAGGCTTGAAGACCGCATGGAGGGCACTGTCAAAGCCCACAATATGGCCGCCGCACATATCAATAAACTTACAGCTCGCATGGCAGAGGCTGAATTAGCATTGGAAAACATAGCCAACAGATCCAGAAGGAATAATTTCCTCCTGAGGGGCCTCCCTGAAAAAGATGACGAGGGACCTCTACAAACCCCTATCCTTTCCATATTTAAGCCATTACTACCAGACCTGCCAGCGGACCAGTGGCATATCGAAAGGGTGCATAGGGCCCTCCGCGCTAGACGGCCAGATTCCAATTTACCTAGGGACGTGATTATCAAGTTTCTACACTTCCAAACGAAAGAGGCCTTGATACAGCGGAGCAGAGAAGAGAAACTACAATACAAGGGATCAGACCTCCAACTATACCAGGACTTGGCGCCCAGCACTCTTCAGCGACGAAGGGATTGGAAGCCGATCACGGAAGCCCTGCGGAGAGCCTGGGGATACCCCTTTAAATTGCTGGCTTTCCGTGAGGGCAGAGTCCACATCCTCTCCCCTGGAGGGGACCCACACAGCTTCTTCCGAGCCGTGGGAACGGCGCCACCACAGGGTCTACCCAAATTGTTGGAATCCATGAAGGAATTGGAGACCTTACCGACAGAGTGGCAGAGAGCTGGAGATGGGAGATGAAGCCGACCGGACCGGGTACAGATTTATTACAACCAGGGCTCGAGGTAATGACTGAGAAATCTGGGACACGGGGGGTGTGTGATTGGACTACTTGGGTGGGAGACGGGATGAAGGGAAAGGAGTCCGGTCTCAGTTGTACCTGCAAACACACCAGAGGGAGCTGAGGCTTCGCCTTACCAAGAACAAACTATGCAAGCAATAGACTGGGACACAGGGATGATGGGGGGGAGTGTTGGGGGGGACCTTCGGTTTACCCTTTCATTTGCACCATGGGTGGCCGAGGAGTAGGTTGTGGGCCTAACCATATGGGGATAAATCAACAGCAGGGAGGAAGGAGACGGGAGGCCCGCGGGGATAGTGGGCCGGACTCCGCCTCGGCCACCTCAGGCCGCCACAGGCCTAAGCATAGAGGGGCGCCTACAACAAACCGAGGGCTGGTATAACAGAATAAGCCCCTGAGTCACTCAGGAGCCCAGATAGGTAGTAGGGGACTTCTACTGGACCCTGGGCCACCCTACCACCTGATTGTATAAGGTTCACAATTTGTCACACGAGGGGACACATGCACGAATATGCATATAGCGCACCGTAGGGGGGGATTCAGAGGCGAAAGGGGGGGCTGGGGGGAGCAGGTCTACAACACCTTTGTCAGTTGTATCAGGCAGGGAACAGAGATGGTCCCATTTGACACCCTAAGACAGAGGGGACATCTTACACCCGCCGACTTCTTTCAGTACTTACAAATCAAACGAAAATGTTCTTTGAAAACATATGTATGCAGAAAAACATGCCCAAAGGTTTAATAACACTCCTCCATGCCCATCTTTGCTCGGAAACCAGGAAATGGAGGAACCTCACTTACACGACCTAATGGGAGAGGGATCTTGGGGAGGAATTGGAAGGAATAGAATGGCAGGAAATATGGGAAATTATGTTACCCTGCAGGAGCAATCGGTAAAAATAATGCTCCGTTGGTATACCACCCCTGTCAAATTGTATCACATGAGGAACTCTTCCCGACCGATCTGTGCTGGAGGGGCTGTGGGATGAAAGGGACATATATTCATATGTGGTGGGCGTGTCTTGTTATTAGCAGATTCTGGACACAAATTAGAGACATAATGACCCAGGTCTTCTCCAGAGCCCAGGACCCAGATCCATGGCTATACTTACTAAGCAGACCCATAGACGGTGGACCAGAAGCGAGCAAAAACTCATACACAAAATCACTCTAGCAGCAAGGAGAGCAGTGGCAGCAGATTGGCCCAAACAGAGAGCTCCTTCTGTAACAGGGGTGATTAATAGAATTAAAGGATCACTATAGTGCCAGGAAAACATACGCGTTTTGCTGGCACTATAGTGCCCCGCCCGGCTCTGGGGAGAGGAAGGGGTTAAAATCTTTCCTCCTCCTTTCCTTCTTCCTAGCGACGTCATCGGCTGAATGCGCATGCGCGGCAGAAGCCGCGCGCGCATTCAGCCAGTCTCATAGGAAAGCATTTACAATGCTTTCCTATTGGCGCTGGCATCTTCTCACTGTGATTTTCACAGTGAGAAGCACGCAAACGCCTCTAGCGGCTGTCAATGAGACAGCCACTAGAGGCTGGATTAACCCTCAGTGTAAACATAGCAGTTTCTCTGAAAAAAAAGGGTTAATTCTAGCTGGACCAGGCACCCAGACCACTTCATTAAGCTGAAGTAGTCTGGGTGCCTATAGTGGTCCTTTAAAGAAGTTCACTTGATGGACGACCTGACGGCCAGGGGGAGGGGTACTCAGAAGACCTTCCAAAGAATATGGGAACCATGGGAAAGATGCCCCATGGGAACATAGAAAGTGACAGAACGTCCGCCTCACCCCCCTCCATCCCCCCTCCCTCTCTCCCCTCGGCCTTGTCTTCTTAAGTTTCCTACTCATCCTTTTTCTGTATATCTCCATTTTCTCCCCATACCTCATGGGGTAACCTGATAATATTTAATAACTAAAAACAAACCCGATAACTCTTCCCTGGAAATAAATTGACACCGCATACGAAACCTATGGAGTCTATGTATCTATGGGTCCACTGGGTTAGGCTTTAACAGGGATCTAGGCAACAAGCAGAGAACTGCGCCAGACTCAAGGACAGATGGGAGGCCTGCCTACTTTGATGTCAAACAACACTAGGAAGTGGCAGGAGTAGGGGAATCAAAAGATTACAGAAGGCACCTAAAAAAGGTCTGGAGGTGTGAGGTATACATACTGTTTTCATCTTGTTCTACTCGTGTTACAAAATAAAAACCAACATTGACTGGAGATCAATACGAAGTGAAAAAAACTGGTTTATAGAGAGCGCAAAAAAAGAATATGTATATCAATAAAATAGTGGATTTTCTAAGCAGGTGCTTCAAATTATGATTATCCACAAGAAAAAGTTAATACAAAGCTGCCGGATACACTAAAAACCTTCCCAAGTTTTAAAACATCATGTGTGACATAAATTGAAATAAAAACAGTATCAGCGCTTAGTTAATATACCCCTATTTTTTGTATATGGGTCAACAACAAAAATATATTAAATAAATTAAATAAAGAGTCCCAGTTTCAATCTTCATGGGGTGTTTTCAAATGTCCGCAGGGATTTGATAGTTGTAACAGTGATTGGTGTAAAAAGACTTTGTCTTTATATGTATCCAACCTTAAATCAAAAAGATACTGACATAGCGTGATACAGTTACAATACTTTATTTCCCATACGGTAATCCCCCCATAAGAGGAACTCTTACAATTAAAAGTGGTGAAACTTATTTCTAAGGTTCACAATAAAAACGTAGAAATGCAGAATATTGGCTGATGAATATAAAGTTACCGCCCCGTGGATGTTATTTCCAGACCGGTCCTGTGCACTCAGATCGATCCTCACTGAGAAGCCAACTAGCCAATCTTACTGCAATCTCTCCAAATTCAAAAATCCCGCCAGAAACACGATCTACGCGTTTCGCTCATTCAAATGAGCTTTCTCAAGATACAGTGCTCTGGGGGATTGTGATTACATATATATCTCTCTAGCAATTAAATAATTAAAAAACAAGAAATTCATCTGGTACATTAATATCTTCCATTTAACTATGTGTTCTCTGATCCTCACTATATTTTCAGACTCATAGCAGTGTATCATTATTTCGTTTTGATTGATACAAATATACACAGTTTCTAAACATCGTGAATGGTTAATCCTAACACACAATCAGAATCAACATATTCCTCTATAATTAGTGGAACAATTAAGTTCCAGTGTTTCATGCATTAAAAATGAAAAATAAAGCATTTTATATTTCATCCTTTTTTTTCTCAATTAAGACATAGTAAAAACGCTGGTGTTCTAAACAAAATTCCAAATATAGTAAATAATAAAACACTCCTATAAATATACATAATTGCAGCATGAATTATAAAACTTAAATTAACTTATAAACATCATGAGTAATTAGTTCTATTAGACAAATTAAACTCAAATGCATTCTCTATAGTTTATGTAACAGTTAGGTTCCCATCTTTTATACAGTTTGGAAAAATGATGAACAATTCATATTTCTCTACTTTTTCATCTATTCAAACGTGAGAAATATCAGTCATAAATTAGTCTACCTTAAATGAATAAGTAGTTAAATATATCAGGCTCTTTACATCAGCCGATCCTTTGTATCTAACAGAGCAATTAAGCTCCGATCTTTGGTGCAGTGAAAAAAAGACGATCTATTTTATCTACAGTTCCTATTTCACATTACCTCTTGTTTCCAAATGCTTTTAACAGCCATAGGAGATAACAGTTAAGATAATGCAGTCGTAAAAGAGAAATGTTTAAATCCCTTAAAGGCACAGACTTTCTTTCTATTCAATTTTATCAGCCCGTGTATTCTAAACTTTTTCACCAGGGATATCATACAAATTCCAGAATCTAATGAGAATAAATAACCAAATGTCAATAAAAGCTTTTAGAATAAAAAGAAAACTTATAAAAATATATATAATATATATATTATGAATCCTGTTAAAAAATCTCATTTCCATTCTCTATATCAGGTCATAAAATATGTGCTATTTCAAATTCAGCATTAAGCCCAAATGGAGTTAGGGTTTTTAAAGTATAAATCCAATAAGTTTCTCTATATATTAAACTTTTCACTAAATCCCCTCCCCTCCAAGGGACTTTAATTTTCTGGATTCCACAATAAGATAGGGATGCTGGGTTGCTGTTGTGGTATATCTTAAAATGTTCTGACAATGAATGTTTTTCAAATTTTCTGTTAATATTATACACGTGTTCTCCCAATCTTGTCTTAAGCATTCGTTTAGTTTGTCCCACATACTGTAAACCACAAGTGCAACTCAATAAATAAATGATTTGTTTGGAATTGCAAGTTATGCATTCCTTTATTTTATATTTTTTCTTGGTAGTTGTAGATGAATATTCTAGGGTGACCCCAAAAGGTGGACCTACTAATTTACATATTCTACAGGACCCACATTTAAAAAAACCTATATGAGAATTTAAAAAATGTTTCTCAGGAGACGGTCTTATGTGGCTATGTACTAATTTATCCTTTAACGTCGGTGCTCCCCTAAATATAATTTTAGGTTTTGGAGGTAGTATTGATGCCAATATTTGGTCTTGTTTCAACAAGTCCCAATTTTTGAGTACTGCCCTCTTGATATAGTTGGTCTGGGCATTAAAATTAAAGATGAGGGGACAAAAAAACGTTTCCTTATTCTCGTCCATCTTTTTCTCTCTCAGTGCTAAAATCTCCGTTCTAGTAATTTTGGAGACTTTCTCTGATGCCCTATCAAGTAAATCCGAGTCATACTTTTTGTCTAAAAATTGTCTTTTAACTTTTAATATTTGGTCCCTACACACTTCTTCCTCTGTACAATTCTTTTTGATTCTTAGAAATTGGCTGTAGGGAACATTTTGTAGCCAAGAAGGGAAATGACAGCTAGATGTCCAAATGAAGCTGTTTACATCAACAAGTTTGAAAAAGGTTTTAGATTTTAAAATCTCTTGTTCTACATATAAAGCTAAATCCAAAAATTCCACATGTTCTTGGCTGTAGGAATATGTGAAAGACAAGTTAAAATTATTATTATTGAGATGTGTTAAAAACTCCAAAAGTGCCGCCTCTGTACTCTCCCAGATAAAAAAGCAGTCATCTATATACCGTTTATATAGGACTAGGTTTGCTACCCAGCAGTGCCCTTGCCAGATAAACAGCTCCTCCCAATATGACATAAAAATGTTGGCATAGCTGGGTGCAAACCTAGTCCCCATGGCAGTTCCATTTATCTGTAAATAAATATCCTCCTTATACCAGAAAAAATTATGTTTCAGTATGAAATCCATACATTCTAGTAAAAATTCCACCTGTTCCATGTTAAAACTCTGATTCTCATACAGAATATGTCTCATAGCTTGTATCCCTAAATCATGTTGGATTACGGTGTATAATGAGGTTACATCACAGGTAACTAGCCATCGGTCTTTCTTCCACGTAATCCCCTGAAGTATTCTCAGGAGATCACTACTGTCTTTAAGATAAGATTTTGAGAGTTTGACAACTGGTTGTAACAGCACGTCTATATATTGTGAAAGATTTGCTGTTAGCGAATCTATCCCTGAAATAATAGGTCTTCCAGGGGGTTGTGTGATGCTCTTATGCACTTTGGGGAGGTAGTAAAATACAGGTTTTTTAACATGTATCACCGTAACAAAATCAAGTTCTTTTTTAGTTAAAATTCCCATATAGCTTCCCTTTTCTAATAATGTTAACAGGGATTTTCTAAACTCTACAGTTGGATCTTTATTAAGTCTTTTGTAGGTACTTTGATCATTCAAAATTCTATTACATTCGCCTCAAAAATTGGGACTTGTTGAAACAAGACCAAATATTGGCATCAATACTACCTCCAAAACCTAAAATTATATTTAGGGGAGCACCGACCCTCAAAAATTGGGACTTGTTGAAACAAGACCAAATATTGGCATCAATACTACCTCCAAAACCTAAAATTATATTTAGGGGAGCACCGACTCTCAAAAATTGGGACTTGTTGAAACAAGACCAAATATTGGCATCAATACTACCTCCAAAACCTAAAATTATATTTAGGGGAGCACCGACGCTCAAAAATTGGGACTTGTTGAAACAAGACCAAATATTGGCATCAATACTACCTCCAAAACCTAAAATTATATTTAGGGGAGCACCGACACTCAAAAATTGGGACTTGTTGAAACAAGACCAAATATTGGCATCAATACTACCTCCAAAACCTAAAATTATATTTAGGGGAGCACCGACGTTAAAGGACTCAAAAATTGGGACTTGTTGAAACAAGACCAAATATTGGCATCAATACTACCTCCAAAACCTAAAATTATATTTAGGGGAGCACCGACGTTAAAGGATAAATTAGTACATAGCCACATAAGACCGTCTCCTGAGAAAAATTTTTTAAATTCTCATATAGGTTTTTTTAAATGTGGGTCCTGTAGAATATGTAAATTAGTAGGTCCACCTTTTGGGGTCACCCTAGAATATTCATCTACAACTACCAAGAAAAAATATAAAATAAAGGAATGCATAACTTGCAATTCCAAACAAATCATTTATTTATTGAGTTGCACTTGTGGTTTACAGTATGTGGGACAAACTAAACGAATGCTTAAGACAAGATTGGGAGAACACGTGTATAATATTAACAGAAAATTTGAAAAACATTCATTGTCAGAACATTTTAAGATATACCACAACAGCAACCCAGCATCCCTATCTTATTGTGGAATCCAGAAAATTAAAGTCCCTTGGAGGGGAGGGGATTTAGTGAAAAGTTTAATATATAGAGAAACTTATTGGATTTATACTTTAAAAACCCTAACTCCATTTGGGCTTAATGCTGAATTTGAAATAGCACATATTTTATGACCTGATATAGAGAATGGAAATGAGATTTTTTAACAGGATTCATAATATATATATTATATATATTTTTATAAGTTTTCTTTTTATTCTAAAAGTTTTATTGACATTTGGTTATTTATTCTCATTAGATTCTGGAATTTGTATGATATCCCTGGTGAAAAAGTTTAGAATACACGGGCTGATAAAATTGAATAGAAAGAAAGTCTGTGCCTTTAAGGGATTTAAACATTTCTCTTTTACGACTGCATTATCTTAACTGTTATCTCCTATGGCTGTTAAAAGCATTTGGAAACAAGAGGTAATGTGAAATAGGAACTGTAGATAAAATAGATCGTCTTTTTTCACTGCACCAAAGATCGGAGCTTAATTGCTCTGTTAGATACAAAGGATCGGCTGATGTAAAGAGCCTGATATATTTAACTACTTATTCATTTAAGGTAGACTAATTTATGACTGATATTTCTCACGTTTGAATAGATGAAAAAGTAGAGAAATATGAATTGTTCATCATTTTTCCAAACTGTATAAAAGATGGGAACCTAACTGTTACATAAACTATAGAGAATGCATTTGAGTTTAATTTGTCTAATAGAACTAATTACTCATGATGTTTATAAGTTAATTTAAGTTTTATAATTCATGCTGCAATTATGTATATTTATAGGAGTGTTTTATTATTTACTATATTTGGAATTTTGTTTAGAACACCAGCGTTTTTACTATGTCTTAATTGAGAAAAAAAGGATGAAATATAAAATGCTTTATTTTTCATTTTTAATGCATGAAACACTGGAACTTAATTGTTCCACTAATTATAGAGGAATATGTTGATTCTGATTGTGTGTTAGGATTAACCATTCACGATGTTTAGAAACTGTGTATATTTGTATCAATCAAAATGAAATAATGATACACTGCTATGAGTCTGAAAATATAGTGAGGATCAGAGAACACATAGTTAAATGGAAGATATTAATGTACCAGATGAATTTCTTGTTTTTTAATTATTTAATTGCTAGAGAGATATATATGTAATCACAATCCCCCAGAGCACTGTATCTTGAGAAAGCTCATTTGAATGAGTGAAACGCGTAGATCGTGTTTCTGGCGGGATTTTTGAATTTGGAGAGATTGCAGTAAGATTGGCTAGTTGGCTTCTCAGTGAGGATCGATCTGAGTGCACAGGACCGGTCTGGAAATAACATCCACGGAGCGGTAACTTTATATTCATCAGCCAATATTCTGCATTTCTACGTTTTTATTGTGAACCTTAGAAATAAGTTTCACCACTTTTAATTGTAAGAGTTCCTCTTATGGGGGGATTACCGTATGGGAAATAAAGTATTGTAACTGTATCACGCTATGTCAGTATCTTTTTGATTTAAGGTTGGATACATATAAAGACAAAGTCTTTTTACACCAATCACTGTTACAACTATCAAATCCCTGCGGACATTTGAAAACACCCCATGAAGATTGAAACTGGGACTCTTTATTTAATTTATTTAATATATTTTTGTTGTTGACCCATATACAAAAAATAGGGGTATATTAACTAAGCGCTGATACTGTTTTTATTTCATTGACTGGAGATCGATGACTAGTTAGCGTATACAACCTTGTGATGTGATATATGTATTAATTGTTTGTATTCACATTGTATTCAACTGCACGGTTAATTACATTGAGCATGTCAGTTCATTATGTCAATGCTAAATAAATAATTGAAAAAAATAAATATTACAATCAGTGTGCCAAATAATAAATAATAAATTCCACAATAAACTTGGCAATGAATAAAAGCTACAGTAAATTTGCTCATTAATAAATAACACAGTTGGTGTACCCATTAATAAATATCACACTGATGCACAGAGACACACATTGACAAACTCAGACATGCAATGCAATATGTATTGGGTTGCATGTATTTCTGAGTATGTCTGCTATTGTCTACCTGAGTATATACTTGTGCTTAAATGTACATCTCTGTGACCATGTTTTAAGGAAATCTCTTTTGCAACTTGTTCCAGTTCAAATGGAGTTTATACTTGATTATTTCTTGCCCTCTGGACCACTTTCCCACTCCGTAGCATGCAATGACACCGTCCACCCCAACATGTGTATGTTTGCGTCTGGAGCTGTATGTGTGTGGAGGTGGGGTCTGCCTGTGGACTTTGTGCATTGTGTTTATGGTGATAAAGCATTGGGCAGTGAGTGTAACATTGTTGGGGGATGAGTGTGACATGGTTGGAGGAGGGATATTGACAGTGTGAGAGGAGGGAACTGTGAGAGGAGTGTGGGGGAGTTAATGTGAGTGTTGCAAGGTGAGCGAAGCGACAGGGTATGAGGGAGGGTGATTGTGTGTGGGGTGCCAGTGTGTGTGTGTGTGTGTGTGTGTGTGTGTGAGGTGACAATGTGTGACAAATACACAGACACTCAGGTGCATACACTAACACAAAAGCAGATACACAGTGATACACATACAGTTAAGCAGACACACACGTAAATACACTGACACACATGCAGATACATAGATAACACATAGAGATAAACAGACAAACACACACTGACATACATGTGGATACACACATACAGGTACATACACGGACACACATGCAGATACACAGACAAATACAGATACAGTTGTACAGAAACACACACTGACATACATGCAAAAACACAGACACAAATAGACACACAGATACACACACTGACACATATACAGACACACAGATACACATTCAGACAAACAGATGAACACACAGACACACAGATACACAGAGAAACAGATGCCCATAGAAACAGATTCACATACAGACACACAGATACTCATCCAGACACACATACAGACAGACAGACACACAGATACATATACATAAATACAAATACATCTATATTTTTAGCCACCTCCTGCTTCCTACCTTTTGGTTGCAGGAGGGTGACTTACCTGGGGTCCAGTGGATGGTTCAGGCTGTTAGGAGTCAGAGCTTCCAGCTTTACCACTCTGCCCCATCCTCTCCTTCAAGTCCTGCATGCTGCTCGATGTTAGCGCTCTCGTCATCACAAGGGCCCAGTCGAGCAGTTAAAGGGCTGCAGCGCTGACCATGCCTCTGAAGACACATTGCCATTAAGTGGCCCTAAGATTCTCTGGTATTTCTGCCTGTATGTTGCCTTTGGCAGGTTGCTGATCTATCTCTAGCTTGCAATCATTATGGTTTCCTGACACAGGGGACTCCAGGCACCATAATTGTTTCAATTAGTTTAAGTAGTTATAGTACCTAGATTAGAGTGTCCCTATAAAATATCAGCATCCCTCAAGTTAGGACACAGTTTGGTACATCTGCAAAGCAGTATCCAGGGCACTGAGTCTGTATGTGACAGCCTTTCCCCTCTATATGCAACACAATAGACCAGAATGTAAAAGCTACTATGTGTTAACAAACATTTACTATAAAGATGCCCTGTCTAAGTAAGAAGTGCAATACTCACTTTCATTGTTGGATTAGTTTGCATTGCTTCCTTTGAAGCATTTAATATATTATATAGCATATTTATTGTTCATAAATATAGAAAAAGATATTTCTTAGATCGCTTCTCCAGATGAAAAATCCCATTCAAGTTATATCAGATAAAATCCTTTTAAATATAAAAAGATTTGGTGCACAAATATGAAGAGCCTTCATAATAATTTGAGATTAGCACAAGCACAGAAACTGCAGTAACTTGCACAAACAGTTTTAATTAACCCTAACAGAATTGATTTTAATCAACAGGAATTACACACAAGAACATTAAGCAGCTGAGACTTTGGCCTCAGTCCCTAGACATGTAATCATCTTACATTACGGATGCTAGGTACTGTTCCTTATGTAAAGGTGCAGTAACTGAAAATAATGTTGTTTAAGAAACATAAAGGATATAATAATTGTATGCCAGAGTCCCAGGGATTATCAAGCAACTTCCTCAATCCTCCTTTTTGCTGCTCTACCTTTGGATGTCCTCATTTAATTGCACATACCGTATTAAGTCCTCATTCTTCTTAGTTCAGGATTGAAAAACGACAGTTCCCCCAAGGTGATTGCGGCCAGAGAATTTCAGGCATTGTAGTCTAACAACATCTAATAAAGGCTGATTTTAACAAACCTGATGTAGGGTAACCTATTGCAATATATACCCAAGGCCTGCACAGCCATTAGGCGAACTAGGCATTCGCTTAGGGCGCCATCCTGCAGGGGCACCCAACGTGATGTTTCCTGGTGGGCTGCTCCTGTCTTGGTGGAGTGCTTGGAGTCCTCAGTGAGCACTAGGAGCATTCGTCGGCGGAGGTACCCAACAAGGGTACAGGAAGCTCCGTTACACATACATTTGGCTATTAATGCTGGTTTGGGAGTAAAGGTGGTTAGGAACAGTTTTCCCATTTTCTTTCCTCCATCTGAAACATTTAGTGCTTTTTACACTTTCATTATTATCATTGCTCAGATAGTATTGCCATATTGACATGTTTGTGCAGGAAACTTATGACTTTTTAAAATTTTGTTAAACCTAACCTCCAAGTGCTATCTGGCAGTAGGTGAAGTTCATGACCTCCTTATGTGAAATCAGTTAATTAATCACAGCTGAGATCTCCAAATAACATGGCTGATATTTCAATCATGGCTGGGATTTCCAAAGCAATTAATAATCACAGCCAAGATCTTAAAGTGACTTCACACCAAAAGTTCACAAATTCCACATACTGCCAGACAGCATTTTCAAGTCCTACGTGTTCTGCAAAATAACAGAAATCTGGTAAACCTACACACAATATGTACCCTGTGTGACTTGAGCCCTATGACCAGTTATTGACCAAACAAAGACTTTTTAAAATATAAATTTTAAATGTATTTATTTATAAATCATGCCATTTTAATTTAACCCCTTAAGGACACAGCTTCAGAAGCTTGACTTACGCTTAATGACACAAGCAATTTTTGCATTTTCTTGCTGTTTGCGTTCAACTGCAATTTGCATCTCTCTCATTTATTGCACCGACACATATTATATACTGTTTTTTAAAGGACAGAAAGGGCTTTAATTTGATATAACATATATATATATAAATGCTTACTTATTATAAAAAAAATACAGAAAAATGCAAAAAAAATGAAAAATATTGTTTTTTTTACAGTTTTTGCAATAATAATGTGTGCATAATTAGTGCAGGTTAAGGAAAGTAATTAAAAATAAATTTATTTATTTGTTCTGATTTACAGAATATATAATGTGTCTGGGATTTTAAGTTTTTTTTGGTAGTTACAGGTCACAAAGCACAAGGAGTAAAATAAACTTTTAATGTGGAGCGATTTTAGAATTTGGTATGTTTGTCTTGTAAGCTTAATAGCCATAAAAGAAAACAAAATTGCCACACAAAAGTATATATTTATATAAAGTAGACATCACGGGCTATTTACCTAAGGTTGTTTTGACACTTTCTACGTAGCCATTTCACCGCCAACCTCTGCTAAATATTGGAGTAAAATTGTGTTCTTTTTGGTTTTTGGCACACAAACTTATAACAGAGAAATTCTCGTGTATATTTTGTAAAGTTGGTGTGTGCTATTCCTGTACAAAGTTTTATTTTGTGTTCAGTTACATCTGCTGAGTAAAATGACACCCCATTGTATGTCTTTTGCACTATTTCGTGAAGTTACAGTGCCATACAGGATACCTGTCCTTTACAGTATTCACAGTAGAATTTTGAGAGATGGATTTAATGAGCCAGCTTCCATTTTGGGGTATTATAACAGTTTGACTGTTCCAAAAACCCCCCACAAAGGCCTACCATTTGTAAAAGTAGACACTCCAGGGTATCTTATAAGGTGCATATTGTGCCTTAACATGCCCCCATTTTTTCACCAATATATGCCAAAGTATGTGGTAAAAAATAATTTTGTGCATTTTTTACATACGGATTGCATTTTTGCTGGGCGTTTTGTATATTTCATATGTGCCACTAAGTTCAAACCCCCCAAATTATGCTCAGCTAAGTCTTCTGAGTAAAATGACACCCCATATGAATGTCTTTGGCACTATTTCGTGAAGCTACAGTGCCATATAGGAGACCTGTCCTTTACAGTATTCACAGTAGAATTTTGAGAGATGGATTTAATGAGCCTTAGCTTCCATTTGGGGTATTATAACAGTTTGACTGTTCAAAAACCCCCCACAAAGGCCTACCATTTGTAAAAGTAGACACTCCAGGGTATCTCATAAGGTGCATATTGTGCCTTAACATGCCCCCATTTTTTCACCAATATATGCCAAAGTATGTGGTAAAAAATAATTTTGTGCATTTTTTACATACGGATTGCATTTTTGCTGGGCGTTTTGTATATTTCATATGTGCCACTAAGTTCAAACCCCCAAATTATGCTCAGCTAAGTCTTCTGAGTAAAATGACACCCCATATGAATGTCTTTGGCACTATTTCGTGAAGCTACAGTGCCATATAGGAGACCAAGCCATATCCGTTTTTACCAAACTTTGAATTTTGACGCTGGGCCTATGTGCAATTTCCAAGCATCTTCGCAGGTTTTAAATTCAAACTACCCCACAAAGGCCTACCATTTCTTAAAGTAGACACCCCAGGGTGTTTCAAAAGGTATAGTTTGAACCTTAGCGTGGGATCATTTTTCCGCTAGCTTGTACCAGATGTAGTGGTAATAAGCGTTTTTTCTGCCTTTTTGACATACAAAGTGAGTTTGCACAGTATATTTTGCAAACCTTATGTGTGCTACGACTGTATAATACTTCATATGTTGCTCAGCTATGTCGGCTGAGTACAGCAATACCCCCGTATGTACCTTTGCCAGGTATGTGTGGACATCGGAGGGGCACATTTGGGACACAGCCATTCCAGTTTTTTTCAAACTTTGAATTTTTATGCTGTGCCTATGTCCCATTTTAGAGTATTTTACCAGGCTATATAATCCAAATTCCCCATAAAGCCATACCATTTCTTAAAGAAGACATCCCAGGGTATTTCAAAAGGCATATTTTGAACCTTAGCGTGGGATCATTTTTCCGCTAGCTTGTACCAAGTGTAGTGGTAATAAGCATTTTTTCTGCCTTTTTGACATACAAAGTGAGTTTGCGCAGCATATTTTGCAAACCTTATGTGTGCTATGACTGTATAATACTTCATATGTTGCTCAGCTATGTCGGCTGAGTACAGCAATACCCCCGTATGTACCTTTGCCAGGTATATGTGGATGTTGAAGGGGCGCATTTGAGACGCAGCCATTCAGTTTTTTTCTAACTTTGAAGTTTTACGCTGTGTCCATGTTCCAATTTGGAGTAGTTTAGACGGTTGGTTATTGAAACTTCCCCACAAACACATACTATTTATTAAAGAATACACCCTGGGGTAATTCAAAAGGCATATTTTGAACCTTGGCGTGGGATAATTTTTTCTCTAGTTTGCTCCAGGTGTAGTGGTAATGAGCGTTTTTAAAATGTATTTTTTTACTTTTTATAACTTTTTTACTTTTAAAAACTAGTTTTTAAACTTTTGTTTTGCTTATAAATTTTTTTTAAACTTTCCTAAACTTTCTTAAAACTTTTTTACAGATTTAACATTTTTCTAAGCTTTTTTTTTTACCGTTAACCCCTAACTAGCAGTACGCAGCAGTAACAGTAAATTCCCCATTTTCCCATAACTCCCACCCACCCCAGCTAGCAAAATATATAGTTATAAAATATTTAAATTAATTAATTAAATAAATTGAACCCCTGAGGGTTAAAAAAATAAATAAAAGTTAATCCTCAGGGGTTAAAAAAAATTAGATCACAGTATAATACTGTGATCTCTATTTGATCGCTGTAGGCAGTGATCGACTGGCAGGGAAGGGGTTAATTTTTATTTGGACTAGGTAAAGTGTGTTTTTTTTGTTTTTTTTACTTAAATGTTATTAAAACATTTTTTTAAGCTTAATTTTTAACTTTTTAAAGTTTCTTTTAAAACTTTTTTTAACGTTAACCCCTAGTTAGCCTAACGCCAAATCCCCCAATTCCCCACTAACTTCCACCTACCCCAGCTAGCTAAATATATAATTAAAAAATAATTTAATTAATTAATTTAATTAATTTAACCCCTGAGGGTTAAAAAAAAAAAAATTAACCCTCAGGGGTTAAAAAAAAAAATCAGATCATAGTAAAATGTAATCCCTGCCAATTGATCACTGTAGTCAGTGATCAATTGGCAGGGAAGGGGTTAATTTTTTATTAAAATGGGTAAGGGGGGGGGGACTTTAAATAAACTTTATTTTTTTTTACAGCAGGGGGCAGGATCAGCACTGATCCGGCTCCCTGCACTTCACACAGAACCCGGAAGTGCAGGGAGCCGGTAGGTGAGTATAGAGAGCACATGTGCTCGCTCAGACTTGCGGTCAGAGCGAGCACATGTGCTGGGCAGACTGACCGGGTGCTCCCGGTATGCCTCTAATGCAGAGGCATACCGGGAGCACCATTAACCCCGCGATCGCCGCGATAGCGGCGATCCGGGGTTAATTTTACCGCGTGACGGACGAGGTCCGTCACCCGTCGTTAAGGGTCTCCCCTCTGTGACGGACCTCGTCCGTCACCCGTCCTGAAGGGGTTAATAATCTGAGTTAGTATCAGGATACAAGGTACGTATTTGCAACTCACTGTGTACTCATTGAGAAAAAAAAAAAAACAGCTCTTGTATTAAAGAAAAAAAATGACTCTGTAGGCACCCAGACCACTTCAGCTCAGTGTCACTGTCCCCATTAGTCCTGCAATGTAAATCATTGCAGTTTTAGAGAAACTGCAATGATTATATTGCAGGACTAAGACTGCCTCTAGTGGCTGTAAATCAAACAACCACTAGAGGCACATCCAGGCGGCTAGGCGACATTTGGTTGCCTGACACTGGACATCCTCACACTCTGCATGAATGCATCTATCATCAGCTGTGCATCCCCTGTTGAATGTCGTTGGAGGAGGTGGAGCGTCGATCCAGCTCCGAGTGACATCGGTGCTGGAATCTGGTGAGTATGCAAAGTTTTTTTTTTAACCCTTTCTGTTCTGGGATGGGGGCCGTGAGGAAGGGGATGAGGGGAACTATAGTGTAAGGCAGCGTTTACCAATTGGTGTTCCGTAGAACCCCAGGGTTCCGTGAGAACAAAATTGGGGTTCCATGGCACTTTACCCATCCGTTGGTCCCAGAACTTAGGGCCATCCGATCAGTATCGATAAAGACTTAGAGCGCTGAGAGGAATTGAGATAGGCAGCAGCGGGGAGTAAACTGCTGCCGACCTGGCACACCAGCCTCAGTCTGCTGTATAGCAGTGTGTATAGGTGCCAATGTGTGTATCTCTGTCAGTGTATATATCTGAGTGTGTGTTTGTATGTGTCAGTGTGTTTACCTATGTGCCAGTGTGTATGTATATCTGTGTGTGTATTGGTATGTCAGTGTGTGTATCTGTGTGCCAGTGTGTATTTGTGTGTCAGTATATCTGTCAGTGTGTATGTGCCAGTGTGTATCTGTGCATTGGTGTATCTGTTAGTGTGTGTATCTGTGTGACAGCTTGTGTATCTGTCAGCGTGGGTGTATGTGCCAGTTTGTATATGAGTATATATGTATCTGTGTGCCAGTGTATTTGTCCATGTGTATATCTGAGTGTGTATGTGCCAGTGTATGTGTATCTGTGTGTGTGTGTGTGTTTGTGTGCCAGTGTACATCTGTGTTTGTATGTGTATATGTACATCTCTGTGTGTATATGTGTTAGTGTGTATATGGCTGTGAGTATGTGCCGGTGTGTTTTTGTTTGTTAATGTGTATGTATATCTGTGTAAGTATGTATGTGGCAGTGCATGTGCAGACATCCCAGCAATCAAACACCAACACAACACACTACTGCAAACACAAACAAGACATACAAAGACACCACTGAACTGCAACTCTAAAACTATAGACAAACACTCAAACACCAAACACTACACACAAATGTACATCCACGTTTAAAATACAACAGTACATCCAAACACACCCCTGTATGCTAATGTAAACATTACATATAAACACATCCCTGTATTAAAATCCTAAAATTATATACAAATTATATACAAACACCAACTCTACACACAAAAGCACACCTGCTCCTAAGTACTACAATCTTTTTACTATCTGTAGAAATGTGTGTCTATATAGCAAAAAAATGTACCAAAAAAATAAAACAGTATGCTCAACTAATTAAAAGGTTTATGCTACGGCGCAAAAATAATCTACTATATCAAAGGGTCCCACTGGAAAAATAAATTTGGAAACCCTGGTGCAAGAAATACAATTTTGTATCCTTACACTATAGAATCCCTTTAAACGTGTGGTTCTCAGGAATATCTTCCAAGAAGATAAATTGCCATAAAAATGTTGTTCTAAAAAGAAACAAAGGATACAATTTCTGTATCTACAATGCTATAGTGTACATCTAGATCCTGTCAAAGTGGCACTGTCATGTTTTTTTCTTTTGTTTACATTCCTTATTTTTAATGCTTATGCCGTCCATGCACCATTTTTTTTTCAATGTCTTGTTTTTATTGAAGGTTTTTTTTTTTTAAAGAAAAAGTAGATAACACATCAGTTCAAATTGTACAGTACATGGATATGATACATTTTTACATCATCTTGTGGGAGTTACAAGTCTATGCAACAGTGTTTGCAGGAGTCTCTGCAATTGCCAACAGTTGAGCATACAGTGCAGTGGTGACATACATATTACACATGCAAACAACAACCTTAATGTTATGAGATGAATACAAATGCTTTGCATCGGACAGCAAAATACTTGTACAGTTGGGGAATTTCAATCATTCCAAGCACCCAATTGGTGGTTCAGTTATTGTCACTTCGCTCGGCAAAGTAGATACATGGTAGGAAAGTTGCAGTATCGTCTCCCACACATTTTGTAACACTACGACTGGTACTCCACTTGCAATAAGATAATCAGCAAGAAACTGAACCCCAGTTCATAGTGGAAGAAAGAAAGGAGGAAAGTAAGGGTAGGGGTAAGTAGGTTTCTCAGGGTTCCCATAACTGGCAGCTCAAGTTCCATATACTTATAATTCTCACAGTGCTAATCATCCATCCAAGTCAGTTGCGATAAAATCCGAAGTAACATACATACATCATAACCTCTGTACAACTTGGTCCCCCATCGCCTTTTTTGTTTGTTTGTTTTTTTATACTTGAGAACTATTGGGAGAAGAACTAGGAGTTATACACTATTGACCAATCCTTCCAATATTTTTAATGCCTATGGTTATATAGAAGTATATGAATAATCATTATTCAGTGTGGATCTGTGTGAAGAGTTGGTATTATATGTAGGAGGTAGTATTCAGGCCTAAATGGGATTGGTCTATGTGCTAATTTGCTTATGATGGCCTGCACTGGTTGTCAGTACACCTTTAATTTTTGACAATCCCAGAATATATGGGAGGAGGATCCAACCTTCTCGTGGCACCTCCAACATATATCTGATGTAGAGGTGTAGAAGGTTGCCAGTTTCTGTGGTACAAGGTACCATCTCATCATAATCTTGCAACAAGCTTCCCAGAGATAGAGGCTGCTATCCGTAAAGCCCGAAGCCAGTATTTTTGGTTAATATCTATCTCCAATTCCCTCTCCCACTGCAACATATATGGTAGTTTCTCAGGAATGCGTTCTAGCACACGGATAACGTTTTGCTTGTGTTTTTTTTGTCGATGCAGACTAGAAGGAAGGGTGTTGCTCGCAGGGGCGGACTCGCCTTTACTTGGTTCACCATTATGATGTGTTTAATTCGTAGGTAGGTGAAGATTTCTCTGGGTAGGGGTTTAAATTCTAGCTGCAGCTCTGGAAAGGGTTTAATACTTTGGGCATTACACAAGAAGCCTACGGTACCATCATTTCCCACAGTCCAATTCTGTAGTTGAATATCTGGGGACAGTTGCGTCGGTGTTTGTATTGGGACCACTGTGAGATGACTATTGTGATCCAATAAGGGCTGAGCCCATTGTTTCCAGATCTGTAACAGAAATCTTGTGCTGGGTAAACACTGGTTTAATATGATTAAATAAGGCTGTGAGATGTGGCAGTAAGGCGGGAGCTAGTTTAACATAGTAATATGTGGATAATCTGTCAGGTCCTGGGGCTTTGTGTTTGTGCGTGGTAGGATGACATTGTGAACTTTCTCTTCTGTGAACGGTGTATCTAAACTGCTTGCTTGTTGTGGCGTGAGTGTGGGAAGATCTATCTCGTTTAGGGTAATCTTTTAAGTTATATTGGCTGTTGTAAAAGAGGGCTAGTTTGTTTACTATATTCGTCGGGCTATACAGTATGACTTCTTTGAAAGAATTAATATATGGTATTTTCGTCCGTAAGTATCTGGTTTTGAGTTTGTTTGCTAACATTTTGCTGGCTTTATTACCTTGCATATAGTGGCGGAGTTTAAGGGCTTGCATTTGATTTTCTACTTTTTACAGTGAGATGGCATGTAATTCATGTTGTGTTTGTGCAATGTTGTGCATATACATTAAATGGTTGGGGGAAAAGTACATGTAATCTTTTTCCGTTGGAAATGTCGTGCGTCATGTGTCGTATACGTTGTGTACTTGTAATAGGCTACTGTTTAAGGCCGCTGTGTGAGTGGGGTGTAGGTTGTGTGCCCGTTTTATTTCAAGATCCGGGTCAAGCGTACAATTAAAATCTCCACAGACTATTACATGTACTTGTCCTAATAAGTTTGTTTTTTTGTGAGATTTATGTAAGAAGGATAGTTGGGCTTCGTTAGGAGCCAATAACAAGTCTTTAGTCAACGGGGATCCCTGCAATGTTCCAACCAGAAGCATTAATCTACCCAGTTCATCTACATATTTGGTCTGAAGCTGAAAATCTCAATACTTATGAAAAAATACAGAGACTCCTTTGATTTTAGTTGGTGAGTATGCGTGGTATGCCTGGGGAGATTTTTTGGTGAATTCTGCGGGAGGGTTATAAATACAAAAGTGGGTCTCTTGAAGGCATACAACTGCCGCTTGTGATTTGTGCATTTCTTGTACTTCTATGCACCGTTTTTGCGGGTTGTTTAGCCCCTTAACATTAAGAGACCATATTTTACATGGGGTAGCCATTCTCGGTGGGGATCGTATTATTATTATTATGATATTTATATAGCGCCATCAAATTCCACAGCTCTTTACAATGGGTGAACGAACAGACATGTAGTTGTAACCAGACAAGTTGGACACACAGGAACAGAAGGGTTGAGGGCCCTGCTCAATGAGCTTACATGCTAGAGGGAGTGGGGTAAAATGACACAAAAAGGTAAGGATAGTATTAGACTAGTGACAGTTGCAGAAGAGGAATCAGTCAGGAGCCATTAACAGTTTAATTGATAATTGATCATATTATCAATTGTGGGCTTCACTCTTAAACAATCCCATCCAGGAGTGCTCGCGTTACCTTCCCTTGATTGGTTGCCATTTGGGAAGTCTTGTGTACCTGCCGTTATAAAATATTTATCGGGGCCCCAAATAGGCCTATTGCATACCCTGTGTCTAGGAAGCTCAACCACAACCACTGCCCCTATGCCTGTAGTGTTGCAACTAGAGGGAACCCTGGGAGGAGGAGATAGCTCAGAAAGAGAAAAAAGAAAGAAAAGGATTAACCATAACCAAGAATGCAGCATTAACATAGGTATATACATTTTCACTTTGCCCTGGTAGCAAAGATTTCGGCCAGGGGGAGGCGAGGATAACCATCCTACCCATCAATGTGGTCTTGGGGTGCATGCCCATATGATAAATCATTGTAAATTTTGTGGCTAAAGATTGACCTCATGTGTATTTACTGGTGTTTGTGGAACTGCAACTAGCAGTGCTAAATTTTTTATTATTTTTTTTGTAACTATGTAGAAGAGTTCTGTTTTTGTAATTTTTATTTTTTTATTTTCGTTTTATGTGTCGTGTCTTAGATGCTGTCAATTATAACCTGAACGGTCATCCCTCCATGGGGGTTACAGTAGCGTGACAATATCCTTAACTAAACTAGCGTACTGGATCTGGCCATCGCCAAGTGATTTCTAACACCTTATAGCAGATCCTGTTGCTGTGTAAACCTAGGCACGAATAGAGGCAAGTTGCTAGTTGGTATGTGTGCCTTAGAGAAAAACTAGTAGGTTTTGCCTCTCGTAGTGTCAATCAGTGGGGTTTGTGCTCTAGGGATTACGGGTGTGGGGCGGCCCGGTCATGGGTGGTGTCATTGCCATTGCCTTAGCATTAACTAACCAAGCCTTATAAATATATAATATTTCTGTCATTAACATTTGATCAATTTATATATTTTCCACTTTGTTTTTTTATTTTTTTTTACGTTTTAAAAGCGTTATAGCCGTCAAAGAGAAAAAAAAATGGAAATAGTGTAAACAGACTAGTCACCAGTTCCAATTAACTGATAAAGCCATAACCATGCCCAATTGTACTTGGTACACTAAGAGGACAATCAGGAAGCAAAATACGTATCACCGCTATGGACACAGGATCATCTAGCCCAGATGGTGAGCAGGGGATCGAGATGGTGATCCAGCGGTTCGCCATTCTTGTGGGAATTTCTTGGGAGAGTTCCTCTCTGTTGTTGCAGTATCCGACGCAGGAAACAAACCCTGTTCTTTTATCCTTGCTACACCTACTTCAGGCTCCAGGATTGCCACCGATCTACCTTTGAACCACACCAGCAGTTTGGTAGGATATCCCCAGCGATACAGAATTTAGTTGTTGCGCAGAGTCTTTGTGATTGTGATGAATTCCCTTCTGCTGGACATTGTGGAGGCTGACAGATCCGCAAAGATGTTGACCTTATGGTAAGGTTCAGGAAGGACCGCCAGTTTCCTCGCTGCGCTGAGGAGAAGGTCTTTTGATTTGAAGTAGTGGAACCTCACTATAATGTCTCTGGGAGTGTTGGCCGTAAATCATGGTGGTTGCAGCAAACGATGCAGGAGGTCCAACTCCCACATCGCATCTTCCAGGCCTTACGCGATCCTCTAGGTCGGCCATTTTGTGTTTTAAGCCGCATGGTCGTCTTCTATATTCTGCAGCCTCTCGACTACTTCATTATGTGCCTCACAAAACTCTTCCGTTTTGTTTTCTAGGTTGCTCGTCCTCCTGCCTAACTCAGCTATGTATTTGCGCAGATCGGCAGACAGTTGTTTAAAGTCCGCTTGCCATGTGGCTCGTAGTTCTTGCAGCATAGTGCAAAGGCTTCTTTCTGCGAGTGGGGTTTCCTCTTGGGAAGGGAGGGTGGAATCTGAGTCCGGAGTCCCCTCTGATATGGGTGATTGCGCATCAGCACCGTCGCTATCTTGGATTTGCGGCTGGCGGTCTTTTTTGGTTGCACGCACCGGATTGGTAAGTTTAAGTTGTTTTGTCGGTGCCACCTGTTTCAGCAGGGCTTACGCCAGCAGGTGCTCGTTTTTGCTTTCAATAGCGGACCTTTTTCCTTGCTGTAGGCTTGATTGGGTGATTGCGCATCAGCATCATCGCTATCTTGGATTTGCGGCTGGCGGTCTTTTTTTGGTTGCACGCACCGGATTGGTAAATTTAAGTTGTTTTGTCGGTGCCACCTGTTTCAGCAGGGCTTACGCCAGCAGGTGCTCGTTTTTGCTTTCAATAGCGGACCTTTTTCCTTGCTGTAGGCTTGATTGGGTGATTGCGCATCAGCATCATCGCTATCTTGGATTTGCGGCTGGCGGTCTTTTTTTGGTTGCACGCACCGGATCGGTAAGTTTAAGTTGTTTTGTCGGTGCCACCTGTTTCAGCAGGGCTTACGCCAGCAGGTGCTCGTTTTTGCTTTCGATAGCGGACCTTTTTCCGTGCTGTAGGCTTACTGGAGTCGGGAGCTCTCTGAATTCATGGCAGTTCTCACTTTAGTGAATAATCCTGAGAATTCTAGTGCATCCAGAACTGAATTGCAAAATTTAAAGGGACTCTCCAGTGCCAGGGAAACAAACCCGTTTTCCTGGCACAGCAGAATCCTGCAGTGCCTCCCACCCACCCACCATCCCATGTTGCTTACCTGAATCCAGCGCTGATGCCCCTTCTTACTCACTTATAGCAAGGGTAGCCAAATGGAAGATGCATTAATGTTGTAAAACTACAACTCCATTTGTTTATTAACACTTAGCTCTATATATTTATTACATATATATATGAATATATAAAATATATTTCACAAAATGCACCTTTACGTTATTGCTCAAAATTCGATACAATCTACAACTAGCATCTTATATAGCACATTAGTTTATGTTAGTACACTGATCTAGAGGGCGATTTAGGAACATTCCACATTAGCTCAGTACATTGACAGGCAAACAAGAAAAGATGCTTTTACCATTTCGAACTACGAATTCCATAGCTAGCTTGCGAGTCCAAGGTTACCGAGAATCACGGGTAATGTAGTTCATATGCCGGCGTCCATGTTGGAAACTGCGGGGTTCTATAGAGAATGCACGAGCGCCATCTTGAGTTAGTTTGACGGCATTTTTTTTATTACACAGGCAGGAAATGGAAATTGACGCCCGTCATGGATGTGGCAGACCACCCGGCGTCATATCGACGGCATCACGTTTAAATCGATTTTTTTTTTTTTTTTTAAAGTTATGACAACTCTAAAGCAATGGGCTCTAGTGTATGTAATAGTAATACTTGTTTAATAAGGCGGAAATGGAATCTGATATTTCCCCCTATCCAACTGCTTGCTTTGTGGTAATATTGTCAGTGGAGAGCCGGATCGCTAACATTTAAAAGTTGTTAAAGAATCTTATTTTAAAAGGTGTTAGTCGAAAACGAAGAGAAGATGTCATATAGGCTATAAAACGGCATCTCTCATAGCTGGTTCCATAGTGTAGTGGTTATCACGTCTGCTTTACACGCAGAAGGTCCTGGGTTCGAGCCCCAGTGGAACCACTTTTTTTTTTTGTTTTTTCTTCTTAATTTTTTTATTTTTGCTTCAATTTATTTTTAAAAATAAATTAATTTAGTTGTTCTGATTTACAGAATATATAATGTGTCTGGGATTTAAAGTTTTTTTTGGTAGTTACAGGTCACAAAGAACAAGGAGTAAAATAAACTTTTAATGTGGAGCGATTTTAGAATTTGGTATGTTTGTGTTGTAAGCTTAATAGCCATAAAAGAAAACAAAATTGCAACACAAAAGTATATTTTTATATAAAGTAGACATCACAGGCTATTTACCTAAGGTTGTTTTGACACTTTCTACATAGCCATTTCACAGCCAACCTCTGATAAATATTGGAGTAAAATTGTGTTTTTTTTGGTTTTTGGCACACAAACTTATAACAAAGAAATTTTCATGTGTATTTTGTAAAGTTGGTGTGTGCTATTCCTGTACAAAGTTTTATTTTGTGTTCAGTTACATCTGCTGAGTAAAATGACACCCCCATTGTATGTCTTTGGCACTATTTCGTGACGTTACAGTGCCATAGAGGAGGCCTGTTCTTTTCAGTATTCACAGTAGAATTTTGAGAGACGGATTTAATGAGCCTATGCTTCCATTTGGGGTATTATAACAGTTTGACTGTTCAAAAAAGCCCACAAAGGCCTACCATTTGTAAAAGTAGACACTCCAGGGTATCTCATAAGGTGCATATTGTGCCTTAACATGCCCCCATTTTTTCACCAATATATGCCAAAGTATGTGGTAAAAAATAATTTTGTGCGTTTTTACACATGGATTGCATTTTTGCTGGGCATTTTGTATATTTCACATGTGCCACTAAGTTCAAACCCCCTAAATTATGCTCAGCTAAGTCTTCTGAGTAAAAAGACACCCCCAATGAATGTCTTTGGCACTATTTCGTGAAGCTACAGTGCCATATAGGAGACCAAGCCATATCAGTTTTTACCGAACTTTGAATTTTGACGCTGGGCCTATGTGCAATTTCCAAGCATCTTAGCAGGGTTTAAATTCAAACTACCCCACAAAGGCCTACCATTTCTTAAAGTAGACACCCCAGGGTATTTCAAAAGGTATATTTTGAACCTTAGCATGGGATAATTTTTCCGCTAGCTTGTACCAAGTGTAGTGATAATAAGTGTTTTTTCTGCCTTTTTGACACACAAAGTGAGTTTGCAAAGTATATTTTGCAAACCTTATGTGTGCTACCAGTGTATAATACTTCATATGTTGCTCAGCTATGTCAGCTGAGTACAGCAATACCCCCGTATGTACCTTTGCCAGGTATATGTGGACATCGGAGGGGCACATTTGGGACACAGCCATTGCAGTTTTTTTCAAACTTTACATTTTTACGCTGTGCCTATGTACCATTATAGAGTATTTTACCAGGCTATATAATCCAAATACCCCATAAAGCCATACCATTTCTTAAAGAAGACATCCCAGGGTATTTCAAAAGGTATATTTTGAACCTTAACGTGGGATCATTTTTCCGCTAGCTTGTACCAAGTGTAGTGGTAATGTTTTTTCTGCCTTTTTGACACACAAAGTGAGTTTGCACAGTATATTTTGCAAACCTTATGTGTGCTACGACTGTATAATACTTCATATGTTGCTCAGCTATGTCGTCTGAGTACAGCAATACCACCATATGTACCTTTGCCAGGTAAATGTGGATGTTTAAGGGGCACATTTGAGACGCAGCCATTTAGTTTTTTTCTAACTTTGAAGCTTTGATGGTTGGTTATTGAAACTTCCCCACAAACACATACTATTTATTAAAGAATACACCCTGGGGTAATTCAAAAGGCATATTCCTGGCCATTCATGGCAGCATCACTAATGGGTTAGCTCCGCCCCTAACAGAGACAGGACAGGAAACAATTAATCAATTATAACCAGACTGTAGGTATAAAAGATCCCTCCTCCCTCCAACCCACAGTCTTTTTTTCTGTCCTTAGCAGGACAAACAGGAATTATATCCTATACTAAATTTTCTTTTGAGGCCACCTTCCCATGTTCAGCCTCTCTTTATCTGAAGAACTTAGTAATCAGCCTGCAAAAACAGGACTAACTGAGTTAAGGTACATTTTAGTATATGTACCTCTTCATGGAAAACAGGGCTGTTTTTAAATAAGTCTACAATGATGTGGGGTCGGTGTATCCTTAAAAATTCCCCTTTAAGCATCAATAACCCCCTCAGAGATTGTGGCAGAAAATAGAAGCTGGGCAAGTGACTGAAAAATCATTGGTCTTACCCTAAACTCATGGTAGAATAGATACAGTGTTTTTTTGTTCTTCTGTTGTGCCTTGTATTTCTCATGTTGGAGGCTTGCAGAGTTCTCTGCTTGCTTGTTTTCACCGGCTGGGTAATACTTCTGGGTTCGGAGGGCGGGGCATGCGCAGTAGCATCGACGTTGTGGAATTTCTAAAGCGATATCGCGCCAAAATTTTTTAAAATGGGAATCCTATAAAAGAACGCTCTGGGGAGGTTTGAATGTTCTGGATGAAGTTTGGAACAGTTTTTGGTGTGTTTAAGGCTGCACTAGACTGAAATCTTGATACATAAGGTAATTTGTTTTTTCTTTTTCTTTTTTTATTCTGGTATTCTACTGTTTAGTTATAATTGAAATGAATAGGACAACAAAAATATTTTTTTGTTTAAAATAGATAGCTTCTCACTCTGCCTCAAGATCTGTATCTAGAAAACATAGGTGAGCCTCATATACGTTTATACTTTAAAGGGGGGGGGGGGGTTAAAGAGTGCCACTATGGGATAAAAAATATATTATTGTTAAAATGGCTTTTTTTACAGCCCAAGTAATCTAAAAGAGGAATCACCAAGAAAGCATAAAGAAAAAACAAAAATGTGTGTTAACTGCAATCAAAATGCACCCAGTGGAAGAAACTTATGTCAAGATTGTCTGACAGAAGCCGCTGAGGGAAGGAAGTCTCCACAAACAGAACTGAAAAAAATGGATTACAGAGGCAATTGCAGAAGGGTTTAAATCCACAAGCAATATGTCCTCATCTAAACGCTTGAGAAGAGAAGAAATTTCCTCTGAGTCAAGTGATAATGTGGAGATGGAAGATATGTCGGACGAAGAGGAAGGTGAAGTTAACTATGCCTCCAGAAATCTGGATTCGAAATCGGTTGATAAACTGATCAACATAATAAGAGAGACCCTGAGATTCCCAGAAGAAGAATCTGGAATAAAGGAATCTGATAGATATTTTGAGGATTTGAGAGCTAATAGACCTACCTTTCCGGTACACTCTACAATCAAAGAGATAATTTCCCAAGAATGGCAGAAACCTGAGAGAAAAGCGACTTTGAAGAACAAAGCATTCAGATTATATCCGTATTCTAAAGAAGATTGCAAAACCTGGAATGCTGTCCCCAAGATTGATGCTGCAGTTATACATATGGCAAAAAAGACAGCCCTGGGGGGCGTGGCCTGACCACTGATGGAGTGAGATGCACTTAACCCGAGCTCCTAGGCCCCAACCTGTGAAGCCCAGTTCCACCAGCGTCCAGAACCTATTAAACCGCAACAAAATGGGGAAAAACAAACGCCTAACAGGTGCAGGACAGCCCGGTGCGGCCCTGATGAGATTACAGTTTGACCCGATGGACGAATTCCTCTCCGGGCCGCATGGCCTCCATGACACCGCAGACACGTCGGCTCCCGGGATCCAGTATAGCGGACTCGACCCGAGGCATAGCCACACTGGGTGCCCTCTCCCAAATGTCCATGTATATTGCCGCGATATCTGCAAGCATGCTGACCCGCAGGGACAAAACGGAAATGGTGGCAGAATTGAGGGCCATTTTCAGGGAGGAGATTGCCGCAGTGCGCACCGACCATACACGAAACCCGGATGAGGACCCGGAAGGCAGGGGCATTCACTGCCCCCCCCAACATATTAAACTTCGCATCTGGACAACTACACCCATGCCATACAGGGAGGGAGCTGATGGAAAAGGGACAGTACAGACCACCACATCCCTAGGTGACACCACTACCGTAAGTGGCACTACAGAACCCCTCTGTGACAGACCCACATTGTACATAGAACCGGGGTCCCTCGTGTGGGAACTCTATCCCCGACGCAGGAACATCTGCACCCGGTACAGGGTCGACGTCGCCCCCGAAGGGTCGGGTAGACCCTACACTAGACCACTCTTCACCGACTTCCCCACACCTACTGACGTCCCACACCCCCACACGTGCCGCGGCGGGGCGCCACCTCGACGCGGTGATGGCGAACAGTCAGGGATTCGTCCCGGCCCGGCTGACATATTGGTCCAACAATGTTCAGGGGCTTAACGCACCTGAAAAACGATCGCATCTACTAAGGCAGCTGTGGGCCGCTAAAGCATTCGTAGCGTTCCTGCAGGAGACACACCTCAGGGGGGAGACTCTCCCAAATTAGAGAATCGGCGATTCCCGCAAGGATTTTACGCGAATCACCAAGACGCCAAAAAAGCAGGAGTGGCCATACTCTTCACTCAAGCGACACCTTTCTATCATGTAGCATCTCAGGTGGATGCCCACGGCAGATATCTCTTTCTAAAAGGCATCATAACGGACCACACCTACACTTTCGCGTACCTATATGGCCCAAACAGGGGGCAACACACTTTCCTATCCAGGACGCTGGCCAAACTAGAGAAATTACGAGAGGGCCTTTTGGTCATGGCCGGAGACCTAAATATACCATTGGACCCGCGCTTAGACACCTCTAGGGGTCGGACCGCGATCCCGGCGCACTGCATCCGAGTAGCACAGCGATCCCTACACAAATTGGGATTAGTCGACTGCTGGAGGGCATGCAACCCGGAGGAGCGGGACTACACCCACTACTCAGCAGCCCACGCACACTATAGCCGCATAGACTACATCTTCCTGGCGCATTTTTAAACCTATTACAAGGATCCCAAATAGGCATAATGGACCACGCGGATCACGCACCGGTGCTGACCCATACAAACTCCCCGTTATACAAGCCAAAGGTAGTGAAAGCTAAACGAATCCTTGCTAGACGATCTGGAACTCACGAAGACAACAGCCCTCACCCTGACCGACTATTTCAATACTAATGACAACCCAGACACGACCCCCCCCTAACACTCTGGGAGGCACATAAATGCATCGTTAGGGGCCACTTCATTGCAGTCAGTACCAGACGCAAAAGAGACCGAACGGCCCGCATTTCGAGCCTGACAACACGAATCGCCGAACTAGAGGGGACTCACAAGCAGACTCTAGATGAAGCCATATATCTCAGACTTACAGAGGGACGTAGGGAATTGAAAACCATACTATCGCAGGGGCTGCTGCACACAGCGAGGAAGGCCTCTAGGTACTACTATGAACATTCTAATAAAAGTGTCAGGCTACTGGCAAAGATGCTCCAAGAGAAACGTAGGGCGCAACATGTTCACAAAATACGCACAGGCAAGGGAGACATCACACGACTCCCGAATGGCATACTGACTGCGTTCCAAGAATACTATGCGGCGCTATATGACCAGACGCAATGCCGGACGGAATTGGAGGGAAGACACCACCTGGAACGGATCGCCGCCTATCTACATAGCCATGTCACCCGTCAGCTTACCCCAGAACAGGAAGCCAACCTGGAACTACCTCTAAAAATCGAAGAACTGGCAGGAACATTGAAATCTACCAAAGCCCACAGGGCACCGGGCCCAGACGGTCTGCCCGCCTCCTATCTACGCACCTTCAAGGACATTCTCCTACCCCGACTTTTATCAGGCATAAACTCTATACGGGAAGGAGGCCAATACCACGAAGACACTCTAAAGGCGACAGTCACGATCATACCAAAGGAAGGCAAAGACCCAACGAATTGTGCCAGCTATCGGCCAATCTCACTGTTAAACGCGGATCTCAAACTTTTCGCTAAAGCACTCAGGATGGCCAGGACTAGTGATGCACCGAACGGTTCGCTGGCGAATAGTTCCTGGCGAACATAGCATGTTTGCGTTCGCCACGGCGGGCGAACATATGCGCGGTTCGATCCGCCCCCTATTCGTCATCATTGAGTAAACTTTGACCCTGTACCTCACAGTCAGCAGACACATTCCAGCCAATTAGCAGTACACCCTCCCTAGCAGACCCTCCCACCTACTGGAAGGCATCCATTTTACATTCATTCTCAAGCTGCATGCTTAGTGAGAGGAGGGAAAGTGTAGCTGCTGTTGATTAGATAGGGAAATGCATAGCTAGGTTAGGGTATACAGTGTCCACTACAGCCCTGAAGGACTCATCTGATCTATGCTGTAAGGACAGCACCCCAAAAAGCCCTTTTTAGGGCTAGAACATCAGTCTGCTTTTTTTTTTTTGTGTAAATGCAGTTGCCTGCCTGCCTGCCAGCTTCTGTGTCAGGCTCACAGTGGATTCTGTGCCCAGTGCCACCACTCACTCACTGGTGTCACAATAGCTTGCATTTAAAAAAATAAAAACATTTTCACTATAATAGATTGAATATCAGTTAGTTGTCTGCCCGCTTCTGTGTCAGGCTCACAGTGGATACTGTGCCCAGTGCCACCACTCACTCACTGGTGTCACAATAGCTTGCATTTAAAAACAAAAAACTTTTTTCACTGTTATAGATTGAATAGCAGTTAGTTGTCTCAAAGCGGGTGTGTCAGGCTCACAGTGGATACTGTGCCAGTTCACAGTGCCACTCATATCTGGTATCATAATAGCTTGCATTTAAAACAAAAAACTTTTTTCACTGTTATAGATTGAATATCAGTTAGTTGTCTCAAAGCGGGTGTGTCAGGCTCACAGTGGATACTGTGCCCATTGCCACCACTCACTCACTGGTGTCACAATAGCTTGCATTTAAAAACAAAAACTTTTTTCACTGTTATAGATTGAATAGCAGTTAGTTGTCTCAAAGCGGGTGTGTCAGCCCTACAGCGTGTACTCTGCCAGTTCACAGTGCCACTCATATCTGGTGTCACAATAGCTTGCATTTAAAAACAAAAAACTTTTTTCACTGTTATAGATTGAATAGCAGTTAGTTGTCTCAAAGCGGGTGTGTCAGCCCTACAGCGTGTACTCTGCCCTCTGCCAGTTCACAGTGCACTCATATCTGGTGTCACAGTAGCTTGCATTTAAAAACAAAAAACTTTTTTCACTGTTATAGATTGAATAGCAGTTAGTTGTCTCAAAGCGGGTGTGTCAGCCCTACAGCGTGTACTCTGCCAACCTCTGCCAGTTCACAGTGCCACTCATATCTGGTGTCACAGTAGCTTGCACGCATAGTACCACTAATCTAAAAAAAAATGACAGGCAGAGGCAGGCCACCCCGCAGGGGCCGTCATGGTCGTGGTGCTGTGATTCCCTTTTGCCCTAGAATAATGCCCAGTTTTCAGAGGCCAGGTACCCTGAACTTGAAAAGTTCTGAGGACATAGTTGACTGGCTAACACAGGACACCCAATCTTCTACAGCTTCCGCTCAGAACCTTGACGCAACATTCTCCTCCAGCTTAGCTTCGGGCACCTCTCAAGATACCACTCACCCGCCTGCCGCCACCACCAACACTAGCACCACAGCCGCTTCACTTGGTATGTCAGAGGAGTTATTTACACATCCGTTTGAAGAAATGAGTGATGCGCAACCATTATTGACAGAGGATGTAGATAACAGGGATATGTCTCAATCAGGCAGCATTACACATGCACTGTGTGATGATGATGATGTTGTACCCGCTGCTGCTTCCTTTGCTGAGTTGTCAGATACAAGTGAAGTGGTTGATGATGACGATGCGTCCATGGATGTCACGTGGGTGCCCGCTCGGCAAGAAGAAGAACAGGGGAAAGTTCAGATGGGGAGACAGAGAGGAGGAGGAGACGAGTTGGAAGCAGGGGGAGGTCGTCGCAAGGAGCTAGTGGCACAGTCAGACAGCATGCATCGACACCCGGGGTCAGCCCGACAGCACGCCAATCAACGCATGCTGTGTCCACCACCAGAATGCCGTCATTGCAGAGCTCAGCAGTGTGGAATTTTTTTTGTGTGTCTGCCTCTGACAACAGCGATGCCATTTGCAACCTGTGCCAAAAGAAACTGAGTCGTGGGAAGTCCAACACCCACCTAGGTACAACTGCTTTGCGTAGGCACATGATCTCACATCACAAACGCCTATGGGATCAACACATGAGTACAAGCAGCACACAAACTCAAAGCCGCCATCCTCCTCCTGGTCCAGCATCTTCAGCCACGTCAACCACTGCTGTCCTCCTTGCCCCCTCTCAACCATCCGCCACTCCGTCTCTCGCCTTGAGCAGTTCCTGCTCATCTGCCCACAGTCAGGTGTCTGTCAAGGACATGTTTGAGAGTAAGAAGCCAATGTCAGAAAGTCACCCCCTTGCCCGGCGTCTGACAGCTGGCTTGTCTGTACTATTAGCCCGCCAGCTTTTACCATACAAGCTGGTGGAGTCTGAGGCGTTCAAAACATTTGTAGCTATTGGAACACCGCAGTGGAAGGTACCCGGACGAAATTTCTTTTCACAAAAGGCAATCCCCAACCTGTACTCGATTGTGCAAAAGGAAGTAATGGCATGTCTGGCACACAGTGTTGGGGCAAGGGTCCATCTGACCACTGATACCTGGTCTGCAAAGCATGGTCAGGGCAGGTATATCACCTACACTGCGCATTGGGCAAACCTGCTGACGGCTGCCAAGCATGGAATGCGTGGCTCTGCAGAGGAGTTGGTGACACCGCCACGACTTGCAGGCAGGCCTGCTGCCACCTCCTCTACTCCTCTACTCCATAACCTCCTCGGCTGAGTCCTCTTCTGCTGCTGCGTCTTGCTCCACATCAACGGCACCCCCCCAGCTCCCCAGGTACTATTCCACATCCCGGATACGGCAGTGTCACGCCGTCTTGGGTTTGACTTGCTTGAAAGCAGAGAGTCACACCGCACAAGCACTCCTGTCCGCCCTGAACACACAGGTGGAAAAGTGGCTGACTGCGCAGCAACTGGAGATCGGCAAAGTGGTTTGTGACAACGGAACAAATTTGTTGGCGGCATTGAAGTTGGGCAAGTTGACACATGTGCCGTGCATGGCACATGTGTGTAATCTGATCGTACAACGCTTTGTGCATAAGTACACAGGCTTACAGGACGTCCTGAAGCAGGCCAGGAAGGTGTGTGGCCATTTCAGGCGTTCCTACACGGCCATGGCGCACTTTGCCGATATCCAGTGGCGAAACAACATGCCAGTGAGGCGCTTGATTTGCGACAGCCCGACACGTTGGAATTCAACACTCCTAATGTTCGACCGCCTGCTCCAACAAGAAAAAGCCGTTAATGAATATTTGTATGACCGGGGTGCTAGGACAGCCTCTGGGGAGCTGGGAATTTTTTTGCCACGTTACTGGACGCTCATGCGCAATGCCTGTAGGCTCATGCGTCCTTTTGAGGAGGTGACAAACCTAGTCAGTCGCACTGAAGGCACCATCAGCGACATCATACCATTTGTTTTCTTCCCGGATCAGGCCGTAGATGAGCGTGAAGAGGAAGAGTTGTGGTCACCATCACCACCAGAACCAGCCTTATCAGCATCGCTTGCTGGACCTGCGGCAATGCTGGAAGAGGATTGTGAGGAAGAGGAGTCAGAGGAGGAATGTGGCTTTGAGGAGGAGGAGGAAGACCAACCACAACAGGCATCCCAGGGTGCTCGTTGTCACCTATCTGGTACCCGTGGTGTTGTACGTGGCTGGGGGGAAGAACATACCTTCATTGAGATCACTGAGGAGGAGGAACGGGAAATGAGTAGCTCGGCATCCAACCTTGTGCAAATGGGGTCTTTCATGCTGTCGTGCCTGTTGAGGGACCCTCGTATAAAAAGGCTGAAGGAGAACGACCTGTACTGGGTGTCCACGCTACTAGACCCCCGGTATAAGCAGAAAGTGGCTGAAATGTTACCAAATTACAACAAGTCGGAAAGGATGCCTCATTTGCAAAATAAATTTTAAAAAGTATGCTTTACACAGCGTATAAGGATGATGTCACAGCACAACGGGAATCTAACAGGGGAAGAGGTGAAAGTAATCCTCCTCCTCCCACGACCACGCCGGCAAGGACAGGACGCTTTACAGACGTGTTGTTGATGAAGGACATGCTGAGCTTTTTAAGTCCTACGAATCGCCACAGCCCTTCGGGATCCACCCTCAGAGAACGACTCGACCGACAGGTAGCAGACTACCTCGCCTTAACTGCAGATATCGACACTCTGAGGAGCGATGAACCCCTTGACTACTGGGTGTGCAGGCTTGACCTGTGGCCTGAGCTATCCCAATTTGCGATAGAACTTCTGGCCTGCCCCGCTTCAAGTGTCCTGTCAGTGCAGCAGGAGGTATTGTCACTGAGAAGAGAAGTCGCCTAGGTCAAAAAAGTCTAGATTACCTCACCTTTATTAAGATAAATGAGGGATGGATCCCGACGGGACTGACAGTGGGCGATACATCCGACTAAAAAAGGCCTGATGAGATGAGCTGCCTTGGGCTCAAAATGGTCCACACGCTGCTGTATTTTAGCTCTGAATGCCGGTTGACTTGCGTGACTTATCCGCCACCAACTAGGGTTCAAGATGCAATGTTTTAGGGCAGTGCTCCCCAACCTTTTTATCGCCGCGGACCGGTAAATGTTTGATCCACGTACTGGTCCGCGGCCCGGGGGCTGGGGAACACTGTTTTAGGGCACTTTCTGCCTGGGAAACAAACATCAATTCTTCTGGCCGCTGCTGTTACAGCAGCGGCTGCAACAATACCTAATTTTTCAGGCATGTGTACATGCCTAATTTTTCGGGCCTCTGGTGCTGCACTGTAGTTTCAAAAACCAAACCAAAAAAAAGGCACATAACAGGGATTAAACTGATAAGAATAATACTACTTAACACACCTTATAATAACGCAGAGAGAGGAGTCTGAAGAAGAGGAGTCAGAGGAGGAAGGTGGCTTTGAGGAGGTGGAAGACCAAACACAGCAGGCGTCCCAGGGGGCTTGTTGTCACCTTTCGGGGACCCTTGGTGTTGTACATGGCTGGGTGGAGGCAGAGACCTTCAATGACATCAGTGAGGACATGGAACGGGACATGGCTAGCTTGGTATCCAACCTTGTGCAAATGGGGAGTTTGCGGTTGTGCAAATGGACTGTTTGCGGTTGTTTGTGGTGCGTTAAATGGGGAGTTTGGTCTGTCACTGTGAAGTGGGCATAACCCTTACACTACCTGATCGATACAACATCATACAGTAGGTCCCCCCCCTCATTATTTTTATGGCCCCCACCCACCGCTCATGGGTGGGGGCGGGCGGGAGAACAGTAGGTCCACCCCCCCATTGAGATTTATGGCCCCCACCCACCGTGCAGGGGTGGGGGCAAGGGGGGAGGACAGTAGGTCCCCCCTTATCCTTATTTACTGAATATTCCCCTGTATAACAATGTTTGGCATTTAGTGAATATTCCCTATTCTGCTCTGTGTCAGTGTGTATCAGGGATCATTAGGATAGGTGTCAATCCATATCTGCCAAGTGGCCCTATGTAGGGGGAACAGTCCCTATTCTGCTCTGTGTCAGTGTGTATCAGGGATCCTTAGGACAGGTGTCAATCCATATCTGCCAAGTGACCCTATGTAGGGGGAATAGTCTCTATTCTGCTCTGTGTCAGTGTGTATCATGGTCACTGAGGACAGGTGTCAATCCATATCTGCCAAGTGACCCTATGTAGGGGGAACAGTCCCTATTCTGCTCTGTATGAGTGTGTATCAGGGGTCCTTAGGACAGGTGTCAATCCATATCTGCCAAGTGACCCTATGTAGGGGGAACAGTCTCTATTCTGCTCTGTGTCAGTGTGTATCATGATCTCTGAGGACAGGTGTCAATCCATATCTGCCAAGTGACCCTATGTAGGGGGAACAGTCTCTATTCTGCTCTGTGTCAGTGTGTACCATGGTCTCTGAGGACAGGTGTCAATCCATATCTGCCAAGTGACCCTATGTAGGGGGAATAGTCTCTATTCTGCTCTGTGTCAGTGTGTATCAGGGGCTTTGAGGACAGGTGTCAATCCATATCTTCCAAGTGACCCTATGTAGGGGGAACAGTCTCTATTCTGCTCTGTGTCAGTGTGTATCATGGTCTCTGAGGACAGGTGTCAATCCATATCTGCCAAGGGACCCTATGTAGGGGAACAGTCTCTATTCTGCTCTGTGTCAGTGTGTATCATGATCTCTGAGGACAGGTGTCAATCCATATCTGCCAAGTGACCCTATTTAGGGATAACAGTCTCTATTCTGCTCTGTGTCAGTGTGTATCATGGTCTCTGAGGACAGGTGTCAATCCATATCTGCCAAGTGACCCTATGTAGGGGAACAGTCTCTATTCTGCTCTGTGTCAGTGTGTATCATGATCTCTGAGGACAGTTGTCAATCCATATCTGCCAAGTGACCCTATGTAGGAGGAACAGTCCCTATTCTGCTCTGTGTGATTGTGTATCAGGGATCCTTAGGACAGGTGTCAATCCATATCTGCCAAGTGACCCTATGTAGGGGGAACAGTCTCTATTCTGCTCTGTGTCAGTGTGTATCATGGTCTCTGAGGATAGGTGTCAATCCATATCTGCCAAGTGACCCTATGTAGGGGGAACAGTCCCTATTCTGCTCTGTGTCAATATGTCATATGTCAGGTATCAATCCATATCTATTGTGATTTAGGAATGTTAAGTGATTTCTGCCCTTTATGGATTAAGACCAGACTCTGCATCAACTGTGTAATTTTCCATGGGAGTTTTGCCATGGATCCCCCTCCGGCATGCTACAGTCCAGGTGTTAGTCCCCTTGAAACAACTTTTCCATCACTATTGTGGCCAGAAAGAGTCCCTGTGTGTTTTAAAATTCGCCTGCCCATTGAAGTCTATGGCGGTTCGCCCGGTTCGCCGTTTCGCGAACATTTGCGGAAGTTCACGTTCGCCATTCGCGAACCGAAAATTTCGTGTTCGCGACATCACTAGCCAGGACACTCCCTGACCTCATTCACCCAGACCAAGTAGGATTAATCCCTGGAAGAGAAGCCCGAGATAATACCATACGGGCCCTCAACTCCATCCATGTAGCACACGCCAACAAACGGGATATGGTGCTGCTCTCCACCGACGCCGAAAAGGCGTTTGATAGAGTAGACTGGACCTTCATGTTGGAGACCCTGAGACAAATGGGATACAGGCCACATCTGCACACCTGGGTGGCTGCGCTCTATACCACACCAACTGCACGCATACGAGTAAATGGAGCACTCACTAGCTCATTTAACATCTGCAATGGCACGTGCCAGGGCTGCCCCTGTCCCCACTCCTGTTTGCCCTCACCTTGGAAACCTTCCTGGAGGCGGTCAGACAGGATGGGGGTATTACGGGGTGTCGCGTAGGGGGGAGAGAGCACCGCGTGGCGGCTTATGCCGATGACATGCTCTTTTTCCTGGAGCAACCGAGAATATCCATACCAAACCTTATAGAGGCATTCCGACAATACAGCAAGGTTTCCAACCTGAAACTAAACCTGGACAAATCTGAGTTAATGCCACTCACGCGAGACGCAGCCCTCCAGGGACACATACGAACGCACTTCCCCTTCAGGATATGCATGACCAAACTACATTACCTTGGGATATGGCTCCCGAACGACCTAGCACAAACCTACCACATGAATTTTGCACCCCTGCTCGCAAACTTGCAGCAAGACATGAAGCGCTGGACATCCCAATATATATGATGGTTTGGCCGTATAAATGCCATCAAAATGAATGTTATGCCCCGAATACTATATTTGTTCCAGACGCTATCGTCAAGCATCCCGCGGAAGTTCTTTCAGTCACTAACGACAACCATCAGGCAGTTCGTGTGGAATCAGAAACCTGCGCGCATACGGAAAAGGATCCTGGAACGCCCAAGGAGCGAAGGAGGCATGGGACTGCCATCAGTCATCACATACTACCAGGCTATGCACCTGCACCGGCTGGTCGACTGGCACGCTACCCCAAGCGAGAAACAATGGGTAGATATGGAAAAACATCAGGCCCAGGGAGGTAAAATACCGGCCCTGTTGTGGCTGGGGGAAGCAACGTTGCAGGAATTGCGAACAGGCAACCCGATGATAGACGCCACGCTAAGGGTTTGGTGTAGCATACGATATTACAAAAGGCTTACGACATCGCCAAACCCACTCACACCCGTAACCAACAACCCGAAATTAGCAGGGGGGCTCTCCCTGGCCGACCTAAAGAACTTTGGGGTAACGGACTGGGTCCACCTGCACCAGTGGTGCAGCGGATCGGCACTCAAGCCCCTGGCCGTGTTGCTACAAGACTGCAGGCCAAGCTTACTTGATGAATTCCGCTACCACCAACTAAAAACTTACGTCGCCACGATCACGGGCAAGGACCACCTACATCGCCCACTATTCCACCTAGAACAACTCTGTGCGGCCAGACAACACCTGGTATAGAACCCCAGATATTCTCCGACATGTCCATGAGTCAATCCCTGGCGAGTGCTGGAGGTGCAGCGCAGAAAAAGGCTCTGGTATCCACATCTGGTGGTCTTGCCCACGCATTGAACCATATTGGTGAATGATACACCAGACGATTAAGGACATCACTGGGACAGATATCCCCCTTCAACCACTGCCGCTACTGCTGAACCACACAAGCACACCCGCGAAGGCCTATAAAAAGGGCCTCATCATACATCTACTCACGGCGGCAAAATTGCTCATTCCCACACTTTGGAAAAGCCCGGTAACACCCACCCACCAACAATGGGTGGACAGAGTGGAAATGATTTTCAGCATGGAAATGATGACGGCCTCCCTGCAGGGATGCTCGGACAAATGTGCCCTAACCTGGTTCCCATGGATGGAATACACAGAAAATGGAGCCACAAGGGATGCCCAGACTGGGAGTAGGGGCTCCCCCGCACCGGCACAACGCCCCCCGATGGACTGACGCATAGCTACAGTAAAGACCAGTTACGTATGACCCCCCACACACACAAAACTGACTAACGCTCCCCCCACCCCACTTCCCAGACCGTAGACGAACCGCGAAGATGTAACTCTCGTAGGCACCCAAGCCAAACTATATCACTACACAACACGTAGGACAAACAAAGAGCAACATGGAAGGGAGGGCGAACGACAGAGAAAGGCCAAGAAATCGCAAGGGAAACATACAGGCACCGTATCAACAGACTCAAGAGAGATAGAATGTGGTAGCAATACCAGGAGACGTGACGAGCCGAAGGACCGGATGTCGGACACAATTGCCCCCCGAGGAAGATACTTCCTCTATGCTCCTCATGCTAGTCATTACCCGCTTCTGCCTACAATAACCAGAACAAGCCACACACAGGACTTAGGACACAACAAGCAGCACAGAACCTGTCCGAGACAACCCATACTTTGTGAGCTACACACAACACACTTCTTAGACAAAGACCTACACAACACAACACACTAACGGCACCAACCGAGGAACCACTGGGACCAAGCCAGACATCCGATTGGACGGGTGACACTCCTTAGCTACTATGTAACCTGCACACAGATATGCTATTCATTGTTTTAACTGATAAAGAATAATTGGAATCTACAGTTTAAAAGCATCCATCTGTTTTTCCAAGCTTATTTTAAGCAAATTACTTCAGGAATTTTTTATTTTGTCTATTGTTGATTTCCACTAAAGGTTTTCTTGTGACTCTTTATTAGTTTGTGGGGATAAAAAGGAGGAGACTCCCTTATCTTGTTTGCGGTTCTTTTCTTGTATGTTTTTTTAATAATTCTTTATTTTTGTTGTGTTTGACATATCAAAGAGTACTTAATACACATTGGGTAGTCAAGAAGTAAGTGGTCAGAAAAAACAGCACATTTTTTGTATAAGAAAGAAACATGAAAAGAGAAACTGTCAGGCTTACTAATTGTTCCCGCACGCAGAATTGTATCACACGTAAGACTAAGGATAACATCTAACTGGACCTTAGAGTGGCCGGACTTAATGTATCCAAGAATAGTCAGAATACTTGCTGAGGTCGAGGTTAGAGAACCGAACACAGTGATGTGAAAAAGCCAAAAGTCAAGGATACCAGAAATCAGGGAAGTCAGAACGAAGCCAAAGTCAAATCCCAAAAAATCAAGATCAGGATCGGATTACCATCGGGCAGAAACCACGACAGGGCAATGAGAGAATGTAAAAATAAGTTTATATAACCGTCCTGTATAACCCTCCTGTTATTCCAATTGGCTGTAATAGGCCAATGACCCCAAAACGTGCATGCGCATGATGTCACATGCACGCTGACATCATCCTCAACGTGGGCAGTCATGGGGCTATAAGGTGGCATGGATCCGCAGTGGCCGGTGGCCCTAGACATGCTGGGTTTATCAGGAATCCGGTTGCACGGCTGTAGATGGGCACCACTATTCCTGTCAGGATGGTAAATACCATTAAATACATTACCATAAGTTGATAAATTTGTTACATTACCCCCCACCTGAAGAAGCCCACTGGGCAGGCAGGGCCTGGCTTGAGAGGAAGCCTGGCGTGGAAATAGCGGAACTTATGCCCAGCATGGATATCAGAAGCAGGAACCCAAGAGCGGCCGTCAGGTCCATACCCCTTCCAATCAACCAGATACCGCAATGAACCACAAGAGAACCTGAAATCAATCATTGAATCAATCATGCAATCAATCATGGACTACTCATATGATGAAATCTGCCATCCAGTTCATTGAAAAGTAACAGATTTTTATTTCAGTGCAACATGTTATAGTGTTACAAATTTCTACTAGATGCTGGTGGAGAATGTACACATTTTCCTCTCATTTGAAGAAATCTGCCTCTCGATCAAGTCATATCTTTGAAAATTGTATTTTTTTAAAAAACTGTTTTTTTCATCAAAATGTTTATTTTCTGCTCGCATGATGAAATCTACCATCCAATTCCTTGAAAAGTAAAATATTTTTATTTCAGTGCAACATGTTAAAGTGTTACAAATTTCTACTAGATGCTGGTGGAGAATGTACACATTTTCCTAGATACTGATGGAGAATGTACACATTTCCCTCTCATTTGAAGAAATCTTCCTCTCGATTCTAAAACAAAGAGCAGAATTTACTAATTTCTGTCGATTATGTGAGTTCTGCTAATGACCAGCAGGAGGTCGTCAAGAGAATCTTAATCAAGAAAAACAAATAAATACAGGCTTATATTATATTGGGGGGAAATCAAAAGTCAGGGAAAGTTGCCAAATTGGGGGTATAGCTCAGTGGTAGAGCATTTGACTGCACATCAACAGGACTTTGGTGCCCCCTTTAAAAATCTTGAATGTTAACATATTTTCAGAATCATGACTAACATCGAGTCCTCAATTTGAAAATTGTATTTTAAGAAAAAAAATTTTTTAATCAAAATGTTTATTTTCTACTCGTATGATGAAATCTACCATCCAGTTGATTGGAAGAAATCTGCCTCTCGATTCTAAATCAAAGAGCAGAATTGACTAATTTCTGTCAATTTTGTGAGTTCTGCTAATGACCAGCAGGAGGCCGACAAGAGAACCTAAATCAAGAAAAACAAATAAATACATTCTTATATTATATTGGGGGGCAATCAAAAGACTGTCAGACTTCCCAAATCGGGGGTATAGCTCAGTGATAGAGCATTTGACTGCACATCAAGAGTTCTCAGGTTCAAATCCAGGTGCTCCATTTAAAAATCTTTAATATAAACATATTTTCAAAATCAAGACCAACATCAAGTCATAACTTTGAAAATTATATTTTTAAAAAAAAACTTTTTTTTTCATCAAAATGTCTATTTTCTACTCGTATGATGAAATCTACCATCCAGTTCCTTGAAAAGTAAAAGATTTTTATTTCAGTGCAACATGTTATAGTGTTACAAATTTCTACTAAATGCTGGTGGAGAATGTACACATTTTCCTAGATACTGGTGGAGAATGTACACATTTCACTCTCATTTGAAGAAATCTTCCTCTCGATTCTAAAACAAAGAGCAGAGTTTACTCATTTCTGTCGATTATGTGAGTTCTGCTAATGACCAGCAGGAGGTCGTCAAGAGAATCTTAATTAAGAAAAACAAATAAATACAGTGTTATATTATATTGGGGGGAAATCAAAAGTCAGGGAAACTTGCCATATTGGGGGTATAGCTCAGTGGTAGAGCATTTGACTGCAGATCAAGAGGTCTCAGGTTCAAATCCTGCTGCCCCCTTTAAAAATCTTTAATATAAACATACTTTCAAAATCAAGACCAACATCAAGTCATAACTTTGAAAATTATATTTTTTAAAAAAAACTTTTTTTTCATCAAAATGTCTATTTTCTACTCGTATGATGAAATCTACCATCCAGTTCCTTGAAAAGTAAAAGATTTTTATTTCAACGCAACATGTTAAAGTGTTACAAATTTCTACTAGATGCTGGTGGAGAATGTACACATTTTCCTAGATACTGGTGGAGAATGTACAAATTTGCCTCTCATTTGAAGAAATCTTCCTCTCGATTCTAAAACAAAGGGCAGAATTTACTCATTTCTGTCGATTATGTGAGTTCTGCTAATGACCAGCAGGAGGTCGTCAAGAGAATCTTAATTAAGAAAAACAAATAAATACAGTCTTATATTATATTGGGGGGATATCAAAAGTCAGGGAAACTTGCCAAATTGGGGGTATAGCTCAGTGGTAGAGCATTTGACTGCCGATCAAGAGGACTCAGGTTCTAATCCTGGTGCCCACTTTAAAAATCTTTAATATAAACATACTTTCAAAATCAAGTCATAACTTTGAAAATTATATTTTTTTTTAAAAAAAAGTTTTTTTCATCAAAATGTCTATTTTCTACTCGTATGATGAAATCTACCATCCAGTTCCTTGAAAAGTAAAATATTTTTATTTCAGTGAAACATGTTAAAGTGTTACAAATTTCTACTAGATGCTGGTGGAGAATGTACACATTTTCCTAGATACTGGTGGAGAATGTACACATTTCCCGTTCATTTGAAGAAATCTTCCTCTCGATTCTAAAACAAAGAGCAGAATTTACTCATTTCTGTCGATTATGTCAGTTCTGCTAATGACCAGCAGGAGGTCGTCAAGAGAATCTTAATTAAGAAAAACAAATAAATACAGTTTTATATTATATTGGGGGGATATCAAAAGTCAGGAAAACTTGCCAAATTGCGGGTATAGCTCAGTGGTAGAGCATTTGACTGCAGATCAAGAGGTCTCAGGTTCAAATACTGGTGCCCCCTTTAAAAATCTTTAATATAAACAAATTTTCAAAATCAAGACCAACATCAAGTCATAACTTTGAAAATTGAATTTTTAAAAAAAAACAAAACATTTTTTTCATCAAAATATCTATTTTCTACTCGTATGATGAAATCTTCCATCCAGTTCCTTGAAAAGTAAAAGATTTTTATTTCAGTGCAACATGTTAAAGTGTTACAAATTTCTGCTAGATGCTGGTGGAGAATGTACACATTTTCCTAGATACTGGTGGAGAATGTACACATTTCCCTCTCATTTGAAGAAATCTTCCTCTTGATTCTAAAACAAAGAGCAGAATTTACTCATTTCTGTCGATTATGTGAGTTCTGCTAATGACCAGCAGGAGGTCGTCAAGAGAATCTTAATTAAGAAAATCAAATAAATAGGGTCTTATATTATATTGGGGGGCAATCAAAAGACTGTCAGACTTCCCAAATTGGGGGTATAGCTCAGTGGTAGAGCATTTGACTGCAGATCAAGAGGTCTCAGGTTCAAATCCTGGTGCCCCCTTTAAAAATCTTTAATTTAAACATATTTTCAAAATCAAGACCAACATCAAGTCATAACTTTGAAAATTGAATTTTTAAAAAAAAACAAAACATTTTTTTCATCAAAATGTCTATTTTCTACTCGTATGATGAAATCTACCATCGAGTTCCTTGAAAAGTAAAAGATTTTTATTTCAGCGCAACATGTTAAAGTGTTACAAATTTCTACTAGATGCTGGTGGAGAATGTACACATTTTCCTAGATAATGGTGGAGAATGTACACATTTCCCTCTTATTTGAAGAAATCTTCCTCTCGATTCTAAAACAAAGAGCAGAATTTACTCATTTCTGTCGATTATGTGAGTTCTGCTAATGACCAGCATGAGGTCGTCAAGAGAATCTTAATTAAGAAACACAAATAAATACAGTCTTATATTATATTGGGGGGAAAACAAAAGTCAGGGAAACTTGCCAAATTGGGGGTATAGCTCAGTGGTAGAGCATTTGACTGCAGATCAAGAGGTCTCAGGTTCAAATCCTGGTGCCCCCTTTAATATAAACATGTTTTCAAAATCAAGACCAACATCAAGTCATAACTTTGAAAATTGAATTTAAAAAAAAATAAAAAAAATTTCATCAAAATTTCTATTTTCTACTCGCATGATGAAATCTACCATCCAGTTCCTTGAAAAGTAAAAGATTTTTATTTCAACGCAACATGTTAAAGTGTTACAAATTTCTACTAGATGCTGGTGGAGAATGTACACATTTTCCTAGATACTGGTGGAGAATGTACACATTTCCCTCTCATTTGAAGAAATCTTCCTCTCGATTCTAAAACAAAGAGCAGAATTTACTCATTTCTGTCGATTATGTGAGTTCTGCTAATGACCAGCAGGAGGTCGTCAAGAGAATCTTAATTAAGAAAAACAAATAAATACAGTCTTATATTATATTGGGGGGATATCAAAAGTCAGGGAAACTTGCCAAATTGGGGGTATAGCTCAGTGGTAGAGCATTTGACTGCAGATCAAGAGGTCTCAGGTTCAAATCCTGGTGCCCCTTTTAAAAATCTTTAATATAAACATATTTTCAAAATCAAGACCAACATCAAGTCATAACTTTGAAAATTATATTTTTTTTAAAAAACTTTTTTTTCATCAAAATGTCTATTTTCTACTCGTATGATGAAATCTACCATCCAGTTCCTTGAAAAGTAAAAGATTTTTATTTCAACGCAACATGTTAAAGTGTTACAAATTTCTACTAGATGCTGGTGGAGAATGTACACATTTTCCTAGATAATGGTGGAGAATGTACACATTTCCCTCTTATTTGAAGAAATCTTCCTCTCGATTCTAAAACAAAGAGCAGAATTTACTCATTTCTGTCGATTATGTCAGTTCTGCTAATGACCAGCAGGAGGTCGTCAAGAGAATCTTAATTAAGAAAAACAAATAAATACAGTTTTATATTATATTGGAGGGATATCAAAAGTCAGGGAAACTTGCCAAATTGTGAGTATAGCTCAGTGGTAGAGCATTTGACTGCAAATCAAGAGGTCTCAGGTTCAAATCCTGGTCCCCTCTTTAAAAATCTTTAATATAAACATATTTTCAAAATCAAGACCAACATCAAGTCATAACTTTGAAAATTGAATTAAAAAAAAAAAACATTTTTCATCAAAATGTCTATTTTCTACTCGTATGATGAAATCTACCATCAAGTTCCTTGAAAAGTAAAAGATTTTTATTTCAGCGCAACATGTTAAAGTGTTACAAATTTCTACTAGATGCTGGTGGAGAATGTACACATTTTCCTAGATAATGGTGGAGAATGTACACATTTCCCTCTTATTTGAAGAAATCTTCCTCTCGATTCTAAAACAAAGAGCAGAATTTACTCATTTCTGTCGATTATGTGAGTTCTGCTAATGACCAGCAGGAGGTCGTCAAGAGAATCTTAATTAAGAAACACAAATAAATACAGTCTTATATTATATTGGGGGGAAAACAAAAGTCAGAGAAACTTGCCAAATTGGGGGTATAGCTCAGTGATTGAGCATTTGACTGCAGATCAAGAGGTCTCAGGTTCAAATCCTGGTGCCCCCTTTAAGAATCTTTCATATAAACATATTTTCAAAATCAAGACCAACATCAAGTCATAACTTTGAAAATTGAATTTTAAAAAAAATAAAAAAAATTTCATCAAAATTTCTATTTTCTACTCGTATGATGAAATCTACCATCCAGTTCCTTGAAAATTAAAAGATTTTTATTTCAACGCAACATGTTAAAGTGTTACAAATTTCTACTAGATGCTGGTGGAGAATGTACACATTTTCCTAGATACTGGTGGAGAATGTACACATTTCCCTCTCATTTGAAGAAATCTTCCTCTCGATTCTAAAACAAAGAGCAGAATTTACTCATTTCTGTCGATAATGTGAGTTCTGCTAATGACCAGCAGGAGGTCGTCAAGAGAATCTTAATTAAGAAAAACAAACAAATACAGTCTTATATTATATTGGGGGGAAATCAAAAGTCAGGGAAACTTGCCAAATTGGGGGTATAGCTCAGTGGTAGAGCATTTGACTGCAGATCAAGAGGTCTCAGGTTCAAATCCTGGTGCCCCCTTTAAAATTTTTTTATATAAACATATTTTCAAGACCAACATCAAGTCATAACTTTGAAAATTTAATTTAAAAAAAAAAAAAAATTTCATCAAAATTTCTATTTTCTACTCGTATGATGAAATTTACCATCCAGTTCCTTGAAAAGTAAAAGATTTTTATTTCAGTGCAACATGTTAAAGTGTTACAAATTTCTACTAGATGCTGGTGGAGAATGTACACATTTTCCTAGATACTGGTGGAGAATGTACACATTTCCCTCTCATTTGAAGAAATCTTCCTCTCGATTCTAAAACAAAGAGCAGAATTTACTCATTTCTGTCGATTATGTGAGTTCTGCTAATGACCAGCAGGAGGTCGTCAAGAGAATCTTAATTAAGAAAAACAAATAAATACAGTCTTATATTATATTGGGGGGAAATCAAAAGTCAGGGAAACTTGCCAAATTGGGGGTATAGCTCAGTGGTAGAGCATTTGACTGCAGATCAAGAGGTCTCAGGTTCAAATCCTGGTGCCCCCTTTAAAAATCTTTAATATGAACAAATTTTCAAAATCAAGACCAACATCAAGTCATAACTTTGAAAATTGAATTTTTAAAAAAAAAAACCATTTTTTTCATCAAAATATTTATTTTCTACTCGTATGATGAAATCTACCATCCAGTTCCTTGAAAAGTAAAAGATTTTTATTTCAGTGCAACATGTTAAAGTTTTACAAATTTCTACTAGATGCTGGTGGAGAATGTACACATTTTCCTAGATACTGGTGGAGAATGTACACATTTCCCTCTCATTTGAAGAAATCTTCCTCTCGATTCTAAAACAAAGAGCAGAATTTACTCATTTCTGTCGATTATGTGAGTTCTGCTAATGACCAGCAGGAGGTCGTCAAGAGAATCTTAATTAAGAAAAACAAACAAATACAGTCTTATATTATATTGGGGGGAAATCAAAAGTCATGGAAATTTGCCAAATTGGGGGTATAGCTCAGTGGTAGAGCATTTGACTGCAGATCAAGAGGTCTCAGGTTCAAATCTTGGTGCCCCCGTTTAAAAATCTTTAATATAAACATATTTTCAAGACCAACATCAAGTCATAACTTTGAAAATTTAATTTAAAAAAAACAAAAAAAATTTTCATCAAAATTTCTATTTTCTACTCGTATGATGAAATCTACCATCCAGTTCCTTGAAAAGTAAAAGATTTTTATTTCAGCGCAACATGTTAAAGTGTTACAAATTTCTACTAGATGCTGGTGGAGAATGTACACATTTTCCTAGATAATGGTGGAGAATGTACACATTTCCCTCTTATTTAAAGAAATCTTCCTCTCGATTCTAAAACAAAGAGCAGAATTTACTCATTTCTGTCGATTATGTGAGTTCTGCTAATGACCAGCAGGAGGTCGTCAAGAGAATCTTAATTAAGAAACACAAATAAATACAGTCTTATATTATATTGGGGGGAAAACAAAAGTCAGGGAAACTTGCCAAATTGGGGGTATAGCTCAGTGGTAGAGCATTTGACTGCAGATCAAGAGGTCTCAGGTTCAAATCCTGGTGCCCCCTTTAAAAATCTTTAATATAAACATATTTTCAAAATCAAGACCAACATCAAGTCATAACTTTGAAAATTAAATTAAAAAAAAAAAAAAAAATTTTCATCAAAATTTCTATTTTCTACTCGTATGATGAAATCTACCATCCAGTTCCTTGAAAAGTAAAAGATTTTTATTTCAACGCAACATGTTAAAGTGTTACAAATTTCTACTAGATGCTGGTGGAGAATGTACACATTTTCCTAGATACTGGTGGAGAATGTACACATTTCCCTCTCATTTGAAGAAATCTTCCTCTCGATTCTAAAACAAAGAGCAGAATTTACTCATTTCTGTCGATTATGTGAGTTCTGCTAATGACCAGCAGGAGGTCGTCAAGAGAATCTTAATTAAGAAAAACAAACAAATACAGTCTTATATTATATTGGGGGGAAATCAAAAGTCAGGGAAACTTGCCAAATTGGGGGTATAGCTCAGTGGTAGAGCATTTGACTGCAGATCAAGAGGTCTCAGGTTCAAATCCTGGTGCCCCCTTTAAAAATCTTTAATATAAACATATTTTCAAAATCAAGACCATCAAGTCATAACTTTGAAAATTGAATTTAAAAAAAAAAAAAATTTTCATCAAAATTTCTATTTTCTACTCGTATGATGAAATCTACCATCCAGTTCCTTGAAAAGTAAAAGATTTTTATTTCAGCGCAACATGTTAAAGTGTTACAAATTTCTACTAGATGCTGGTGGAGAATGTACACATTTTCCTAGATACTGGTGGAGAATGTACAAATTTCCCTCTCATTTGAAGAAATCTTCCTCTCGATTCTAAAACAAAGAGCAGAATTTACTCATTTCTGTCGATTATGTGAGTTCTGCTAATGACCAGCAGGAGGTCGTCAAGAGAATCTTAATTAAGAAACACAAATAAATACAGTCTTATATTATATTGGGGGGAAAACAAAAGTCAGGGAAACTTGCCAAATTGGGGGTATAGCTCAGTGGTAGAGCATTTGACTGCAGATCAAGAGGTCTCAGGTTCAAATCCTGGTGCCCCCTTTAAAAATCTTTAATATAAACATATTTTCAAAATCAAGACCAACATCAAGTCATAACTTTGAAAATTGAATTAAAAAAAAAAAAAAAAATTTCATCAAAATTTCTATTTTCTACTCGTATGATGAAATCTACCATCCAGTTCCTTGAAAAGTAAAAGATTTTTATTTCAACGCAACATGTTAAAGTGTTACAAATTTCTACTAGATGCTGGTGGAGAATGTACACATTTTCCTAGATACTGGTGGAGAATGTACACATTTCCCTCTCATTTGAAGAAATCTTCCTCTCGATTCTAAAACAAAGAGCAGAATTTACTCATTTCTGTCGATTATGTGAGTTCTGCTAATGACCAGCAGGAGGTCGTCAAGAGAATCTTAATTAAGAAAAACAAACAAATACAGTCTTATATTATATTGGGGGGAAATCAAAAGTCAGGGAAACTTGCCAAATTGGGGGTATAGCTCAGTGGTAGAGCATTTGACTGCAGATCAAGAGGTCTCAGGTTCAAATCCTGGTGCCCCCTTTAAAAATCTTTAATATAAACATATTTTCAAGACCAACATCAAGTCATAACTTTGAAAATTTAATTTAAAAAAAAAAAAAATTTTCATCAAAATTTCTATTTTCTACTCGTATGATGAAATCTACCATCCAGTTCCTTGAAAAGTAAAAGATTTTTATTTCAGCGCAACATGTTAAAGTGTTACAAATTTCTACTAGATGCTGGTGGAGAATGTACACATTTTCCTAGATAATGGTGGAGAATGTAAACATTTCCCGCTTATTTAAAGAAATCTTCCTCTCGATTCTAAAACAAAGAGCAGAATGTACTCATTTCTGTCGATTATGTGAGTTCTGCTAATGACCAGCAGGAGGTCGTCAAGAGAATCTTAATTAAGAAAATCAAATAAATACAGTCTTATATTATATTGGGGGGATATCAAAAGTCAAGGAAACTTGCCAAATTGGGGGTATAACTCAGTGGTAGAGCATTTGACTGCAGATCAAGAGGTCTCAGGTTCAAATCCTGGTGCCCTCTTTAAAAATCTTTAATATAAACAAATTTTCAAAATCAAGACCAACATCAAGTCATAACTTTGAAAATTGAATTTTAAAAAAAAACAACATTTTTTTCATCAAAATATCTATTTTCTACTCGTATGATGAAATCTACCATCCAGTTCCTTGAAAAGTAAAAGATTTTTATTTCAGTGCAACATGTTAAAGTGTTACAAATTTCTACTAGATGCTGGTGGAGAATGTACACATGTTCCTAGATACTGGTGGAGAATGTACACATTTTCCTAGATACTGGTGGAGAATGTACACATTTCCCTCTCATTTGAAGAAATCTTCCTCTCGATTCTAAAACAAAGAGCAGAATTTACTCATTTCTGTCGATTATGTGAGTTCTGCTAATGACCAGCAGGAGGTCGTCAAGAGAATCTTAATTAAGAAACACAAATAAATACAGTCTTATATTATATTGGGTGGAAAACAAAAGTCAGGGAAACTTGCCAAATTGGGGGTATAGCTCAGTGGTAGAGCATTTGACTGCAGATCAAGAGGTCTCAGGTTCAAATCCTGGTGCCCCTTTTAAAAATCTTTAATATAAACATATTTTCAAAATCAAGACCAACATCAAGTCATAACTTTGAAAATTGAATTTAAAAAAATAAATAAAAATTTCATCAAAATTTCTATTTTCTACTCGTATGATGAAATCTACCATCCAGTTCCTTGAAAAGTAAAAGATTTTTATTTCAACTTAACATGTTAAAGTGTTACAAATTTCTACTAGATGCTGGTGGAGAATGTACACATTTTCCTAGATACTGGTGGAGAATGTACACATTTCCCTCTCATTTGAAGAAATCTTCTTCTCGATTCTAAAACAAAGAGCAGAATTTACTCATTTCTGTCGATTATGTGAGTTCTGCTAATGACCAGCAGGAGGTCGTCAAGAGAATCTTAATTAAGAAAAACAAATAAATACAGTGATATATTATATTGGGGGGATATCAAAAGTCAGGGAAATTTGCTAAATTGGGGGTATAGCTCAGTGGTAGAGCATTTGACTGCAGATCAAGAGGTCTCAGGTTCAAATCCTGGTGCCCCCTTTAAAAATCTTTAATATGAACAAATTTTCAAAATCAAGACCAACATCAAGTCATAACTTTGAAAATTGAATTTTTAAAAAAAAAAACCATTTTTTTCATCAAAATATTTATTTTCTACTCGTATGATGAAATCTACCATCCAGTTCCTTGAAAAGTAAAAGATTTTTATTTCAGTGCAACATGTTAAAGTTTTACAAATTTCTACTAGATGCTGGTGGAGAATGTACACATTTTCCTAGATACTGGTGGAGAATGTACACATTTCCCTCTCATTTGAAGAAATCTTCCTCTCGATTCTAAAACAAAGAGCAGAATTTACTCATTTCTGTCGATTATGTGAGTTCTGCTAATGACCAGCAGGAGGTCGTCAAGAGAATCTTAATTAAGAAAAACAAATAAATACAGTGTTATATTATATTGGGGGGATATCAAAAGTCAGGGAAACTTGCCAAATTGGGGGTATAGCTCAGTGGTAGAGCATTTGACTGCAGATCAAGAGGTCTCAGGTTCAAATCCTGGTGCCCCCTTTAAAAATCTTTAATATGAACAAATTTTCAAAATCAAGACCAACATCAAGTCATAACTTTGAAAATTGAATTTTTAAAAAAAAAACCCATTTTTTTCATCAAAATATTTATTTTCTACTCGTATGATGAAATCTACCATCCAGTTCCTTGAAAAGTAAAAGATTTTTATTTCAGTGCAACATGTTAAAGTTTTACAAATTTCTACTAGATGCTGGTGGAGAATGTACACATTTTCCTAGATACTGGTGGAGAATGTACACATTTCCCTCTCATTTGAAGAAATCTTCCTCTCGATTCTAAAACAAAGAGCAGAATTTACTAATTTCTGTCGATTATGTGAGTTCTGCTAATGACCAGCAGGAGGTCGTCAAGAGAATCTTAATTAAGAAAAACAAACAAATACAGTCTTATATTATATTGGGGGGAAATCAAAAGTCAGGGAAACTTGCCAAATTGGGGGTATAGCTCAGTGGTAGAGCATTTGACTGCAGATCAAGAGGTCTCAGGTTCAAATCCTGGTGCCCCCTTTAAAAATCTTTAATATAAACATATTTTCAAAATCAAGACCAACATCAAGTCATAACTTTGAAAATTTAATTAAAAAAAAAAAAAAAATTTTTCATCAAAATTTCTATTTTCTACTCGTATGATGAAATCTACCATCCAGTTCCTTGAAAAGTAAAAGATTTTTATTTCAACGCAACATGTTAAAGTTTTACAAATTTCTACTAGATGCTGGTGGAGAATGTACACATTTTCCTAGATACTGGTGGAGAATGTACACATTTCCCTCTCATTTGAAGAAATCTTCCACTCGATTCTAAAACAAAGAGCAGAATTTACTCATTTCTGTCGATTATGTGAGTTCTGCTAATGACCAGCAGGAGGTCGTCAAGAGAATCTTAATTAAGAAAAACAAACAAATACAGTCTTATATTATATTGGGGGGAAATCAAAAGTCATGGAAATTTGCCAAATTGGGGGTATAGCTCAGTGGTAGAGCATTTGACTGCAGATCAAGAGGTCTCAGGTTCAAATCTTGGTGCCCCCGTTTAAAAATCTTTAATATAAACATATTTTCAAGACCAACATCAAGTCATAACTTTGAAAATTTAATTTAAAAAAAACAAAAAAAATTTTCATCAAAATTTCTATTTTCTACTCGTATGATGAAATCTACCATCCAGTTCCTTGAAAAGTAAAAGATTTTTATTTCAACGCAACATGTTAAAGTGTTACAAATTTCTACTAGATGCTGGTGGAGAATGTACACATTTTCCTAGATACTGGTGGAGAATGTACAAATTTCCCTCTCATTTGAAGAAATCTTCCTCTCGATTCTAAAACAAAGAGCAGAATTTACTAATTTCTGTTGATTATGTGAGTTCTGCTAATGACCAGCAGGAGGTCGTCAAGAGAATCTTAATTAAGAAAAACAAATAAATACAGTGTTATATTATATTGGGGGGATATCAAAAGTCAGGGAAACTTGCCAAATTGGGGGTATAGCTCAGTGGTAGAGCATTTGACTGCAGATCAAGAGGTCTCAGGTTCAAATCCTGGTGCCCCCTTTAAAAATCTTTAATATGAACAAATTTTCAAAATCAAGACCAACATCAAGTCATAACTTTGAAAATTGAATTTTTAAAAAAAAAAACCATTTTTTTCATCAAAATATTTATTTTCTACTCGTATGATGAAATCTACCATCCAGTTCCTTGAAAAGTAAAAGATTTTTATTTCAACGCAACATGTTAAAGTTTTACAAATTTCTACTAGATGCTGGTGGAGAATGTACACATTTTCCTAGATACTGGTGGAGAATGTACACATTTCCCTCTCATTTGAAGAAATCTTCCTCTCGATTCTAAAACAAAGAGCAGAATTTACTCATTTCTGTCGATTATGTGAGTTCTGCTAATGACCAGCAGGAGGTCGTCAAGAGAATCTTAATTAAGAAACACAAATAAATACAGTCTTATATTATATTGGGGGGAAAACAAAAGTCAGGGAAACTTGCCAAATTGGGGGTATAGCTCAGTGGTAGAGCATTTGACTGCAGATCAAGAGGTCTCAGGTTCAAATCCTGGTGCCCCCTTTAAAAATCTTTAATATAAACATATTTTCAAAATCAAGACCAACATCAATTCATAACTTTGAAAATTTAATTAAAAAAAAAAAAAAAATTTTCATCAAAATTTCTATTTTCTACTCGTATGATGAAATCTACCATCCAGTTCCTTGAAAAGTAAAAGATTTTTATTTCAACGCAACATGTTAAAGTGTTACAAATTTCTACTAGATGCTGGTGGAGAATGTACACATTTTCCTAGATACTGGTGGAGAATGTACACATTTCCCTCTCATTTGAAGAAATCTTCCTCTCGATTCTAAAACAAAGAGCAGAATTTACTCATTTCTGTCGATTATGTGAGTTCTGCTAATGACCAGCAGGAGGTCGTCAAGAGAATCTTAATTAAGAAAAACAAACAAATACAGTCTTATATTATATTGGGGGGAAATCAAAAGTCATGGAAATTTGCCAAATTGGGGGTATAGCTCAGTGGTAGAGCATTTGACTGCAGATCAAGAGGTCTCAGGTTCAAATCCTGGTGCCCCCTTTAAAAATCTTTAATATAAACATATTTTCAAGACCAACATCAAGTCATAACTTTGAAAATTTAATTTAAAAAAAACAAAAAAAATTTTCATCAAAATTTCTATTTTCTACTCGTATGATGAAATCTACCATCCAGTTCCTTGAAAAGTAAAAGATTTTTATTTCAGCGCAACATGTTAAAGTGTTACAAATTTCTACTAGATGCTGGTGGAGAATGTACACATTTTCCTAGATACTGGTGGAGAATGTACACATTTCCCTCTCATTTGAAGAAATCTTCCTCTCGATTCTAAAACAAAGAGCAGAATTTACTCATTTCTGTCGATTATGTGAGTTCTGCTAATGACCAGCAGGAGGTCGTCAAGAGAATCTTAATTAAGAAACACAAATAAATACAGTCTTATATTATATTGGGGGGAAAACAAAAGTCAGGGAAACTTGCCAAATTGGGGGTATAGCTCAGTGGTAGAGCATTTGACTGCAGATCAAGAGGTCTCAGGTTCAAATCCTGGTGCCCCCTTTAAAAATCTTTAATATAAACATATTTTCAAAATCAAGACCAACATCAAGTCATAACTTTGAAAATTTAATTAAAAAAAAAAAAAAAAATTTTCATCAAAATTTCTATTTTCTACTCGTATGATGAAATCTACCATCCAGTTCCTTGAAAAGTAAAAGATTTTTATTTCAACGCAACATGTTAAAGTGTTACAAATTTCTACTAGATGCTGGTGGAGAATGTACACATTTTCCTAGATACTGGTGGAGAATGTACACATTTCCCTCTCATTTGAAGAAATCTTCCTCTCGATTCTAAAACAAAGAGCAGAATTTACTCATTTCTGTCGATTATGTGAGTTCTGCTAATGACCAGCAGGAGGTCGTCAAGAGAATCTTAATTAAGAAAAACAAACAAATACAGTCTTATATTATATTGGGGGGAAATCAAAAGTCATGGAAATTTGCCAAATTGGGGGTATAGCTCAGTGGTAGAGCATTTGACTGCAGATCAAGAGGTCTCAGGTTCAAATCCTGGTGCCCCCTTTAAAAATCTTTAATATAAACATATTTTCAAGACCAACATCAAGTCATAACTTTGAAAATTTAATTTAAAAAAAAAAAAAAAATTTTCATCAAAATTTCTATTTTCTACTCGTATGATGAAATCTACCATCCAGTTCCTTGAAAAGTAAAAGATTTTTATTTCAGCGCAACATGTTAAAGTGTTACAAATTTCTACTAGATGCTGGTGGAGAATGTACACATTTTCCTAGATAATGGTGGAGAATGTACACATTTCCCGCTTATTTAAAGAAATCTTCCTCTCGATTCTAAAACAAAGAGCAGAATTTACTCATTTCTGTCGATTATGTGAGTTCTGCTAATGACCAGCAGGAGGTCGTCAAGAGAATCTTAATTAAGAAACACAAATAAATACAGTCTTATATTATATTGGGGGGAAAACAAAAGTCAGGGAAACTTGCCAAATTGGGGGTATAGCTCAGTGGTAGAGCATTTGACTGCAGATCAAGAGGTCTCAGGTTCAAATCCTGGTGCCCCCTTTAAAAATCTTTAATATAAACATATTTTCAAAATCAAGACCAACATCAAGTCATAACTTTGAAAATTGAATTTAAAAAAAAAAAAAAAATTTCATCAAAATTTCTATTTTCTACTCTTATGATGAAATCTACCATCCAGTTCCTTGAAAAGTAAAAGATTTTTATTTCAACGCAACATGTTAAAGTGTTACAAATTTCTACTAGATGCTGGTGGAGAATGTACACATTTTCCTAGATACTGGTGGAGAATGTACAAATTTCCCTCTCATTTGAAGAAATCTTCCTCTCGATTCTAAAACAAAGAGCAGAATTTACTAATTTCTGTCGATTATGTGAGTTCTGCTAATGACCAGCAGGAGGTCGTCAAGAGAATCTTAATTATAAAAACAAATAAATACAGTCTTATATTATATTGGGGGGAAATCAAAAGTCAGGGAAACTTGCCAAATTGGGGGTATAGCTCAGTGGTAGAGCATTTGACTGCAGATCAAGAGGTCTCAGGTTCAAATCCTGGTGCCCCCTTTAAAAATCTTTAATATAAACATATTTTCAAAATCAAGACCAACATCAAGTCATAACTTTGAAAATTGAATTAAAAAAAAAAAAAAATTTTCATCAAAATTTCTATTTTCTACTCGTATGATGAAATCTACCATCCAGTTCCTTGAAAAGTAAAAGATTTTTATTTCAACGCAACATGTTAAAGTGTTATAAATTTCTACTAGATGCTGGTGGAGAATGTACACATTTTCCTAGATACTGGTGGAGAATGTACACATTTCCCTCTCATTTGAAGAAATCTTCCTCTCGATTCTAAAACAAAGAGCAGAATTTACTCATTTCTGTCGATTATGTGAGTTCTGCTAATGACCAGCAGGAGGTCGTCAAGAGAATCTTAATTAAGAAACACAAATAAATACAGTCTTATATTATATTGGGGGGATATCAAAAGTCAGGGAAACTTGCCAAATTGGGGGTATAGCTCAGTGGTAGAGCATTTGACTGCAGATCAAGAGGTCTCAGGTTCAAATCCTGGTGCCCCCTTTAAAAATCTTTAATATGAACAAATTTTCAAAATCAAGACCAACATCAAGTCATAACTTTGAAAATTGAATTTTTTAAAAAAAAAACCATTTTTTTCATCAAAATATTTATTTTCTACTCGTATGATGAAATCTACCATCCAGTTCCTTGAAAAGTAAAAGATTTTTATTTCAGTGCAACATGTTAAAGTTTTACAAATTTCTACTAGATGCTGGTGGAGAATGTACACATTTTCCTAGATACTCGTGGAGAATGTACACATTTCCCTCTCATTTGAAGAAATCTTCCTCTCGATTCTAAAACAAAGAGCAGAATTTACTCATTTCTGTCGATTATGTGAGTTCTGCTAATGACCAGCAGGAGGTCGTCAAGAGAATCTTAATTAAGAAAAACAAACAAATACAGTCTTATATTATATTGGGGGGAAATCAAAATTCAGGGAAACTTGCCAAATTGGGGGTATAGCTCAGTGGTAGAGCATTTGACTGCAGATCAAGAGGTCTCAGGTTCAAATCCTGGTGCCCCCTTTAAAAATCTTTAATATAAACATATTTTCAAGACCAACATCAAGTCATAACTTTGAAAATTTAATTAAAAAAAAAAAAAAAAATTTCTTCAAAATTTCTATTTTCTACTCGTATGATGAAATCTACCATCCAGTTCCTTGAAAAGTAAAAGATTTTTATTTCAACGCAACATGTTAAAGTGTTACAAATTTCTACTAGATGCTGGTGGAGAATGTACACATTTTCCTAGATAATGGTGGAGAATGTACACATTTCCCTCTCATTTGAAGAAATCTTCCTCTCGATTCTAAAACAAAGAGCAGAATTTACTAATTTCTGTCGATTATGTGAGTTCTGCTAATGACCAGCAGGAGGTCGTCAAGAGAATCTTAATTAAGAAAAACAAACAAATACAGTCTTATATTATATTGGGGGGAAATCAAAAGTCATGGAAATTTGCCAAATTGGGGGTATAGCTCAGTGGTAGAGCATTTGACTGCAGATCAAGATGTCTCAGGTTCAAATCCTGGTGCCCCCTTTAAAAATCTTTAATATAAACATATTTTCAAGACCAACATCAAGTCATAACTTTGAAAATTTAATTAAAAAAAAACAAAAAAAATTTTTATCAAAATATCTATTTTCTACTCGTATGATGAAATCTACCATCCAGTTCGTTGAAAAGTAAAAGATTTTTATTTCAGCGCAACATGTTAAAGTGTTACAAATTTCTACTAGATGCTGGTGGAGAATGTACACATTTTCCTAGATAATGGTGGAGAATGTACACATTTCCCTCTTATTTGAAGAAATCTTCCTCTCGATTCTAAAACAAAGAGCAGAATTTACTCATTTCTGTCGATTATGTGAGTTCTGCTAATGACCAGCAGGAGGTCGTCAAGAGAATCTTAATTAAGAAAAACAAACAAATACAGTCTTATATTATATTGGGGGAAAATCAAAAGTCATGGAAATTTGCCAAATTGGGGGTATAGCTCAGTGGTAGAGCATTTGACTGCAGATCAAGAGGTCTCAGGTTCAAATCCTGGTGCCCCTTTTAAAAATCTTTAATATAAACATATTTTCAAAATCAAGACCAACATCAAGTCATAACTTTGAAAATTGAATTTTTAAAAAAAAAAACCATTTTTTTCATCAAAATATTTATTTTCTACTCGTATGATGAAATCTACCATCCAGTTCCTTGAAAAGTAAAAGATTTTTATTTCAACGCAACATGTTAAAGTTTTACAAATTTCTACTAGATGCTGGTGGAGAATGTACACATTTTCCTAGATACTGGTGGAGAATGTACACATTTCCCGCTCATTTGAAGAAATCTTCCTCTCGATTCTAAAACAAAGAGCAGAATTTACTCATTTCTGTCGATTATGTGAGTTCTGCTAATGACCAGCAGGAGGTCGTCAAGAGAATCTTAATTAAGAAAAACAAATAAATACAGTGTTATATTATATTGGGGGGATATCAAAAGTCAGGGAAACTTGCCAAATTGGGGGTATAGCTCAGTGGTAGAGCATTTGACTGCAGATCAAGAGGTCTCAGGTTCAAATCCTGGTGCCCCCTTTAAAAATCTTTAATATGAACAAATTTTCAAAATCAAGACCAACATCAAGTCATAACTTAGAAAATTGAATTTTTAAAAAAAAAAACCATTTTTTTCATCAAAATATTTATTTTCTACTCGTATGATGAAATCTACCATCCAGTTCCTTGAAAAGTAAAAGATTTTTATTTCAATGCAACATGTTAAAGTTTTACAAATTTCTACTAGATGCTGGTGGAGAATGTACACATTTTCCTAGATACTGGTGGAGAATGTACACATTTCCCTCTCATTTGAAGAAATCTTCCTCTCGATTCTAAAACAAAGAGCAGAATTTACTCATTTCTGTCGATTATGTGAGTTCTGCTAATGACCAGCAGGAGGTCGTCAAGAGAATCTTAATTAAGAAAAACAAACAAATACAGTCTTATATTATATTGGGGGGAAATCAAAAGTCAGGGAAACTTGCCAAATTGGCGGTATAGCTCAGTGGTAGAGCATTTGACTGCAGATCAAGAGGTCTCAGGTTCAAATCCTGGTGCCCCCTTTAAAAATCTTTAATATAAACATATTTTCAAGACCAACATCAAGTCATAACTTTGAAAATTTAATTTAAAAAAAAAAAAAAATTTCATCAAAATTTCTATTTTCTACTCGTATGATGAAATCTACCATCCAGTTCCTTGAAAAGTAAAAGATTTTTATTTCAGTGCAACATGTTAAAGTGTTACAAATTTCTACTAGATGCTGGTGGAGAATGTACACATGTTCCTAGATACTGGTGGAGAATGTACACATTTTCCTAGATACTGGTGGAGAATGTACACATTTCCCTCTCATTTGAAGAAATCTTCCTCTCGATTCTAAAACAAAGAGCAGAATTTACTCATTTCTGTCGATTATGTGAGTTCTGCTAATGACCAGCAGGAGGTCGTCAAGAGAATCTTAATTAAGAAAAACAAATAAATACAGTCTTATATTATATTGGGGGGATATCAAAAGTCAGGGAAACTTGCCAAATTGGGGGTATAGCTCAGTGGTAGAGCATTTGACTGCAGATCAAGAGGTCTCAGGTTCAAATCCTGGTGCCCCCTTTAAAAATCTTTAATATGAACAAATTTTCAAAATCAAGACCAACATCAAGTCATAACTTTGAAAATTGAATTTTTAAAAAAAACAAACATTTTTTTCATCAAAATATTTATTTTCTACTCGTATGATGAAATCTACCATCCAGTTCCTTGAAAAGTAAAAGATTTTTATTTCAGTGCAACATGTTAAAGTTTTACAAATTTCTACTAGATGCTGGTGGAGAATGTACACATTTTCCTAGATACTGGTGGAGAATGTACACATTTCCCTCTCATTTGAAGAAATCTTCCTCTCGATTCTAAAACAAAGAGCAGAATTTACTCATTTCTGTCGATTATGTGAGTTCTGCTAATGACCAGCAGGAGGTCGTCAAGAGAATCTTAATTAAGAAAAACAAACAAATACAGTCTTATATTATATTGGGGGGAAATCAAAAGTCAGGGAAACTTGCCAAATTGGGGGTATAGCTCAGTGGTAGAGCATTTGACTGCAGATCAAGAGGTCTCAGGTTCAAATCCTGGTGCCCCCTTTAAAAATCTTTAATATAAACATATTTTCAAGACCAACATCAAGTCATAACTTTGAAAATTAATTTAAAAAAAAAAAAAAAAATTTCATCAAAATTTCTATTTTCTACTCGTATGATGAAATCTACCATCCAGTTCCTTGAAAAGTAAAAGATTTTTATTTCAGCGCAACATGTTAAAGTGTTACAAATTTCTACTAGATGCTGGTGGAGAATGTACACATTTTCCTAGATACTGGTGGAGAATGTACACATTTCCCTCTCATTTGAAGAAATCTTCCTCTCGATTCTAAAACAAAGAGCAGAATTTACTCATTTCTGTCGATTATGTGAGTTCTGCTAATGACCAGCAGGAGGTCGTCAAGAGAATCTTAATTAAGAAAAACAAATAAATACAGTCTTATATTATATTGGGGGGATGTCAAAAGTCAGGGAAACTTGCCAAATTGGGGGTATAGCTCAGTGGTAGAGCATTTGACTGCAGATCAAGAGGTCTCAGGTTCAAATCCTGGTGCCCCCTTTAAAAATCTTTAATATAAACATATTTTCAAAATCAAGACCAACATCAAGTCATAACTTTGAAAATTTAATTAAAAAAAAAAAAAAAATTTCCATCAAAATTTCTATTTTCTACTCGTATGATGAAATCTACCATCCAGTTCCTTGAAAAGTAAAAGATTTTTATTTCAACGCAACATGTTAAAGTTTTACAAATTTCTACTAGATGCTGGTGGAGAATGTACACATTTTCCTAGATACTGGTGGAGAATGTACACATTTCCCTCTCATTTGAAGAAATCTTTCTCTCGATTCTAAAACAAAGAGCAGAATTTACTCATTTCTGTCGATTATGTGAGTTCTGCTAATGACCAGCAGGAGGTCGTCAAGAGAATCTTAATTAAGAAAAACAAACAAATACAGTCTTATATTATATTGGGGGGAAATCAAAAGTCATGGAAATTTGCCAAATTGGGGGTATAGCTCAGTGGTAGAGCATTTGACTGCAGATCAAGAGGTTTCAGGTTCAAATCCTGGTGCCCCCTTTAAAAATCTTTAATATAAACATATTTTAAAGACCAACATCAAGTGATAACTTTGAAAATTTAATTTAAAAAAAACAAAAAAAATTTTCATCAAAATTTCTATTTTCTACTCGTATGATGAAATCTACCATCCAGTTCCTTGAAAAGTAAAAGATTTTTATTTCAACGCAACATGTTAAAGTTTTACAAATTTCTACTAGATGCTGGTGGAGAATGTACACATTTTCCTAGATAATGGTGGAGAATGTACACATTTCCCTCTCATTTGAAGAAATCTTCCTCTCGATTCTAAAACAAAGAGCAGAATTTACTCATTTCTGTCGATTATGTCAGTTCTGCTAATGACCAGCAGGAGGTCGTCAAGAGAATCTTAATTAAGAAACACAAATAAATACAGTCTTATATTATATTGGGGGGAAAACAAAAGTCAGGGAAACTTGCCAAATTGGGGGTATAGCTCAGTGGTAGAGCATTTGACTGCAGATCAAGAGGTCTCAGGTTCAAATCCTGGTGCCCCTTTTAAAAATCTTTAATATAAACATATTTTCAAAATCAAGACCAACATCAAGTCATAACTTTGAAAATTATATTTTTTTTAAAAAACTTTTTTTTCATCAAAATGTCTATTTTCTACTCGTATGATGAAATCTACCATCCAGTTCCTTGAAAAGTAAAAGATTTTTATTTCAGTGCAACATGTTATAGTGTTACAAATTTCTACTAAATGCTGGTGGAGAATGTACACATTTCCCTCTCATTTGAAGAAATCTGCCTCTCGATTCTAAAACAAAGAGCAGAATTTACTCATTTCTGTCGATTATGTGAGTTCTGCTAATGACCAGCAGGAGGTCGTCAAGAGAATCTTAATTAAGAAAAACAAACAAATACAGTCTTATATTATATTGGGGGGAAATCAAAAGTCATGGAAATTTGCCAAATTGGGGGTATAGCTCAGTGGTAGAGCATTTGACTGCAGATCAAGAGGTCTCAGGTTCAAATCCTGGTGCCCCCTTTAAAAATCTTTAATATAAACATATTTTCAAGACCAACATCAAGTCATAACTTTGAAAATTTAATTTAAAAAAAAAAAAAAATTTCATCAAAATTTCTATTTTCTACTCGTATGATGAAATCTACCATCCAGTTCCTTGAAAAGTAAAAGATTTTTATTTCAACGCAACATGTTAAATTGTTACAAATTTCTACTAGATGCTGGTGGAGAATGTACACATTTTCCTAGATACTGGTGGAGAATGTACAAATTTCCCTCTCATTTGAAGAAATCTTCCTCTCGATTCTAAAACAAAGAGCAGAATTTACTCATTTCTGTCGATTATGTGAGTTCTGCTAATGACCAGCAGGAGGT
>OW240912.1:100948319-100959250 GCA_933207985.1 Pelobates cultripes | reverse complement strand
TGTGTGAATGTATTTTTTATTTATAAAAAATTATATCCCCCCTCCCCCCCCCCTTCTTACTTTTATCCTGGGAGGGGGGGGGAGGAGGAGATCCGTTCTGCCTGGGGAGCCATGCTGTCATCCTTCCCTGGTGGTCCAGTGGTGAGAGTGAACTCTAACCTGCAGGTTAGAGTTCACTCTCGCGAGATCTGAGGGTTGCCGCGGTAAGCGCGGCAACGCTCAGAATCCCGCGAGAGGACCCGGCGGAGCTGCTGGTTAGAGCTCCGCCGGGTCCTCTCTCCTCCCTCCCTCCCCAGCCGGCGGCCGCATCTCCCTGTCTGTGGGCCGGTGAGGGAGATCTTTGATCTCCCCACCGGCCCATGGAGGCACACAGCGGGGCCGGCGCTCTGGTAGCGCTGGCCCTGCAGGGGGCGGCCGGGAGATCCTGTGATCTCCCTGCCGGCCTCGGCCCCACGGCCATCGCGGCCCACCGGGCATTTGCCCGGTGTGCCCGATGGCCAGTCCGGGCCTGTCTAGGGGTATATACATATAGGCATAGCCTTCATATAGGGATTGCAATACTGACAGTCTGTGTCATGAGCATAATGTAGACATGCGGTTAGGTACTTTTCCATTATTATAATATATTGAAAACACTAAGACCTTGCAAATTTTTAAAACACATATTGCTTCCTGTACCTGGGGCCATGCAAGGATGTAATTGGGACATATTTCTAATTGAGTATCAAAAATCTAACCACAAAACTAAATGTTATACGCTTATCAAGAAAACAAGTTTAACCCGTTAGTGCGTACTTTGGTTAGCCTCTTTGCATAATTTGGCTCCTAGTAAGATTATTATATTATTTATTAAGCCTCTTCTGGATCTGCAAAATGCTTTCAATTTACCCATACAAATATAATACAGTAGTTTAGGAGATTAAAATTACCTCACTTATAAATTTCAGAAATTCTTATCTCTATTAAAAATACCATTTTATTATTACCCCATAATCAATGAGGCATTCTAGATGAATCTTACTTTGACACAAACAATGCAATATACTTTAAAAGTAGAGTTAACTCTGAGCTGGACAATACTCCCCTATTAGAACTCCTTTATGAGGGAGAGACATCTTGTCCATTTATCCTTTTTATCAGTAAAAGAATGACTTTCAGGATTAATCAATTTGCAAATGGAAACGTGGATCCACGATTTGAACAGCAGAAGTTTGCGGGGCCCCTTTCACGTGGGATGTAACAAGCGCTTTTCTTGCTCCAGCAGCGATAGCATACAATTGTTTCATTCTAGCCGGCTGGACAGCATTTCACCTTTTGTAAAAACACTAAATGCTTGCGTTAATGATATGCAAATCACTCTGCTAGTTAAACTCCTACACTATGGACAATAAAATACATGAAACACATAACACACCAATTCATTTCAAACCATATAACTCATACTCAGTATCCAATGTAATATTACATGTCATCTCACAAAACAGACATAGTAGATACACGTATCGGGTACCCAGCAGATATGCCAATACAGAAAACACATTCATGGGCACGCAACTACACACTCTGTGTCCCTCCTAGGAAACACGGGTAGACACAATATGAAAGCAATCTTAAACTAACACCTCCAAATCTCCATTCCTATATAGCTATATCAGAACACAACACAGAGCCTCTCTAAGCTCATAGAACTACTCTTGGCCAAAACACTAGTATTCAACAGCTAATAAAACAGTTATTTGCTGGGTTATTTGACTGGCATTTTTATCAGTATCACTAGACTGAGACAAACTGATTCAAATATAATTTAAAACAACACAGCAACATATAAATTAAACCACTCTCCAGTTAAGCTGCACACTTCACACATTATCACAGTCACCATTTACACAGAATAAACAGTTAACAGCTGTACTCAGAACATATTATTGTAAGGTATACCAATTTTAGTTTGTATTAGATTTATTTTAGGAATTCTTATGTATACATTTTTTTATTTTATTTTTCATTTTTTTAATTCTTATTAACTTCATTACTTTAATCTACTATAGTATTGTATATAGAGAAAGGATCCATTTATATAGCGCGCTCATAACTCAAATATTTGTCTGAAATGTCCATTAACTAATCTGAGATGATACTGCATCAACTTAAATCTTATAGAAATTGAGCAAACATTTGGACCAGATTAAACAGACATGGTTTCACCAGAATCTTACAGAACTCTCAGAGACTTAAAAAATTTATAGACCGGTCAGTCTCCAAGAGCCCTTAGTAACACAGGTAAAAACCTTTGTCCATGAGCTCTGATCCAGGCTATATACCACAATTTAAAAGAACAGAACACATATAATATGAGACATAGAAGACACAAAACATATGCAGTAGCTGAATCATTTAAAGCATCTGTAGCAATAAAAAGGTTAGCTTATGGCACAAAATGAAGCATGTGTTGGACCGCTGAAAATGTAAATGTTGCTCTCTTATTTACAAACAAAAATCATATTTACAGTATGGATCCTCTGCAACAAACACACAGGGCATGGAAGATGTGCTGATTGGTGTTCTATACAATTAATCCCATACGGGGAATTAACTTTCAAATACTAATGAAGTGACTTTTTGTCTCAGTTATAAAATATACTGAGCTCATCATGCAAACAATGCAACACATTTACACTATCCCACTCTCATAGAAAGTGTAGTGGGCTTATGGTATTAAAGTAACAATCATACCAGGCACACAGATCCCATGTGAAATAACTTACAATAAAACAGAGTAATAAACTTATACTTCTATGCAACAGAAAGAATAAAGCAAAAGATTTAAGTAGGTCTATCAGGTTCTTTTCTAATATACAGTACTGCTATCTTATATATATATATATATATATATATATATATATATATATATATGTATATATATATTGGTCACTCAGGACCAGAACTTACATTTCCATACTGCTGACTCAGGGTGGACACACTACTAACTTACCAAAGTGTGTCCCCAATATAGACAATCACCCAATTGATGGAGAATCATTGTTTGCAATAAAGACATGGACACTACAAATGTGCTTTAACAAGATTCTCAGTGTGTATATTTTCAGGGTTAGCATATAAAGCAAAAAGAGTTTAACTATTTCATATCCTTACAGTCAGCACTAATGATTATAAACCTTATCTAAGCATAAAATACATATGAACAAGAAAAGTTAACTACTTCATATTCTTGCATGGTAATTTCCCATTCCTAGGACAAATCTTTCAAACACTTATTCACACTCACAACCAGACTTAACTAATGACAATTAGAGGGTGGACAAGGTGAACCTGAAACTCTGTGCACACTATCGTAGTATATTCACTTATATACTAAATTCTCTGTCTATATCACTTTATAAACTTCCTTTTATCTGTCTAATTCTCTTATTAGACCTTCTCTAGTTCACTTACTAGAAATACATATATCTCTCTGTCTAGTTCCCTTACTAGACTAATTTAACGGAACCTTATGTAAAACTGAGTCACATAAAACACATATACTAAATAACCTTTCCTAAAATGATGTAGACTTACAAAACCATGGGGATCATAGATTCAGGGCGTCCAAATAGACACAAGGAATTACTACTCACCCAAAATGGTTTGGCTACAATCCCACTTCTGACACCAAGCTGAAAGGTAAATTTGCTACTCTGGTGACTCGGTCCCTCTGGTCACTATTCTCCAACCCTCGATTGTCAGCTGAATATTCAGGGAAGATTTTTATGGAAGCGTATTAACCAGACACACACTCTTTGCTTTCCATAATCTTCAAATGTATTATAAAAAGGATGGCATATTTATACAGTATTGATTATGAACTTTGACATACATTGGTTATAATGTGCTTACAAAAGATAAATGTTGCTAAAAGCGGAAATAGCTGATCTTGCAAAAGACCACAGTCAATGTTAGTTTGCGGATGCGTCTGTTGATTCAAAAGCAGAAGTGATAAATCAAAAATAACCTGTGGTTTGTCTAGTTTTTAGCTCTTGTGTAAATCTTAAGAAAGAGAATATAATATCAGAAATTATAGATGAGAATCATTAACCCCTTCCCTTCACCTACTACAAAATACCAATTTTATCTGTAGTGCCTTTATGATTGAGAGTTGCCTGAATTAGGTAGGCCAAGCAAACAACAAGGTCCCACTTTGAGAACCAACACTAACCTCCCCATATCCAGTAGCCATGACCCCAGTCCTCCCCTACACCCACAGCTACTCACATGGGGCCCACACCTTTTTAAATGACTTCATAGCATTAACTTTCATCAGACCAATGTTATTCTATAATGTGCAGCCAATGTTATTCTATTGACTAGTCACTGAGAATGAGCTGGCAGCTCCTCCACCGGTTTGGCCAGTAGATATGTCTGCCATGTGGTGGTATCCGATTTAGAGTTCCATGAAATCAGTAGCAAGAGCCGGTCTCCGTTCGCGCAGAATTACATGAAAACTACCATAGATATGTTGCGGCTGGTTACATGAGAGATTAAAACTCCCGAACGCCGGTTTGATACTATGAGTGGAAATAGGTCAGACGGGACTTCCATGATGACCGGACGTTCGTGTGATTGCCATGCCGAAAACCGTTCCAGGCAATCCACGAGTAAGTCCCGCTGGCCGCATTCGGGAGATTTAAGATGGCCGCCATCCTTTGTTCTCGCCACGTGTTCATATGCCAAATGGCAGCCACCTAGAAGCACTCAATTAAGTTGCGGTTTTTCGTGTAATTACTCGGTGTTCCAAATTCTGATTGCTACCCAGGGTGGTCTCCGTTTGGTAGAATGAATACATTTCCCGAACACATAATTAAAACAAAACGTTCAAAGGTAGTTAAAGAGCAAGGAGAGGACACAGCCGAATAAACACAGGTGAATACAGGGAAATCCTTTACAAAATGTATATATTGTTGTGTCTTATGTGGACCGGTAATAGTTCATCATTTATTTAAAATAATTTAACATTTGTAGAATTTGATATTACACGAAAAATGAAATCAGAACCCTTGAAATATTTAAAATAGGCATAGAAATCCAAATTAACTTTCAAGAAGCACCCAATAGTAACTAAATTAATGACTGTGGTACATGGAATATATCACCAGAATGACAACAATTTGTGATATTCACACTTACTAATATATAACTTCAGACACAATGCTTGCATTTAGAATGATATTATATGATTAGATTCTGACCCCAAAAATGTCTGTCTGTTAATTTTTGACAGAAAGTGCATTTATATTGCAATACTCACTATGTACTACTCTTAGATTTGATAACTAATTCAGGGGTCTGAGAGATGGGCATATTCTGACTCTTATTAACATAGCCCTCTAAAGACCACTGGTTGGAGAATGGAAAGATGTAAATCATAAGAATCCCCAGCATTATTGGGGAACAACGTAAATAAGAAAATGGCAATAGAAAATGACATTGTACTTTGACTCAATGATAAATGGTGTAGCGTGGGGCTTAATTTAAGAAATATTTAAAACTATAAAAAAATAAGCCTTTTTAATTAACAACTGCTTGATGTATTACAAAATACTGTTTTTAATTTTCCCATGCAAACAAACAAAAACAAAAAACTAATAAACAATAGTTTAAATACACATAAATATATAAAAAAAATTCAAATATTGTATTACAGCTTTTAATCATATTGCTGTTTTCATCTAGAAGGCATACAGGTCTTTGCATCATCTTTAAGTGTGAAGCCCAGCCAACAGTTGCATCGATAGGATCCAAAAGTGTTAGCACAGATCTGTTCACAACTTTGAGTTTCAGCATTGCATTCATTTATATCTTCATCCAACAAGAGATAAAAAAAAACATATTTATAAGCATTTATGTCAGCATGGTTGAAGGCATGGGATTATATTTACATGAATTATTAATTTCCTGTTACTAAATTCCAACATTTTGTGAAAAATGAGATACACATAAAAAGAGCCAATGAGCTAAGTCCTACACTGCTGGGACCTCTGGCAAACATAAGGTGAAGCGTTCAGTGCCCTGATGACCCCTGGTAAGGTGTTTAACTGTTTGCAAACGGTTTGACTGCTTACCTTGGGAGGATGTGATAGCACTTCTGGGAACCTTACCTCTACAACAGGCTGTAGAGTTTATGGTGCTTGGAGTGTTATTTTGACATATTTTGGGTACTTGGAAAAGCTAATTAAATATTGAATAAATTAATCTAAAATATAAGAGAAAAGACATGCTCTTAACGGTTAAGGCACTTCAGTAAGCTGAATGCCAGGTACTCACCTTTCTGCACTGTAGTCCTACGTAGCCAACTAACTCTCGTCGCAATCCTGCTCACGTTTGGCGGAGTCTTTGATCTCTTTGGCTCCCTTGTGGTTTGGATGGCGTCTTCTCTGTGTCACCTCGGTGTCTTCAGAGGTGACACCTTAAGGTGGGGGGTTACTGTCACATACTCATCTTTCTGCACACCACTTTCACTCATTATTGCCATGATCCTCTCCACTCCATTGTCAGTGTGTGGGCATCCAACAGAGTCTTTTGTGTCTTTGACTCCCTGTTGGTTCGGATGACTACCCTAATCGTGATGTGTGTGTAAAGCTCCCTTCACAGCCAGTGCCTCTCTCTTCAGGTTTGGGTCATGAAGGAGCAAATCCCTGGACTTGCAAGACAGTTTGCATGCCGTGCCTTATAGAGAAAGATGCGGAGAAACAAGGGGCAGTCATGCTAATGATGGAAGCGTGGCATAGGGAGTGGTGCTTCCCCCTTTTTTTATCCTTACCTACACTGCCTGGACTGACCTTGCATTCTGTCTAACCACGTCTTTAGATTTTCCTTTTCTGTACCTTGCTATCAGAATAAGTCTGCATTTTGGGTTCCTCCCGCTCCAAACCTTGATACTGAACTGCTTTACAGATTTGGAGTGCTCCTTTAACAAATTATTGAAAAGAAAAATATCAAAAGTTCAGGAGATCTATCTAAAGAGTCACCCAATAACATAGCATATACAACATAATATCCCATATATATATTATGTTGTTATTCATGCAACAAAGGAAACATTATGTTAACTGTGACTTTAAATTATCATGCTTGTGTCCCTTAATTGGTAGCCAGGATACCCAAGGCATTATTACTTGGCAAACAAAACGAACTTACATAGTTACATAGCTGAAAAGAGACTTGCGTCCATCAAGTTCAGCCTTCCTCACATATGTTTTTGCTGTTGATCCAAAAGAAGGCAAAAAACCTAGTCTGAAGCGCTTCCAATTTTGCAACAAACTAGGAAAAAATTCCTTCTTGACCCTAAAATAGCAGTCAGATGTCTCCTTGGATCAAGCAGCTATTACCCCACTAATTAGAAATTATATCCCTGTATGTTATGTTTTTGCAAGTATTTATCCAATTGCAGTTTAAATATCTGTATAGACTCTGACAAAACTACCTCTTCAGGCAGAGAATTCCATATCCTTATTGCTCTTACTGTAAAAAAACCTTTTCTTTGCCTTAGATGAAATCTCCTTTTTTCCAGCCTAAATGTGTGACCTCGTGTCCTATGTATAGCCCTGTTTATGAATAGATTTCCAGATAAAGGTTTGTACTGGCCCTGAATATATTTGTATAATGTTATCATATCCCCTCTCTGGCGTCATTTTTCCCAACTAAACAGATTTTTTAACCTTTCTTCGTAACTAAAATGCTCCATTCCTTTTATCAATTTTGTAGCTCGTCGCTGCACTTTTTCTAGTGCAATGATATCTTTCTTTAGAACAGGTGCCCAAAAGTGCATAGCATATTCAAGGTGTGGTCTTACCAGTGATTTATAAAGAGGCAAAATTATATTTTCATCCCGAGAATTTATGCCCCTATTTATACATGACAAAACCTTACTGGCATTAGCAACTGCAGACTGACATTGCATATTGCTGTTTAATTTGTTGTCTATAACAATTCCCAAATCCTCCTCGTGTGTGGTTATCCCTAATTCACTACCATTTAGGGTGTAAATTGCTTGTTCATTTTTAACCCCCGAAGTGCATAACTTTGCATTTCTCTACGTTAAATTTCATCTGCCATTTTAGTGCCCAGTCCCCCAATCTATCCAAATCCCTCTGCAGCAAAGCAATATCCTGCTCACATTTTATTACTTTACAAAGTTTTGTGTCATCTGCAAACACTGATACATGGCTTTCAATGCCTATTTCAAGATCATTTATAAATATGTTAAATAAAAGCAGCCCCAAAACAGAACCCTGAGGGACACCACTTACCACTTTTGTCCAGCCTGAAAATTTACCATTAATGACAGCTCGTTGTACTCTATCCTTAAGCCAATGTTCTACCCAACAACAAGAATATTCATCTAGACCAATTTCTTTTAGTTTGAACTCTTGTGTTATGTTTTATTGGGCAAGGCTTGTCATGCATAATTACCTCTGCACGTCCTAGTATCATTCAGCAACTCAAAACCTTCTTTGCAGGAACATTCTGCATGTCCTTCACCATTGGACTGGCATATCTGGGAGCAGCCACCATTATTCAATGAACATGGTTCAAATTCTGTTCCAACAAAAAGACGTTACAAATTTGTATGTGCACATCTGTAGTTAATATCATTATTATTTAACAACTGAGTAATGTTGTATAAAAAATAATCCATAAAATGTATTTATTTTTTACAATATGTTGTATTTTCTTGCCTATGATTAAGTCACTACTAAATGGGAAAATGCACCAAATAGCTGGTGTCAACCTTTATGTCTCCCTTATATTTGACCTATTCCCTTATCTTGATGTTAAAAGAACAGATTAAAGGATCTTTTTACTCTGATATTGAATTCCCACAACTTTTTGCCCACAGGTGCAAGTGTTTTCATTATTATCCCTAGTACTGCTTCTACTACATCACAATTTAATCAGTTTGCCTAAATTGTCCATTAAAAGCACTTTACAATAATTAAGACGCTCATAATTAATGCAGCATTTATTTGTCAGCACTGAGATTTCCTTTCTTTTTTTTAAACTTTTTTTGTCCGCTCTTATGTTCTAATGAAGTTGTAATCCTTGAGATATAACAATGGTTTCAGTCATCATAACAGATATTTAACGATACCTACAGTGCTGAGAATATGTTAAGGTTTTATAAAATATATTTTACAAAAATATGAGATTATTAGATTATTGCCCAAATGGCTATTTATATTAGAACAAGGAAGGTTTCCACCTCCAGATGGATATGGACCCTCTGCAATGTATGAATTGTTAGGATGATTATTATTCAGTAGTCAACTACACGAGGGATGACTTATAAAACATGCAATACAGAAAGATGATGCACCAACCTGTGCACACTGGTGTGACTCCACTCCATGTGCCATGGTCCATGCAGAAGCTGTATTCATCACCATGTGACATTGTATAACCAGGATAACATGAGTACTGAATGTAATAATGGTACTGGTGTGGAAATGGGTCTCTAACAGTTAGGAATCTGAATGTTCCATGTATAGGCACTGGAGGATATGCACAATGTGCTCTCCTTTTTGAAGGCTTATTGAGAACCCAAAGAACTACATTAATGCTAGCCTTAGCTACATGGGGAGCTATAACTTGGGATGTGCTTGCTGGCATTGTTGTCAAGACAGTTTGTGGTTTTGCTGATGAAATAGATTGGGTTGTAGTCATTTTTGGATCAACAGAGACATATGCGCTGTTACTGAATCTGTGGCTTCCAAAATGGTGCTCAGGGTGTTTCTGTTTTGTAATGCTCAGCCCTACTGTACTTGCCAAGTCACTAGAACCCTGAAGATTTCCAACTGGGCTACTCTGTGCTTGAACTATCCTTGCTGTTTCAGTATGTTCTTCCTGATCTTCTGCGAAGACTCCTGCATGTATATCCAATGCCTGGATATGATTGTCCAAAGGAGGGCTAGTGCTGGTTGACCCAGGTGTTGGAGACTTAGCATTTATTGAAAGGTCTTCAGAAATACTTTCTGACAGGTTATTTGTTTGCATTATTACACTGTCTATGTTGTTCGTTGTCATAGAAGACTTCGTTGTTAGAAGAAGAGGAGTTTCATTTGTGCTGTTACTGTTACTAAACTGGGGCATATTCTTTGAAATAGACATTTTTTGTGAACTGTGTCTGTTGTCACTTTCCAAAAAATTACGTTTAAAGTCAGTTGTGCCATGAACTGATTTTGTCACACTTGAAGAAGAAATTATCACATTCTCTCCTGTAGCTCTTAACATGCCTGCCTTTGAGGATGATGTAACACATGTGACAATTGGAACACTCCTTGTAGATAATGATTCTTTTGTACTGGTTGTAACAAGTTTATTGTTTAGTAATGCATCTGATAATTGTTTATTTGAATTTGGGATTATTGCATTAGTGATGAGAGCTGGTTGCTGTGAGATAACAGGGTTAGGTGTTTCTGTCTGCCTTGATATTGTTGTTGTTTGCAAACCAGACGGACACAGGTAAAGTATTGTTGTTACCGGTATAAATGCATTAACGTTTCCTAAAAATACTTCTCTTGCAAGTGGCACAGCAATCGTGGCTGAATGGTTTTGTTGTTTGTTCTCATCTGCTGATACTTGTTCTGAACTTTTGTCATCAAGAACGCCTGAAGTGCTTTTGATAAGTTGATAAACATTCTGTCTGCTATTGGTGACCATTTCTTTAGTTGTTAAGGTATTTAGACTAATTTCACTTTTTGATGTACTGTGATAGAAAATGGTTTCTTGCTTGGGACTTTCAGAAACATGTCTTGGAAATGAAGGACCCCCATTTATTTCAGGAGCTCTGGTCACTTGCGTTTTCCTATTATTCATTATGTCAAACCCTGAAAAAAGAGATTGCATAACAATAAAACATACAGACTAACAATATAAAA